>PVHT021183688.1:14673501-14732970 GCA_004024745.2 Catagonus wagneri | reverse complement strand
CCTCTTTATATTATCCCAGAGATCTCTTAAATTGCTTTCATGTTTTTTAATTTGATTTTCTGTCTGCTGTCCTGATTGCGTGATTTCCATTATTCTATCTTCTACATCACTAATTCGTTCCTCTGCATTATTCAAACTGCTCTTTATTGCCTTTAGCTCAGTTTGCATCTCTGCAAATGAGTTTTCTAGCTTTTCTTGGTTCCTCCTTATGATTTCTAGCTCTTTTCTAAAGGACTCTGCATTGCTGTTTGCATCTTCTCTTAATTTCTGGATATTCAGCCTTAATTCTTCAAGTATTTTCATTACCTCCCTTCTGAACTCCATTTCTGACAGACTACAGAGGTCAGTTTCATTGCTGGCTGCTTTAAAAGACTTGTCCTGTTCTTTTAACCGGGAATGGTTTTTGAGCTTCTTCATCTTGTTTGTGGTTTTCTTTTTCTGTGAGTTTGGGGAGGCCACGCTGAAGACTTGGAAGGCTACTTCTAGGGAGGAGCTCCCCTTTGCATTTTTTGGTGGGGTTACTATTTATTTTTGGTGTAGGAGTTTGACTGTTTGCTGTCTATTTCTTTGGAATGAGCCAGCTGTTATCTCAGTGGTACTCTGAGTGTTCTCTGTGAGAGTGTAGGAATGGCTAAAGTCAACAGTGGGAGCCCAGTCTCTATGCTCTCAATTGCAGGAAGGTGGCGCTGTCCACTCCTAGTTGCCCAGCCCTGGCAAGTGATCGCGAGATCTAGGCAGATCTACCAGGTGTCTTAAGCATTTGGCAATAACAGCAGCAGGAAGTATGATTTCCCCTGGGAGTGAGAGCCAAGGGAAACTAGTGTTCAGTTGCGAAGTCCTCTTTGAAGTGACTGGAACCACAAGCGGTACCCGTCAGAGGCTGCCTCAGCAGGCTGCCGTTTGTTCGGCCCTTCCGCTGATGCTTTCTCGTCTGTTGGGGCGGGCGGCAGCGGCTGGCGCCGGCCCTGCTCCTCTGCGAAAGCTAGCTCCCTGTGGTCGCGTACTGCTCCGCCCACCAGAGCTACCAACTCTGTGGGCTGACGCAGTCACCTAGGTCCGTGGACCGGCCCAGGGCCCTGCCACCCCCGCTGATGCTGACTGGCGCAGGCACCTGGGTCCACAGCCTGGCACTGCGCTCCACCCACCGGCTTCAAGGCATGGCTCCGCTCCCGCAGCCTCCACTGGCTCCTCCCCACTTCTGCTCTCTTTGGCAGGTCACTGTCGCCCCGCCCTGCGTGCTAGTTCAAGTTGCTTCCTATGGCGGCCAGTCCCTCCTCCTCTCCTCCTCCCTAACAATGGAGGCTTGCCTCCCCTGCGGGACCAGGCTTCCTCGGTTCCCTCAGTCCTGGTTTTGCTCTCCACAAATCCTAGAATATCGCTGTTCCTTGTCCTATTCCCACAACCACTGTGGCCACCGACCTCTGCCCTCTCGCAGGGACTAACCTTAGAAACCTGTGTCTTAGCTCCCAGGCACCGCCCGGCGCCTCAGGCTGTGGTGTCTACGCCGGTATTCAGGTCTCTAACTCTGATTTTCCTATCTCAATCCAGCTGCTGGGTTTTTCTCAGGCTTTGATGTCCCTCTAGTTTCGTTGGTCGTTGATCCGCTGATCGTTGTTTAGGTTTCTTCCCAGGAAACTTTTCTTTTTCACAGCTCCCTCCCTGGAGTGCTGGTTACCATCTTAATTGCTTTTCTCTCTCACCTTTTTTTTTTTCCTTCAGTTGTTCTACCCAGTTATTTCAAGGGTTTCTTGTGGTTTTTGGAGGTTTAAATTAATCAGCATTCAGATGATGATTTGTCCAACTTGTATTATATTTAGATGCGTTTTTTGATGTATTTGTGGGAGAGGGTGAGCGCAACCTCTTACTCCTCTGCCATCTTGCTGCAGTCCTGAATATATGGATTTAATGAAACCAGTGGCATTGCGTTCAGAAATCAGTGGGTATATTTTGCTGTCAGAACGAATTTATTTGAATTGTAACTTCTATATTCCTTTACAATTGTAATAATGTTTGGCAAATTTGGACTACCTTTATATGGGTTCACGGTATTCAATTTCATTTTTAAAACATCTAGTGCAAATTTAATACTTTTTTCTTTTATGACAAGACTTAGCTCAGTCTGAAATAATCACTGTATTAACATTTTTTACCCATTCAAATAGTCCAATTCATTATTACAAAAGCAGCAAGCTTCCCCAGCCTGTCATTAATTCCTACTGTTTTAATTACAAGAAGAAAATACTCTATGGAAGCCTTTTGTGGATAATGGCACTGTAAACACAATCTTATGTGAAGATAGGAAAATAAAATGGAGCTTTTTTTTGTACATCAATATTCTGGTAGAACTAGCATATATTTGGCAAAAAATAAAGTCTTTAAACATAATGATGATTTCTTTGAGTTTAGTCACAAAGAGGCTGCTGGGAGCTGCATATTAATTTTGACTATTTGGAAACATGAAGGCTACATTCAAGACCAACATTTTTATAAAACAGCTCTACATCTGTTAATATCTGATTATTTTTTTTACTGTACTCCAACCAAATTTAGTTTCTTCTATATATTATGATTACATGTAAATTATTGTCAGTATCAGGAGATTCAAGTTATTCAGATTGCAAAATTAAGTGCTACATGATATTTACCTTGAAATAAAATCCAACTTTCAACATAAATGATTAGTAAAATATTTAAATCGGTCTTCACAAAATTGGATCACTTCAATGAGAGTGTATCCTACATGGAACGTGGCTGGGACTGTAGAGTGAGGTGAAACCTCATAGGGTATATTTGTTGCCTTATTATTATCATTATTATAATTGTTTTTCAGCCACACTTGTGGCATATGGAAATTTCCAGGCCAGGGGTAGAATTAGAGCTGCAGCTGTGGCCTCTGCCACAGTCATGGTAACACCAGATCTGCCCAGCAACTTGCAGCAATGCTGGATTCTCAACCCACTGAATGAAGCCAGGGATCAAACTTGCATTCTCATAGAGACAAGACATCCTCAAGTCTTTAACCCAATGAACCACAACAGGAACTCCTAGCATTATTATTTTCAACTTAAATCAAAATATATCACTGACGGAGACTCTTGAATTTTCTATCCCAAAGAAGGTGAGTTTAAATCCAAACGTTGTTGGAGGATAAGTAACTTGAGGAAAAATACTCTAACAACCATTTACAATCTTCTAGAAGTGTCAGGGCAATTGCACATTTCCACCTAATAACATACACACACATACATACACACAGACATAGATATAATGCAATGTAGGCTGTGATAAATGCTACAATGGAAGCACAAAAACCTATGAACACATGGGGGTTAAAGACTAATTCTGAATGGACAAATTGACAATGTTTGCTAGCAAAAACAGAACTTGACTTATATTTTAAAGGACCAATAAAGTTTGGAATTATTTTAGTTAAACTCTACTATATTAAAATCAGAAGTATCCATTAGCCTTCTAAGTTTAAACTCAAGCATAAGTAAACCATTTTCTGTAACCAGGAATTACTTTAATCAAATTTTTAAGCTATGTGTGTAAATCTGTGTTAGATTTCTGTTAGCACTGAGGTCAGGTATCACACATCTTTTTACGAGTATGAGAGAGAGGTTAATTTACTAAAAGATGTGCACACTAAGAATTGCTAGAGGTTAAAAAAAAATCAAAGGCACCTTCCTACTCTTATAATATTTAAAATCTCTTTGGGCAAACTATAATATTCAAATATACACATTCAATACATTTCAGTGCTCCCACACAAAAAGCTAATCAAAAAGTTTATTAACCACTGCTGTATTTATACTTTTAGCATAAACCTTACATCTTTATGAACCACAATTATTTATGTCTAGTTATTAAAACACACTAGTAATTAAAATTGCACCCTTTAATAGAATTTGATAAATAATATTTAATCAAATTATTGATGATAACATTTTTGAATTTCTATCAGAATTTTTTTGGCAGAACTAGACAGACTTTAACTTAAAAACAAGTTGCATGTTTATGTCATAACATTATTGTCCTGAAATGCTTTGGATGGTATAGTTTTACTAGCAGAACATTGAAACTGGTATGAAAATAAGGTGTTTCTTAAAGGATTTATTTTAAAAATATCTAATATTTTAAATTTCATAGACAGTCCAAAGTGCAGCTACTATTTTCATTTATTAACATTTGAGTTATGGCATTGAGTTTATTAAATTATCAAACAGTTATTCATTATAATAAAACCACAATTTGAGCTCTACCTCATGAATGTGTTAATTGTTATTTTCTGTTGAGGACAGAAGCTTACATCCACTTTTTAAACTGAGCAGACATAGTTCATATGCAATTTAGATTAAATCTGGGAATGAAATAGAAAGCACACTTACCATCTGTGTAGAAATGTCCTCATCCCTAATTAATATGTATCTTGCAGTATAGTCCATTTCATTACAAAAGACAAGTTATAAAATATAAATTTGCGCTTAATAAAAGAAAGCTAAATGAATGGAGATAAGAAATGACCTATAGGAATACTGTAGATGTTGGCTTAAATATTCTGCAGCTAAGAAAGGATAAGTTGGTTTCCAGGTAAATTAGAGACCTGGTTTAAGTCTTTTAGAAGAAGATAGGAAGGAGCTTCTAGTGGCTGATGAGGGGATCAATTATCATTCAACAATAATTATTGGGAATCTACAATATCTAGGTACTGTGATATAAATGCAAGGATTTATACAGTGGTAAACACTCAATAAAGCACTTGTTAAGTGATAAGCATTGTTGTAAGAACTTTACACAACAACCTTATGAATAACAATATTAATAATAATACATATTCATGTTACTGGATAATTGTTAAATATTAATTATTAATACTTATTAAATATTATTATTTACATTTTACAGGTAAGGAAACTGAGGCATGGGTCTATTAAGTGCCTTTCCTAATGACACACAGAGAACAACAGAGTTGGAATTTTAACTGAGGCAGTTGGCTTCAGGTCTAGGGAAAGCATGTGCAAAACTGAGGTCACAAGAAACTTGACAAGTCTATAAGAAAGCCAGTGTACCTGGGCAGAAATAATTGGATGGGAACTTGGTGTGAGATAAGGCTAGAAGGGTATATGGGGGCTAACAGGAAGACCTTGGATCCATGTTTGGGATTTTGACTCTCATCCTAAGAGAGATGAAAGTCATTGGAGGTTTAATTGGGAAGGCTGGGAAGTAATACAATGAGATTGTATTTTGAGAAAGTCCCATTGGGTACCGTGTACAAGACATCAGAGAGGGAAGATAAAAGTGAAAATTAGAGCTATGAGGCTATTTTATAGTTTAGGTGAGAGATGATAGCAGCCTGCACTAGGGTGGTGGTAGTAATGGTGGTGAGGGGAAGAGAAGTAGATTGACATGTAAAGTATTTAAGAGCTAATACCAAAAGTACTTAATACCAGAAAGAATAGGAACATGAGAGAGAGGAGACTGAAGGATAACTTCAATTTTTTAGTTAATGCTACCTACTGGGTGATGGTGTATGCAAGCCCAGCTTCTATATTATTCAGGTTTCTGCTTAAATATCCCCTTGGAGAAGTCTTCTCCATCTTTTGAAATAAAATATCATTCTCACCTATGTAGATCTTTAGCTCCTGAACTTGCTTTATTTTTCTTCATAGCACTTATGACTACCTGACAGTCTATAAGCACATTGCTTTTTTTTTTTTTTTTTTACTTGTTTGTTGTGTGTTTCACCAGTTATAAAGAAAGCACCATGAGGTCAGACAATTTTTCACTCATACTTATGTTGTACTCTCCACCCTTTAGAACACATCTTGCATATCAAAGATGCACCATCAATGTCTATTGGATGAATAAATAAATGCATGTGAGTCACCAGAATATGTGGAATAGTTGAAGTTGTGGATATAGATGACATTACTCCACAGAGGCCAACGAGAAAACACCCATGTAGGCGATAAACAAAAAGAAAAATGCAGATGAAGAAAACAGAAATGACAAAGTTAAGGGGATGGTAGAAAGTCCAACAAAGGACAATGCAGTGGACATGTAAGAAAACATAAAATTTTAAAACCTGAATGAGTGATGATGCCAAATGCTAGAATGTCCATATAGGAAGAGGATGGAAAGATGCTATTTAAATTGGAATTTAGGAGGTAATTAATAGTATTAATGGTAGAAGTTTTAGGTGTTAGGGACAGAAGACAAATTGTACAGATTGTGAGAGGAAACTAGAGATGAAGGCAGGGAGATAGCAAGTTCAGACTAATTTTTCAAGAGGTATGACTATGAAAAAATGAATGGAGGTAGGGTGCTAGTGAGGGATGAAGAGAGAAAGAATGTGAAAACAAATGTTATATAGTAGCTGAGAAGAACTCAGAGATGTTTCTCAGTGATGATGGTCATGAGAATTTGATCAAGAAGGTAGTAGGGTAGAGGGCCATATAGAAGATAGCATATATTAAGCTGATTTACGCAGTAAGATGAAACTAAATGCAATGTCCTACAAAGCTCACCAGTCAGAGAAATTGTTCAATTCCTGTAGCTAACTGAAGGAATGTGTTCTAGACTCATGCACACTACTTAAGTCTAGATAAAAGTATCCTGTTACAAAATTTGGAAATAACTATTTTTTAATAGTTTCAAGTACTAGTTAGTGTCTAAATTAAGTGCCAGTCATATAGTGAGTATTCAAAAGGTATTAGATATTGGAAAAATCAAGTTATCCAGAGTAAATGTCTATTATTAGTAGACTTGGTTTGTTTTGTCATACTGTAGTCATCACATTTCATTGAAAGTGGAAATCTTAGGAAATTTATTTTTCACTTGTACTTACTTTTAAGTGCCATTCATCCCAAGAAAGAGCTTTACTCTTATATATTCAGCACTCAAGCACACATAATTATACTTGATTTAAAGATGAAGGAATAAAAGTTCCCCTTGTGGCACAGCAGAAAGGAATCCAACTAGTATAAATGAGTATATGGTTCAATTCCTGGCCTCACTCAGTGGGTTGAGGATCCGGAGTTGCCATGCGTTATGGTGTAGGTCACAGACGCAGCTCGGATCCCACGTTGCTGTGGCTGTGGCTGTGGCACAGGCCAGCAGCTGTAGCTCTGACTTGACAATTTCACCCTGGCCTGGGAAATTCCACATGCTATGGGTGCAGCCCTAAAGAGCAAATAAATAAATAAATAAAATAAATTTTTGCTTAATTTTTTTACCTACCTAATTTTTACCTATACGTCTAATAAAAATATAGAAATAGACCCTTTATCATCCCATTTTCTTTATACATGGAAAAATCAGTGTACATACTCTTTGAAGTGTTGCCCCACACGTTCTTTTAAAGGTCAGCTAACATGGAGTTCCCATTGTGGCTCAGTGGTTAACGAACCCGACAAACATCCATAAGAACGTGGGTTCGATCTCTGGCCTTGCTCAGTGGTTTAAGGATCTGGCATTGCCGTGAGCTGTGGTCTGGGTCACAGACGCGGCTCAGATCCCACATTGCTGTGGCCATGGTGTAGGCCAGCAGCTACAGCTCCGATTCGACCCCTAGCCTGGGAACCTCCATATGCTGAGGGTGCAACCCTAAAAAGACAAAAATAAATAAATAAAGGTCAACCAACTATTGATAAACAAAAACAAAAACAATGAAGTAGTTCTGCTCCCAGGTATCTCAACTTCTAGCAGATTATCTACATTAACATGCTGTTGGCCAAATCAAATCATGGTAGGCAAATATTACCAGACACTTCTTTTGAAAGTCTTCTTCATGCACTATATATTTCAAAGTATAAAATCTTAATTACATTTCAAAGACATCATACGGATAGAAAACTTCATTGAATTATACCGAAAATAATGTTAGCAGTAGTCATGTTAAATAATTTGATATTTCTAATAATAATTTATTAATAAAAATAGCTGAATCAACATAAAATTGTACTATACAGTAAAATGTGTATGATTTCATCTCAAAAACAAAACAAATGATTAAATATGCCTCTCAGAGTGATTTGATTTAGTTAGCAGGGAGACACTAACAACTGAATTCACAGGACTTTCTTCTTTCCTTTTAGTACATTAACTTCACGCAGACCATCTTTAATTTACTTTCCTTAATACCAGATTGCAAGGAGAAAATTTGTAACCTAGTTTCCCAGTGATTTTCTATTTCTTCATTAATTATCATATGTGACTTTTAATTCAAGGTGCTAGGTAATGGTTTCAACAATGAAATGGTAACACTTCAAGAAAGGGGCAAATTAATATTTGATTAAATAAAAATTATACAGCTCTCACTTAGTAGGAATGTAATTAAATTCATATTATTAAAATTTAAAATCTCTGAGGTCCTGATTCATCTCAAAAGAATGTTAAATATACCAAAACAGTAGATATTACTTAGGGCCACTCCAAAGAACTATTCCAGAGAGCACTCTCCACATAAAAATGTTTGGTTTATTTAAATTCACCATATTTGTACCTCCTCTTTAAATTTCCCTGATGTTCCTCTTCTTACACTCTAGCACTCTTCAATATCTTTATTAATTAATTATCATTTCAAAGGGAGAGAAGGAAACTAGGAATATTGAAAAGCATGTGAGAATTACTAGTGAACAATGTGTTTTGACTGCCTCAACTACACATATTTTCAAGTGAAAAGCTGTAACGTTTTCCTACATTCATTTTATGGCAATAGAGAGTTTCGGATCTTAACTTCACGGACATGGGCTATAAATCAATACTATTATCTCATTCACAAGAAAATAGCAGAGAAGCAGACATGGATCCCAGGACAGTAGCTGTATTTTGTGTTGCATCAGGCTAACTAACATTAGAAATGTGTCTATGGCAACTAAACCATCTGTTCACTTGCTATTTTGTAGAGTTGTTTATCTGCTTTAATGTACCTGTACATTCCATTTCACAAAATGCACTAGCACTGTTTCAGAAAACTGTCTAGAAAAAAATAGTAAAACACTGAATTTCAATAGTAGTTGCAGGAACAGTGAAAATATAGAAACTGTGTATATTCTCATGAGTGGAAAAAGGCCGATAATCAACTCTAGAAATTCTAATTTTACTTAGAGTACAAATGTCTCCAAGTACCTTTCTTAAAAGATCAGAAGTAAATCTCCAGAAAAGTACCTTTATGTATACTCTATGGATTTCTCACCATTTTAAACCAGTAAAATACTATCAGTTTTTTTTTTTTTTTTGTCTTTTTAGGGCTACCACATGGCATATGGAGGTTCTCAGGTTAGGGGACAAATCAGTGCTATAGCCCCAGGCCTAAGCCACAGCCACAACAACACCAGAGCCAAGCCGTGTCTGCGACCTACACCACAGCTCAGGGCAACGCCAGATCCTTAACCCACTGAGTAAGGCCAGGGATCGAACCTGCATCCTCATGGATACTAGTCAGATTCGTTACCACCGAGCCATGATAGGAACTCCACATACTATCAGCTTTTTAAAAACTGGATTAATACTCCTGAATAGTATTGGAATAAATCGAGATTTTTTTCGTACTGATATATTTTTATTAAAAATTACATACTGACTACATGTATGAAGTATCTTCCTTTAAGCATACCTGAGTATACTTATATAGAGATATAATTATGATCTATTAAATACTTAAGAATGTATGACTAAGAGCTCTGAGAGAATCAAACAATAGAATATTTTAGCTATTTTTAAGACACTACAAATTTGAAAATTCAGGTTATTTTAAATCCATGTATTTGTTCACTTCATGCTTCATACTTCTTGGATATTTTGGATATAGTATTTATTAAAGGCCGGTACCCAATTCAGCTGATGCTAGAAGACTTCAAACATTAAGATTACTAGAATCTAGAGCAGGTGCACTGCTATCTTTTTTTTTTTTTTTTTTTTTACAACTTAAACATTTTTAAGGTGAGGCGAATTAATTCAGGACAGCAGAATTTTAAAGGGTTCCTGTGACACGAGAAAGTTACAAAGGATGTCAGTCAATGAATTTTTAGTTTAATTTTGAAGCTCACCACTCCTCCCTGTTTTAACTGAGATCATTGTAATTGATGTTATTTAGTGTCTGGAAAGAGAGACACATGAGAACCCCATTAGCCTTCTTGGGATAACAAGCAAAGGTAATAACTTTTCCTATTAAGCAAACACAGGCCATGGCCAGCTCTCATTTGGCTTGTCAGTGAACCTTCCTGCCAGGATGGTTCTGCTGCCTTGCTTGTGTAAGGAGCTGGCTCGCTAGCTAGCACACAAGATGTGCTGTCAATATTGCCTGGTGAGTTTTAAAACAATTTCCTAAATAAAACGCTCTTTACAATTCTATGAACCTTCCTTTTGTTCAGTGCATCCATCTTTGCTACTTACAGCAAAGAATGTGCTTTATCCTCAGTGATACTCCTTCAGTGTCCTTTTCATTTCTGTCTCCAATAAACTTCATTAGCACAATGGAACAGAAATTACTCTCTTTATTACAGTCATCTATTTCAATAGAAAATACTATTCAATAGAAAATACACAGAGATTACATTTTTGAATATGTGAAACATTATTCACCATTGCTTAATCTGCAACTATCTGCTATTGACTGAAAGCTGCAATTCTCTGATAGGCTTATAATAATAATTTCCAATCAGCTAATTTGACAAGCTACTTCTGTAGGTAATCCAATGGACTTGTTATCTGGATGTCATCAACACTTAAACATTCAAATTCCATGCACTGCAGGGGATAAGGGATTCACAGGAGTGCCTGGTAGCTCTCTGAGCAGTAGATGGCATCACTGCTTAATTGTCTTGTTTTTGATTTTGGTTTGGTTTGGTTTGGTTTGGTTTGATTGGGCCTTTTTGCCAACTGAAATCAGTTTCTTCACCATTAGAGGAAGAAGAACTAAAAAAAGCTTCAAATGTCCATACGCTTATATGTAGAGCTCATACAGATTTCTCATAATTTGGGGGTATAAGTTTAAAGTGATTACCTAAGAAACAAAATCAAAACACCAGTTCATTTTATTATGCTTTTTTTCTTATATTGTTTATATGAGATTTTTTTCTTTTTTTAAACTATTTGAAGTAAAATATGACAAAAGTGAATTATGTGCACAAATGGTATGCTCTGAAATTGGTGATTCTAGTTGTTGCCAGTTTTAAGAAAGAATTCTTTTTGTGTCTTTCAGATCTTCATAGTTTATATATATATTTAATTTTACCAATTATAGTAGTAATGAACTCACTTTTGAGTGAATTTTTAGAGTAGTCACAAGTTTCAGCTAGTTCTCAGAAACATTTTTCAGTTTTTTGAAATTTCAGGCATTTAATCAAAAGGTGATTTGCTTGTTTGTTTTACTCAGCACTAAGTATTTATAGCTACAGCTATATCTGTATTTACATCTATATCTAGCTAGCAAGCTAGTTAACCTCACACGTGTGAAATTCAAATGTATAAATTTGTCGTACGTTCATGAGGAATACATATTTGTGAAACCACCTACGATTACTGAGAAATGAGGTAAGATTTCTTTGTCATATTTTGTTTTCATTTAAGTGAGTGATACCAATAATTACCTTAAAAGTTTGCTATGAGAACTGAATGAAGTACAGTATATAAAGCATTCTGCATTTGGAATAATTCTGTCATTTTACTAGTTTCTTCTTGTCTTTTCTCTAGGCAGTAATCTAGTCAAATATAAGGATACCACATATGATTTTGTATTCCCAGTACTTACCATAGTGCCATACAAACTTTAGGCATTCAATAAATATAGTTTTAAAACAATGAACAATTGAGTTAATAATGTAAATACAATTGATCAATCTATTAAAATAAATTCAAATATCCATTCATTTAATATTCGATAAGGTCCTCGACTTTGAGCTCAAATTCTGTCAGATAGGCAGATATATTAAATACATGTATATAGGATTTACACAATTTTCCAGTGGTTTAGCAGATATGTAAAATAGTTATATAATCTCACCAAAGTTATGCTTTATATATTATTCTTTATGAAGCTCCTAAATATATGTATTTTCTAATTTGATCTTTGTGATAACTATTGAGTTAAACATTTAATAGTGAGGAACGTGAGACAAAGAATTTAAGAGGTTTAAGAGAGACAGATTTTGTTCTAAATCATCTCTTTATATCATGTGAAAAGAACCTGTCGAAGCAAAACAGTTGGCCAGTACTTTATACTTGTTGTAAGCCCATACATTTTGCCTACATAATATACTTAGATAAAATCATTTACAATTTCCCATTTAAAGAGAACTCTTTATTAATTTTCTCTTTGGTATCACAGATACATTTGTATTTCATAAAGTGAATATCTCTACCTATCTTTTCTTCTATATTTGACTGAGTATCACACGTGTTAATCGTAGTGATAGGCTAAAGAAAGCAATCATATTTGCTATCATTCTCACTAAGATTCTCACTGAGGAACAATACAATAACTCCAACTGCCCTTTATCTTAGAGCGAAAGGAATATGTAAAATCAAACATTTTGGGTTAGAGCTGACCTTGAATATGAGCTAATGGGTGGGGGCCTTCACTGTGTCAACAACTGCTCTTGAATTTTGCACAGGGAGATGAAGGTCATGGAAGATGAACACTTGAATCATACAGACCTAGCCCATAAGATTAAGTTAAGGTTAAACTACCAGGAATGTATTACAGCTTTATTTTGTATTTTCAACTATAGATTTCAAGAGTGTTATACACTCATGGATGATTAGATTTACTCTTTACTGTTTTTTAATTTTTTGGCCATACCTGAAGCTACAGAAGTTCACAGGCCAGGGATAGAACCCGAGCTGCTGCAGTGACAATGTGAATCCTTAACCCACTGGGCCACAAAAGAACTCCTGGGTTTTACACCTAACCTTCTCCACACACCCGCCTTATTGAGGTGTAGTAGATTTACAATATTGTATTAGTTTCAGGTGTAAAGCATGATTAAATATTTTTTCACATTATACTCCACTATAAGTCATTATAATATAATGGCTGTAATTCTCTCTGCTATGCAATATATACGTGCTGCTTATCTATTTTATACATTCTAATTTATATCTGTTAATTCCATACCACTAATTTGTTCCTTTCCCATTCCCTCTCTCCTTTGATAACCACAAGTTTGTTCTCCATATCTGTGAATCTGTTTCTGTTTTGCATACACATTCATTTGTATTATTTTTTAGATTCCACGTATAAGTGATATCATATTTATCTTTTTCTATCTGACTTATTTCACTAAGCGTAATACTCTCTAGGTTCATCCACATTGCTGGCATAATTTTGTTATTTTTCATGGCTAATTTCCATTTTATATATATATATGTGTTTATTTATCCTCTCATCTATTAAAGAGCATTTGGGTTGCATGCATGTCTTGGCTGTTGTAAATAGTTGCTCTGAACACTGGGGGGCATTCTCCTAATGTTCTTAAATCGATATTATAGCAACTACTATCACAGCCTGTCCTGCCTCTGCTAGAGATCAAATCACCAGTTAGAGGAGCCACTGGTCCAGTATATGTCTCATGTTAACTTACTAAATCTCACACCATTAATGTGCTTCCCACTAAGTGACCAGCTCTATGTAGACTCTAGCCAATTTCATGTGGAACAACGTTCTGGTGCTTTGCATCATTCTCACTCCATATACCGATTGCTAGTCATCTCCCACCCTGGGGATTCCCTGGCTACACTCAGACTGTAGCTCCCTTTTCTTTTTTTCTTTTTAGGGCTGCACCTGAGGTATATGGAAGTTTCCCTGCTAGGGGTCAAACTGGAGCTGAAGCTTCTATACCACAGCCACAGCAACATCAGATACGAGCTGCATCTATGACTTATGCCTCAGCTTGCGGGAATGCTGGACCCTTAACCCCACTGAGCAAGGCCAGGGATCTAACCTGCATCCTCACAGGTACGCATCGTGTTCTTAACCTGCTGAGCCATAATGGGAAATCTGAGGCTGTAACTCTTGCTCAGCTATCCAACTTATACAAAAAAGAGCCAGAGAGCTGGCCTACTGGAGGATGAGCCTTTGGCCACTGAGAAACAGGACACTGTAAATAAACTTCTCTGCCTTTTTTCCCTCAGAGGGTCTTTCCTGAGATATAATCATTCAGATGACAGAAAGATTGTCGCAGGATATAAAGAATTCCCTGATCTCAGCTTTTCTGAGATAGTAATCCATAAAAAGGACTCTTTTGCTTAAAAATTTGCTTACAGAAGAACTTAGGCTAAAGTACACACTATTCACAAAATAGAAAATCCAAAC
Organism: Catagonus wagneri; assembly: GCA_004024745.2. Taxonomy (NCBI): domain Eukaryota; kingdom Metazoa; phylum Chordata; class Mammalia; order Artiodactyla; family Tayassuidae; genus Catagonus; species Catagonus wagneri. Next base: position 14,718,656 of record PVHT021183688.1, on the reverse strand, counting down.
CAAACATACAATGAGATCTCTCAACATCACCAATACGTGCAGAATCTCCTGCAAACACAAATGAGCAAAGTCAATTTTCTACAGCTCTAAGAAAGGCATAGAGAAGCGATACTGATTTAACCAAATGTTATGAAATATGAGAGTTTTCTCTTTTTTCCTACATGGTAATAAAGTGATTAAAATTAGAATATTCTGAATTTGAGAATTTTTCTTTTTTCTTTCTTTTTTTGGTCATGGCTGTGGCATGCAGAAGTTCCCAGGCCAGGGATTGAACCCATGCCACAGTAACAATCAGTGACAACACCAGATCCTGAACCCCCTGTGCCATAAGGGAAATTCTGATTTTACTTATAAGCATTTTTACAAAACAGAAAATATACTTTAGAAGAACATCTAAATCATGTTTTTCCAAAAACTGCTAAAATGGTTTGCCTCCTAATGAAGTTTCATATCACCCCAAATAATTGACTTTTTACTAGCACATACATCCTAAGGGAGCATGTGTAAGTGTTCAGAATATGTTGAAATAAGAGATATTTATTTATTTAGTAATTTATAACTCAAATTGTTCCAAGAAAAGATTTAGGACAACTAAGTAGGAAAGTATAATTGTGGTCAGTGAACAATCTTGCGATTTCTCTATTTGAATAGCCTGTGTTTATTATTTTTCTAACAAGAATGATAATCACACTGCTCTCCTTCTGAGAAAATGGAATAAAGTCAAAAGAAATATTCCAGGCACTTTTGTTTCTGAGATGAAAGCATTTGTAATACTTAGCTTATCTCATGTTATTCATATCTATAGAACGAACGTTGAGTTGAACCATTATGGATTAGCAAATTTTTGAATTTCCGTTTACTACCCTCTGCATAACAACATTTAATGCATACACACAACGGACATACTTTTGGTATAGAGTTAATAGTCAAAGTCCAGTAACTAAAGTTTGAAGAGAGGAAGAGAAGAAATATACACTTTAATTATGGCCATAGTGGAAGCTGCAATAAAATGAATATAAAGAGCTCCATTTTTTCTAGAAGTCCCCTAGTTTCTTCAATCTCAATAATAACTACATTTTTCATGACCTTGTCGCCCAATTCCTATGAGAATTCTAAAAATGCATGAACATTTCAATATTACTATCATAAATAATTACTTTTCAAAAATTTTAACTATTTTTACTATCTATTAAAATGAATAGTATGTTACTGTCACCTTCATCAGGCTGTACTTCTCTTAAGTCAAATACTTTTTCTATTGCTGATAATGATCTTTTAATTTCTGCTGAACTGTAATTACCTTAAAATAACTGTCTAACAGGTTTATCTTAGTAAATCTTTAAGTGTTTCACATAGTGCTTTGCATATAAGAGGTCAATAAATATTTCCTGGATAAATTAATGTATTTTCGTTGAATCTTAACCAGCATATGCATTGCTAGAACTTTCATTTCTTAGAGTGGTTATTAACCATTATAAACTCAAAGCTTAACATCTCCATAATATATTCACTATAAAACAACTGGGAGTAGACCATGCAAAATATAAGCATAATCGTTATTTAAAAACCAGGTCAATGCAGTTTCTAAATATGCATAATTTGTCAGTAGAGTTTTTGTCCTGGAAAATATCTGCTGAAACGAATTCTAGTCATGCACTTGTATTATGTGTTATAAATGATTTCTTACATTTCAAGTTGCCATGTTGAAAACTACTACCAAAGCCAGACTTTCTATGTAAATTATACAATTACAGATTCAAGGAAGGGAGTGCTTCTGTCTTTTCTTTTTATATTTTCTTGAATTTTCTTTTTTTTTTTTTTTTGTCTTTTTGCCTTTTTATATAGAGCCGCACCAGCGGCATATGGAGGTTCCCAGGCTAGGGGTATTACAGGAGCTGTAGCCGCTGGCCTTCGCCACAGCCACAGCAACGCGGGATCTGAGCCGCGTCTGCAACCTACACCACAGCTCACGGCAACGCCGGATCCTTAACCCACTGAGCAAGGCCAGGGATCGAACCTGCAACCTCAAGGTTCTTAGTCGGATTCGTTAACCACTGAGCCACGAAGGGAACTCCTTGAATTTCTTTTTCATTTCAGTGTTACTTGAATCTTTACAAATTTTTAGTATCAAATAAAATTTCACATCTAGAACATACTTTAGGGGCTGTTTAGTTTAGACTAAATTTGGACACTGTAAAGCTTTCTTTCAAAAAAACAAAAGGAAATATTGTTTCTTAGTTTATGTTCTTGACACCCTTCATTGACCCCCTTGACCAGGTGTATTGCTCATCCGTTCCTCAACTCCTTCTGTTCTCTATTCCCTTTTAGAAAGTAACAAATAAAATACAGGAAAAGCTCTAATCCAATTATGTGATTTACATTAAAAAACTAGTACTGATTTTGTCTCCTTGTATTACTCCTAGAGATTGTAGGCCTATCCCTGCTCTTGATTAAGACATTTTGCTTTGATGTTAATTTGAAAGGTATTTGACAAACTATCTTATCATTTGAAGAGATGAAAAATTTATTATTGCCTTTTTTTAACGGCTACACCTAAGCATATGGAAGTTCCTGGGCTATGGGTAGAACTGGAGCTGCAGCTGGCTTCAGGCCTACATTGCAACCACAGTAACACCGGATCTGAGCCATCCTTAACCCACTGAGTAAGTCAGGGATCGAACCTGTGTCCTCACAGACACTATGTCAGGTTCTTAACCCACTGAGCCACAATGGGAACTTCTAAATGGAGAATTTTAAAGATCAGAAAAAGGGAAATAATGTGTATTCAAGGTATTCTGAGACAATCATTTTACAAATGATTTTATATTATTGTTTAACTTGCAAATGGAAATATAGTGAGAATATAAAGCATCTGGAGGTAACATAAGTGAGTGGTCATTACCTACAACAATCAGCGGGAAAGCCCAACAAATAACAGGGTACAGAAAGCAAGTTTCATGGGGTACAGAAAGTGGAAGAAGAAAAAATGTGTGCTTTTTTTTTTGAGGAAATCATTAGCTCATCAAGATGCAAAAGAGACAGCTTATTGTTTTATCTAGCTTGTTTTAGCTCTTACTTTATAATGGCTTCTTAGCATTCTTTAAAATAAAACAAAAAACAAAATAATCTGGCATTCTCAAGGTATGCGATTGCCTTAGTAGCTTCTTCTAAAAGTCAATATTTGGAAACTATTAATTTAAGGAAAAAATATCTTATCAAATTTCCAAACATTTCATTTTAGTCTATGCTTAGTTTGGATTTTTAATTTGAACTTGTAAGGTAAAAAAAAAAAAAAAAAACGATGTTTTTTGTTTCTATTCAGTCCAACCCCAAACTATATTCTCTAGTTTCTCTTTTCTATTAATAAGAAAAAGATAATGCATCTAAGATCACACCAAAATTAAATCTGATGGAAACCAATGTGTTGCTCCTTTTGGACAAATGACCATAGAAGTATACTATTACTGCATGGCTAGTTTTAGAAGTCGCTTATCCATTCTAAAATCAGTCTAGGAAAAGGGGATTCTGGGGTTCAAGGGTTCAGGGGGAATTTGCTCTTCAGCTAAAGGCCGTGATACATTTTAATGATTCCAGACCTGAGAAAGGAACAGGAAACCCAGGGCTTTTCTGTGTCATTGATAATTCTCCTTCACCTACAAAAAAACAAAGCTATAGAGTTTTGTTTTTTTTTCTGTTGTTGTTGTTTGTTGTTGTTTTGTTTTGCGTCAATGATTTCTGGCTGAAATTCCAGCAGAGGTGGTTCAGGTACCAATTGCAAAGCTATTCATTTGATTAAGAAGGCTAATTTAATGCTGCTTAATTCTGCTGTGCAGATTCTGCGTGCACACCCCAGAGATTTTGCAGATACTTCTTCCTGGGGTCTCATGGGGAGTTTTTAAGATGCTAGATCAGTGCTGGTTTGCAGAACCAGGAAGTCTCTTCATAGCTTTATTAACCCACTGGAAGTGAGCCTCATTTAGCATTACCCAGATGGTAAAATTGAGGTTGATTATCTGTCTTTGAAAGCTGAATTGTGCTAATGGGTCAGGCAGTACTTCACAAAGTTTAGTGGACATAGGATGCAGCTGGGAGCAATTTAAAAAGATCTGGGTTAGAATCAGCATTTTTAATAAGTATCCCTCCACCTCCTCTGGCAGCCTTTTCTGGAAGTTGAAGAATAGGTTAGGTGGCCTCTCTAGCAAGTGGTGGCTTCCCATCGCATTCAAAGCAAGTTAAAAGTCCCTGTAATGACATCCAGAACCCTACATGATCAAGTCCTTAGCACTTCTCTGGCCCTGTCTTCATGATGCCCCCATCATTCACCCTTCTCCAGCTACACTGGCTTCCTTGTTGTTTCCCAAACCAAGCATACCCAACTAAGGGATTTTGCATTTATTCTTCTTTTGGCTTATAGTGCTCATTTCCTCAATATCTGTCTCTCTTTCTTATTCCCTTTAACTCTTATTACATATATCACTCTCTCAGTGAGAGCTACCCTGTCCACTTCACTTAAAACAGCAACTCTACCCCATATTTCTTTCCCTTTGCTTTATTTTCTCCTTAGCACTTATTTTGTTATTTTCTGATTTTTTTTTTTTTTCTAACAGAGGATAAGCTCCACAAAAGCAGGGATTTTTTTTTGGTCTGTTTTGTTCACATGCATAACCCCAGCACCCAAGACAGTGCCAGGAACATAAAACAGGCACTCACCAAATATTTATTGAACATATGAATTAATGATGAGATACTACATGGAGCTATACACTACTGTGGCCTTGCAAGCACCTGGGGATATCCACATAAACTCTTTTGACAGAAAAAGATCTTTACAGGTGTAACTAGAGTTCTTCAATTTCTACCATCTCAACAGTACCTAATAAAAATCACAAAAGACAACACGCAAAAGGCAATATGCATTCTAGAGGACCAGTCTGGTATGTTAGGCCGATATTTTGCCATTTTGTGTTGCAGGGCTAAAGATATTGTGGTTAGTGCAGAACAGTAGCACCAAAACCATCCCTAAAGTCAGAAAAACTAGGTTCAAGTCACAGTTCTCCTATTTATTAACTATATTGTCTTGGTCAAATCATTTAAGGATTCAATTTAAATATTATGTTACTATCCTCAAGGATGCATGTTCTCCTCATCTATTAAAAGCAGCAATGATTTTCGTACCCTACAGAATTGTGAGAATTAACATGAGGAAAACATTTTTTTATATAATGAAGTATTATATAAGTGGGTTTATACTTAACCCACATTTAACATTTTAACCTGATGGGACCAACTGTAATAGTGGGGGCTCTCCATGAACTCACTATATCCTTGTAGTCCCACAATGACTCTGGGCTTGGTCAGGAGACTTTCTCTAGCCAATGGGATGTTGGCAAGCATGATGCAAGCACAGGCATGACAAGCACTTGTACCTTGGAGCTTACACTCTTGAAAGCCAGATACTATAAAGAAGCTCAAGGTGGACTGCCCAGTAAGGAGAAACCTATCTGAAGGATACACTGGTGAGTGAGAGGCACTCTTGGATATTCTGGCACCAAATGAATTTCCAGTCCAATGCTTGAGGGGCCGCAGATACACTATGTGGCCCAGCTAAGTACAGTAAATCAATGAATCAAGAAAACTAGTGACCTGCTGTTTTAAGCTATTAATTTTGGGGAAGGAATTATAATATAGCAACAGATATTGAAATCCCAAGTTTTTTGAAAATAACTTCATATGCCTCAAATTGATTTCTTTGACAGGAAATCTAGACACGTGTTGAAGAAATTGGGGAAGAGGGATGGAAAGGCCTTTGGAAAATCCTGAAAATCAAATCAAGCATTCACTTATTTCACCTAGTTTTGAAGCCTAAGTGACAACTAGTAGATAAATTACTATTTATTCCCATGAGAAAAGAGCCCTAAATGGAGTCATTTATATAAGTTATTGTAAATTGGAATTTGCGTTGAGCAAACAACAATAAAATATAGTACCCAGAAACTTCCTATCTGATTTTTCTAAGACTTTCCAGAGGAGAGTAGCCAAGCCACCACCAGAGCAATTTTGAATTTTTCTTCAGTAAGTTGAAATGATTACCTCTTGGTGGGAGTCCATTGTTAGTGATTAGCACTTCTCAGAGGGAGCAAATCCCCCAGCAACTTCCAGCTTTACTGGTGGGGATCTGTACCTTGGTGAATAAGCCACATTGTTGGAATTTCCACTGGGGTTCTGAAGCTAAGTTCAGATAATCAAAGGTCAGCCCTTTTCAGCTGTGATTCTTGCTTTGTGTTAGTAAAGTCCCCGTTTAGAAGCACTTAGTCTAGCAATTGGCAAAAGGGTGTAGCAAGGCAGTGAAGTCAATAGGGAAGTGCAAGCAGTCACAGGGCATCTTATAATCATTCTCTGAGAAATGTTCTCCACTCAGAAAGAGCTCTGAAGTTTTTACAAGAGATCTTGCTAACCTTTTACAGGAAATTTGTGTCCTCAGAACTGGCATTGTTGTTGAGCACAATAGCTTTCACTTCCTAAGCACTGAGGTTCAGAAGCTTTTCAATGTGAGGTAAAAGGTATCTTCAGACTATAAGAAAGTAACATTCTCATTTTCTGGGGGGGTATTTTTTTTTAACCAAAGAACACATTCGATGATGCAGTGAAATATGAATGAGTTTCCTTTTCCGAATGTGTGGTTAACATCCTTGTTATTGTCAAGAAACTCAAGACTCAGAGGAGTAAATTTTCATTGAATCTAGGACAGCTTGCCAAACTAGATTTTTTTTGGTACTTACCTGTATGTGACAGATCTGATCTCTAACAAAATTTCCAATGTATCAGAAAACTAAATGTGCCAGTTCAAAAGCGTTCCATGGTTCTGGGGGAGAAAAAGGCACACCTGTGACTATCTCATATTTTTAATTTCTCATGTAAGTGGAATAAATTCAGGGACTAGCAGAAAAAGTGACAGAGAAATGCTAGGGTTTGGAGGCTCCTGCAGTAACTGAAGGGTAGCAAAATGAGACATCCCAAGATACACCACTATGGCATAGTGATTATTTTGAGCTATAAGCACTTGAAAAACAGCAAAAGCACAAAGAGGCTTTATTTGAACTTCCCTTATCTATAAATCCCCCCCAAGGAACTCAATTGTAATCAAACCCCTCCTCAGGAGTGTCCTCAGCTGGGCAAGATGGATGCATCACATCAAAGGAGACTAGTCAAAAACACACCCAGACAAACATTGTCACAATATATCATATCTCCCACCTATTTTTCCAAGAGCCCATTCATCTTCCCTGAAAATCATGTACTCTCCCCCAGGAGGCCCATATCCTCTTCTTTCCCTATTAAGATGGTTTTTAATACTGAATTCTAAGCCACGTTGGGCAGTTACTCATTTTTACTTGGATATCTCTCACATATGCATGAGGTATACATGTGAGTGATTTTTTACTGTTGTTAATCTGTCTTTTATTACAGGGTCTCAACTAATAACTTAGAAGAATAGAAAAAAATATTTTTCTCCCCTACAAATTCATTCTACAAAGGGTCACTGAACAAAGGTGTGTCAATTATCTGAAATCTATTGGGACTTCCAAATGATAATGCTCAAATACGTGTGTTTTGTCATACTGATGTAAAACTTACACATTATAAATGCTGATACATCATTTTCTCCCACTTTCTCACTTTCTCTGACATCAGCATTTAATTACATATGTCTTTTTTTCTTTTCCTTTTTTTTTTTTTTAAAAGGCTGCACGTCCAGCATATGGAAGTTCCCAGTTTAGGGGTAGAATCAGAGGTGCAGCCATGGGCCTATGCCACAGCTGTAGCAACATTGAATCCAAGCCACATTTGCAACCTATGCTGGAGCTTGCAGCAATGCTGGATCCTTACCCTACTGCCTACTGAGCGAGGCCAGGAATAGAACCCACATCCTCTCAGACACTGTGTCAGGTTCTTAACCCTCTGAGCCACAAGGGAACTCCTGAATAGTTTTTCTTTATGAACTACGCAATAAGTGGCAATATTATAAAGTACTTCAGTACTTCTTTCTTGAAAGAAAAAAAAGTGTTTTTTCATATAATCTATTTCTGGAATCTGCAGATATGCAACAGACTGGACTCCGATGTTGTTAGCAATCATCCTAAAAATCCTTCCTTCTAGAGTAACAGAACCCCTAAATACTTTCCTTGTACTTACCTGAAGAATTTATTAGGAGGAACTGGCTTTAATTTTATAGCAACATACCTCTTCCAAAGGAAGTGAAAACAATTCTGGAAAGACTAAAATTTTCTATAGAAGAATGAGCATTACAGTGGGAATCTACAGAACTGATGTCTTATTCTTACTACATCTTAATCCAACCTTCACTCACCAGTTTCCTCATTTAAAACATGGGAGTGTTGGTATCTATTATTCTACCTTCTGCACTAGATTTGTTATAAGGCTGAAGTGACATGATGTTTATAAACATGATTTGCAAAAGTACTAAGTAACATACAAATATGTAGGCTTACTATTAGAAGAAATGTTTCTATGAAGAGTCAATCTAACTATTTTTGTTTTATATTATAAGCCGTGCCCACTTGTGCTCATGCTCAGTGTCTCCCTCTGTCCATGCAGTGAAGCTTATCCCTGGGGAGACCAATAGAAAAACCTTAACTGGAAAGTATAAACCAAAAATAAAGCATTAGAAACAGACTGAATTCCATATCTAATATAGCAGGAGGTAGTGGAGTTCACTCATTACCACAATAAATATCCTCCTAGCTTACATGCCTAAAAACTGCAGAGGTAAGGTGAGGCCATATGGGAGAGGGGCTAAATTCCCATGGAACCTCTAAGCCCACTCCTCCTTCATCTTCAATAGACTAAAAGGTGATCTCTAGATAAAACAAATAACTTTGGGCCTCCACCATCAGTCAGTCAGCACAGTGATTCCTCAAACTGGACAGTGCACTAATCTGGCTCTTAGCTTGTGTGGAAAAGTCATAAATTACTTCCTTTGCAGGAAACCTGAAAGAATAATCTAAAGACTCTCCTACACTCAAATTTGAAGCAGCTGCTCACAAAAACCCTGAAGAAGAAAATGGGGTAAAAAACACAGCTTAAGTGGATGGATTGTAGCCAGAAGAAAGATGTACATTATATGCAAGTCAATTTCAATTTTTGCACATATACAGCAATATCATCTTTAGTCTTCATGGAAACCATTTTAGGGATATTAAAGAGGAAGGAGTGGAGTTTCTGTTGTGGCTCAGGATAACGAACCCGACTAGTATCCATGAGGACACGGGTTTGAGCCCAAGCCTCACTCAGTGTGTTAAGGATCCAGCATTGCTGTGGCTGTGGTGTAGGCCGCAACTGCAGCTTCAGTTTGACACCTAGCCTGGGAACTTCCATTTGCCGCAGGTGCAGCCCTTAAACAAAACAGAGAAAACAAACAAAAACAAACAAATAAGGAGGAAGGAAGAAGAGACAAAAGAGACAAAAAGAAAGAGCCAATGTCCAGTAAGAAAAAAGCATAGGCAAGGATTGCTGACACAATTTTGAGAACCTGGACAACCATAAAGTTTCTGCAGAGAGAGGGAAGGGAAGGAAAAGACAGTACTTCCAGGGAATATATTCTCCTTAGAGAAGATCAGATCAAATGCTCACTTTCACAAAGGGGAGACAGTGCAGCAAGGTGGCTGAGTATGCGAACCCATGTGGAGGCTTTTGGCTGTGGAGTGTGAGTCAGACAAGGGTGTTCAAAGGATGGGGGCAATTTAACAGAGAACTGCACTGTGCTTGCAGGAAACCTAAATGAAAATCTGCAAGTTATAGGACACAGAGGAGTCTGGTTTCCAGAAAAAGCATACTCTATGTGATACAAAGGAGCAGGAGACACACCCCCAAATCTACACACATCATCTCTGATAAGATCATTAGTCTTCAGACTTTGAGCAAACACAGGTGATAAAGAAGCGCATGAGTGTTCAACCTCTAAGAAGAAACATTTGTTAAAATATGAATTTTTATAAGTAAAAATGATAATTTATAATTAAGGAAAATTAAAGTGCTATTAATATTTTACCCCTCCCACTCCCAAGTATAAAATAACATGAGAATAGCACAGTGGTGCTTTTATTATTAGTCTGGGAAAATATTTGCCTCTGGGCAATTTGGCTTTTGCACAAGAATAACAACAAAACAACAATAAAAACTCAGCTACTCTTTTACAAAATGTATATGTATATTTTCTTCTGTTAAAAAGAAAAAAAAAGCCCTTAAAAAGGGTGAGTCCAGTGTTTCATGTACAGCGTTGTCAACTCATCTGGCAGAGATGAGAAAGCTGACAGCCCTCTGGAGGGCTTGAGCTGAGGCTGCGTGCAGAAGTCTGGAACGGCAGAGACCTGATCCTGCATGTAATGAGACCAAACAGAGCTGGGAGGGAAATTCTGCTTGTAAGACCCTCAGACAAAGAATCAAGCAGCCAGCTGCCTGCCTGTCATGCTTTACCTTTCTCTTCAGTGGCCTTCCTTTTCTGCACTAGACGGGGTGACATGAAAAGACTGCAGTATCTTACAGTTAAGTCAGCAGACATGGAGGTCATGGTATAAACATATTCATTCATTTATCCATTTATTCAACATTTATCAAAAGCTTGCCATGTGGCTGGTGCAGTGCAAAGTATTTGGGTTACAGGAAGAAATAAGACACACTCTGCACTAGGGAACTTTTGTAGCTTGATGGGGGAAGTGGAGTTGTACACGTACCAACCACGAGTTACGCATGTACATTTCAAGCTAACTGAAACCACTTTCCACAAACATTTCAATGCAGACAACCAACCATTCAATTAAAAATATGTATCTTTAGCAGTTTATTTAAAGCTTGAGGAAAACTTCAAGGGAAAGATTTGGACCTTATGCTTAAGATTGGTTAGGAACCAAAGTCTTTTTAAATTAAAAAGTTATAAAAATTGGTTTGACTACTTAGGTGTTAACTGAAACCTTTGTCATTTCTAAGTCACATTTTAGTCATATACAAATTGTTGTCATGCAAATGTAACTGGGGTACCTAGCTTGGTATTCTGGAGAAGGAGTATAATTGTATACACATCCCTTTCTTTTTAAAAACAGAAAAGGGTTTAGAACAAACATGTTGCTCTGGAAGCTTCCCAGTGGGAAACAGTCAACCTTAGGTGTGTTTATGTAGGCTTGGGAGGGAGGCTCAAGTGTTAAATCGTGTAAGTTTTAAGAGAGATACCTGAGGAACTGGGGAGATCTAGCTATAATCATATACTTGAAAAGGTGAGGAACAAAGCACAAGTACTTTCCCTCCTTTTATTTAAAATATAAAACATTTATAATTAACAATCCCTCCTAAAGGCACTTAGCGATTTCTCAAAAAAAATAAAAATAAATAAATAAATAAATAAAGCTCCACTCACTGTGATTTGCTGCAGCAATCAAAAAGCTCATATTCAACTGGAAAGAAGTACTTATTTCACTAATGTAAATGGCAGTAGAGATGGAATTTGAAAATTGAGTTCTTAATCAACATTACCATTTTTAAGAGACTTGCTAAATTCTTGAGGGGGAAAAATTAGGACAGTGTTAGTGGCACTAATGCTTGGGGCCCTTAAGTGTGTCCATATTGGCCTTTCTTCAGCTGACTCCCTACATGTTAGATCTTACAGTGTAAAATTGGATGTTACAGGATGATTGTCCTCTTATAAAATCTGAAAGCAGATATCTTGTCATGGAAAGAAAATGACCAGTCTCACAAGCAGGTTTAGGGTAAAAAAAACTATTAGCAATAGGTTGCTTTTCTACTTTCATTTACTTATTTAAATTTTTGATGCTTCAATTTCCTAATCAGTAAAATGAGCATCAATTTTTTATGGGAAAACTTTAAAATGAATTAAAAAGTTACACATAATCTCTATAACTCTGTAGAAATTGCAGAGCTTAAGCACCTAGAACAGTGCTTCTCAAATTTCACTGTGTATGTGAATTATCAGTGAATATTGTTATTGTTATTGTTATTGTTAATGCAGAATCCAATTTAGTAGGTCTGAGATGAGGCCCATCGTATTTCTAGGTGATGTCAATGTCATGCTAATCTATGCATTCCCCTGTGGAGTTGCAAGGTAATAAAAAAACACATTGCCCAATTGTGATTTCCAAGGATGACTGTAACAAAAATCCCCCATCTTACATACTCTACGGCCATGTAAATTTACTATTACTGCATTAGAAGGTAAACTCTATTTCTCTATCTTCTTTATTATGAGAGGATCCTATAACCACTGTGACATATAGACTACAGTAAAAGTAATTCTGTTACATTTGTGAGTATAACCCTTAACTGGTTTGGAAGCTTCAACTTCCAGGCTTTGGAAGCCAGGTGCCAGGAACCAAATATGCCAGTCAAAATATGCTATGAGAAGTGCAAGCAATGTTAAGAGGCTTGAGAAGATGAGACTGCCATGGGGGAAGAAGAGAGAGGAAGAGAGAGAAGAGGAAAGATAGAGACAGAAGGAGGAAGAGGGAGATTAAGAGAGAAGAATCAAAGAGCATGGAAATATTAGTTATGTAAGTGAAGGAACCACATTAAAAGTGGATCTTTCAGCTCCAGTTGATACCACATGGATTAAACAAAAAACAATGAATCTTTCATGAATTCCTAAAACACAGATCTGAGCAAGATAAAATGGTCATTTAAGAATTTAAATTGTGTAGTATATTGCTCCTCAGTAATAAATAAATCAGAATTTATAAGCAAGACAAGTATTAAACAGGCTTAAAAATGAAGCTCAGCATTTTAAAACTATATTCAATAAATGTGCTAATTAAACATTCCAAAGGAAAACTTGGAATGACCTATCTTCTTTCCTACTCCTGGAGAAAATAGCTTTTGCATCAATATTTAATTGAAAAATATTATAGCTGTATTATGCAAATTTTTAGTAGCATTCTTTAAAACAGTAATGATAATCAATGTTCTTATTTTAAAAAATACCATCTACTTTCATAAATTAAATGGTCAAATATGATATTTCTCTACTTAGTATACGTTTTCTCTCTATTGCAACAAAAGGAAGTAAATATATGGCTTACTTTTTTCTCTTGAACATTATTAGATAAATTGTCATTTTAGTCATTCATTTAACAAACATGTAATGAGTTCCTACTTTGCACAAAATACATAGCAGGCCCTAGATTGTAGAAACTAAAGGAAGAATTCCTATTATTATGAAATTATAATAGTTGAGAAATGTTATAATAGATAGAATCATGTATTATATATTATGTCAAATATTCTGCCAAATGCTTTATATATATGATCTTCTTTTATCTTTAAAGCATCTTGTGAGGTAGCTACTATAATTAACTACATTTTTCAGATGAGATATTTAGGATTAGAGAATTGTAATGACTTGACAATGATTTGACATTTAATCGGAGATGGAACTGGGATATTAAGCCTAAAGTGACTAATTCCAGATAAAGCATATAAGCAGAAAACCCAGGTAAGAATGTTACTTCATGAGAAACTTTCTAAGTGAGAAGATGACTAAACTGAGTCTTGAACTGAAAGTGTGAGTTAGAAAGGAGAAGTTCAGAGTAGGAGAGGAATCAGATCAGAAGGACAACAGATACAAAATTGAGCAATATGCAAGAATGGCACATTGAGGAATAAAATTGGAGGGCTGAGGTAATACCGGAGTGGTAGGCTTTGTGCAATGTATTACAAACTTTTAAAATGATAAAGTATATTTAATCAAATTTATGTTTTAAAATATTGCTAACCTTGGTGAGAATATATAAAGGAGTTTAAGGCTAGAGGTGGGAGACGTGAAGATTGTTGAAGTAATATAAGCAAAACATAGTTCTGTTCTAAACTAAGAAATAGTAACAGGGAAGGAAAACTATAGCTCTGAAGATAGTTTGATGGCAACTACAAGTTTCACTATAATCATAACACTAAAACTGGTAATATTATTTCCTATAGTGTTATTTGGTAGGCTAAAATATCCCCTTTACCCCACAGAAATATCCATGTCCTAATTCCCGAAACCCATGAATATTACCTTATAGAGATGAAAAGTGGTATTTGCAGATGTGATTAAGTGAAAGATGTTGACATGGTTTGATTATCCTGGATTATCCGGGTAGGTCCTAAATATAATCACACATATCTTCATAAGAGGGAGGCAAAAGTAGATTTACACACACAGAGAAGAAAACATGATGTAGAGATACAGGCAGAGAATTAAAGTGATGCAGCCATAAGACAAAAAAAATACTGGCAGCTAGCACAAGATGGATGAGAAACTGAGACTGGAACATTTACTACGTGAATGGAGAAAGAGTTGATGTGAAGGAGCTAGAGAAGAAGAAATAACAAGAAGAAATAGTACCAAAGAATTGAAAGGGATCATTCAAGAAGAACATAATAGAAGAATAGGGCAGAGAGAAATAGAAAGTTAGGTGATGGATATGGAAGACAAAATAGTAAAATGAGGAGAATTTGAGACAGTTGACTAGAAAGAATCACAATCAAGATGCATTATCTTACATATTTCTTAGGGATATTTGCCAAAGACACTTTTATTATTAATGAAAAACATACATTAATAGCCAAATAAAAGTTATGCCATTCTAATATATTTGAAATAATCTGAACCAGTAATATAAATATTGTTTGAATTTAGAGGAAAAAGTCAGTTCTTGTTAGAGAAATAATCTCTACAGCTAAAAGAGACCAGTGTTCAAATTTCTGTTTTACCACTCGATATTGTTATAAATTTGGGGGGAAAGATATTTTTCTTTTCTGAAACTCACTTTCTTAATTTATATGATACAAGCAGTAACATCAGTCTCACAAGGTTACTGTAAAATTTCAGTTAATAATATATATATAGTGCTTGGTTTAGAAGGTAATACCTGAACGATGGCTATCAGTAGAATCAGAATCTGAAAAGATATATATGTTTATATATATCAATTGAAAAATACAATAAAAGATGCACTAACCCCCATATTACCTTACCTCTTGGTTTGTTAATATCTATTGTTATAGTCTTAATTTTGGTTAGCATTTTTATGGGGCATGAAAGGGAGAATAGTATTACCCATACCCCAAATTAGGCTAAAACTAAATGCAAGCTATTCTGCTGACAGCTTAGATTTTACTGAAAATAAATCATCTGAAAAAAATTTTTAAAAATGAAATGAGGAGTTCCTTCCATGGCTCAGTAGTTAACAAATCTGACTAACATCCATGAGGACGCTGGTTTGATTCACAGCCTTGCTCGGTGGGTTAAGGTCTGGTGTTGCCATGAGCTGTGGTGTGGGCTGCAGATGCAGCTTGGATCCTGTGTTGCTGTTGCTGTGGTGTAGGCTATCAGCTACAGCTCCTATTTGACCCCTAGCCTGGGAACCTCCATATGCCACAAGTGAAACCCTAGAAAGAAAAAAGAAAGAAAGAAAGAAATGAAACTATATGATTAAATGCTTTAAATTGTTTCCAAATAATAAACAGTAAATTAAACAAATCTCCATATTTAAGTTTGCTTATAATAATGTAAATTGTTGAATACTTCATGTCATATCACGTAATAGATGAATGGGAAATATAAACATGGAGAAAAAGTAAGAGTTTCCTGAGGAAAGAAATAATAGGTATCAAAATGACTAAAATATATGGCAAAATATCAGGATCACCATAATATGCTAAGACATAAAGTGACATGGGAGTTCCTAAAAAAAGAGAAAGAGGTTATGTTTGGTAATTCTATGTGGAACTGATAGGATTAACTTATTAAAGTAGGGAGAGAAAGGAAGGAAGGAAATCTTAACACAGGGCAAACCATTAACAAGAGCCCTGAGGTCAGAATATCCAGGACATATTTAGAAGATAGCAGGACAGGAAGTTTTGTTCGATTATATGGATCCTTAGAAAGTTCAAGAGGCACATAGTTTGGAAGACCACAAGTACTTCATTTGTGAGACAAAGGTGAGAGAAGCTTGGAACAGCGTTAAACTTGAAGTCAAGACTAATTTGAAGTAAAGAGTTGGTTGGGTTGATGAGAGGCATCAGGTAGAATTGATAGAAAGCCATCCAAGGCTAAAGGAGATCTTAATTTACAGAAAAGTAGAAAGGGGTAGTTTCTCTTTAGAAGTACTTTAGCTAGTAAATAAAGAAATTAATGGATTAGAATATCACTTTTATCACCCCAATGAATCAATAGATTTGATTATCAATAGTTTCTATCAGAAAAAAGATAGGCAATGAGATATTGTATTAAATGGTAGAATAATACATCATCTATGAACTTATCTTGCAAAAAGAAAAAATGAAACTGAATCTGTTCAATCCCCAGATCCACCTAGTAGTTTACAAGAAATCCATAAGGCAGAGGACTATGTTTACCACACAATAATGAAGCAGTCATCTGATTATAGCTGTGAGAAACTCAATAAGTCAAATGACCCAGGTTATTCAGAAAAAAATTACAAAGGAAGAAAGACGGTAGGGAGCTCAACATCACCAATTATTACAGAAATGTAAATCAAAACTACAATGAGGAATCACTTCTACTTCACATCAGTCAAAACAGTTACCATCAAAAAGTCTGCAAACAATAGGAATTTCCATTTTGTTTCATCAGTAATGAACTCTATGAGGATACAGGTTTGATCCCTGGCCTTGCTCAGTGGGGTTAAGGATCCAGTGTTGCTATGAGCTGTGGTGTAGGTAGCAGACATGGCGCAGATCTGGCATTGCTGTGGCATAGGCTGGCAGCTGAAACTCCAATTCAACCCCTAGCCTGGGATCTTCCATATGTTGCAGATGTGGCCCTAAAAAGCAAAACAAACAAAGAAAAAACCAATAAAATAATAAATGCTGAAGAGTTGGAGAGGGAACCCTCCTATACTATTGCTGGGAATGTAAATTGGTGCAGTCACTGTGGAAAACAGTATAGAGATTCCTTAAAAAAATTAAATATATAACTACTATGTGACCTAGCAATCTACTCCTGGGCACACATCCAGAGAAAACCATAATTTGAAAAGATACATGCACCCCTGTGTTCATAGCAGCATTACTCGCAATAGCCAACAATGGAAGCAACTTAAATGTATATTGACAGAGAAATGGATGAAGAAGATGTAGTACATATATACAGTGGAATATTATTCAGCCACAAAAATAATGAAATACCATTTGCAGCACCATGTATAGACCTAGGTAGGGATTGTCATACTAAGTGAAGTAAGTCAGAGAGATAAAGATATACATCATATAACATCACTAACAGGTGGAATCTAATTTAAAAATGATACAACAGGACTTATTTACAAAACAGAAACAGACTCAAAGATTTTGAAACCAAACTATGGATACCAAAGGGGAAATGTCCAGGGAAGCGGTAACTTGGGAGGTTGAAATTGACATATACACACTACTATACGTGGAATGGATGAGTAGCTAATGTATAGCACAACCTGCCAGCCCACTATGCAGATTTCGAGTTTACTAAGCTTCTCAACAGGGTAAGCCGATTCCTTAAAATCTTTGTACATCACCCACCCTAGTCCTACGGAATGAGAAACTCTGAGGCTGACCCTCTCTCTAGATAGATAGATAGATAGATAGGCAGATATATCGTATATATACATATATACTGAGATTTACTGTTGGTTTTCTATGAAAAAAGATTTAAAATACATACTAGAGAAAAAATGGCAAACATAAATTGTAGTGTTTGGGGATGCTCACTTGTGCTATAAAACCCTAAAGGGAGCAAAGTGATTATCATAAACATCAAACAAATG
This sequence comes from Catagonus wagneri, assembly GCA_004024745.2. Taxonomy (NCBI): domain Eukaryota; kingdom Metazoa; phylum Chordata; class Mammalia; order Artiodactyla; family Tayassuidae; genus Catagonus; species Catagonus wagneri. The sequence goes on along the minus strand of PVHT021183688.1, from coordinate 14,700,831 downwards.
GTTACTTATGGAGTGAAGAAAACAGCTCTGTTTTGAGAGAAGGCAGCTGAAAAGAGCCTTCTAGGGTGTCTGGCAAAATTTTATTTCTTGACCTGGGTGATGATAACAAGGTTGTTTATCCTATAAAAATGTATTAAGCTGTGCATATGTTTTGCACAGTTTTTCTGTATTTGTTTTAGATTTTATAATAAAAAGCAAAAGTGACTAGAGGCAAAGCTAACACAAATCAGAGAGTTATTGCCTTGGAAACCATAATTCACTAAGGTTTTTAAGTGTTAAAGTTCAAAAACAACATTTATTGTATAACATTTCCCTTTGCCTCTGTGGAACAACTGACCTATTATTTATTGGAATAAAATAATGATACTACAACAGTGAAATAACTTTTTGCATAATAGTTGTCACTGAATAAGTTCAAAAAGACTATTTGGAGGTATGAGAAAGCAGCTCACCACTGGTGGTTTAGGAGCAGTAAATCAGCTAAAGAATGGTCCCTTGAGCAGTCCAAGCTACAACACCCCTTGGCTCATGAATTCTTGACAATTACAGCCAACAGGAAGCCTGATCTGCCATCCAGTTTCTGCAGGTGCACACTTAGCCAAATAAAGAGCTGCCAACCTTGCTCAGAGTTACTGAAAAACAGTTTGTAAAAGCTAGAGTGTGAGAACTGAGGAAGATACTTGGGAAATGACATTACCTATACTAGAGCTATTACCAATATCAGCATTGGTCAAAGTTTACAGTTAAGGAAAATACTGAACCACTAAGGATTCTTAAATTAATGTTTGAATAGCTGGTGTGAGGTAAGCGAAGAAGGAGGGAACATATTAGCTTAATGTTCCAATATTAAAAGACAAAACTGAATTTCCAGATATATGCTGTATATTTCTATTTGAATGTGCCATGAGCACATAAAATGTATTTGTTAGAAAGGAATCTCATATTCCCTCTAAAAACAGTTATCTCTTCCTCACATCCCTATCTCTATTCATGGCACACTCTCCATGTAAATTTCTAGAAACGAAGTTATCTTTCTTCCTCTCACCCTTTGTCTCTGATCAATACACTTGATTCTGAAGCTCCTGAAACACCTCTTGCATCTTTTCACTTAAGCAAAGAAAACATCACCTGAATCTATCCACATCTCTATTCTTTCTTTCAACTTCCTAATTCAAGGTCATATACACCTTGTGTGGACTAACTCTTCACAAAACTATTTCATCGCCTTTAACTCCTTGTATAAAATATTATCACATTACTTTTTCTCATATGTACTAATGATAGCATCTCTTTTCTTCACAAACAAAACGAAGACCCCAAGTCAATATCTTTATAGGTGCATTATCCATAGCATAATGTTAAAACTCCTCAAGTTGGTAATTCAAGCCTACTTCAGGCTTCCCTACCTACGTGTTTGTTTTTGACTGATCCTCTTTCTCTAACTTTCAGTCATTCGGACCTCCTCCGGCATATATTCTGCATTTTATCATCTTGTCCAAATGTTCTAGTTGCCTCCTCTAACTCAGTGCTTCTCAGACTTGAGCTCACATCGGAATCACATAGGGGGACCCATTAAGGCACAGATTGCTAGATGTCAGTCTCAGAGTTTCTGATTCAATAGGTACAGGGTGGGGTCTCAAAATTTACTCTTCTAACACTTTTCCAGGGGGCATTAATGCTGCTAGTCTATGGGTCACATTTTGAGAATCACTGCTGAACCAAATATGTTCCCTCTATCTTTATTTCTACAATAAATTTATCACTTAGACTTCATTCATTATCATTTCCCCCTATTTCTGGACAAGTGTTCCCAGTGACAAGACATTAAGACATTTGTCTTTTCTCCAAATATCCACAGTGTCAAAATATTGATCTTTCTTTCAACACTTCAGATAGCTGATTTTTCATACAGTCATGTGCTAGAATTCAATTTTCCCTAAAGACTGTAAACATTTTGAGGGCAGTATCTGTGTTTCCAATTTCTAAATCACAGATCAACAGTACAACATGTGATGTCTTGCCTATGTGATAGAAAATAAATGTTATCTAACTAATAAATAAATGCATCTGGAAGAGGACATAATAATGCAACTACAAATATCTCCTGACAAAATCTGGCAAAGGTAAGATAAAGCTGCCTTTTGGTACAAAGCTTGGTTTTCACTTTGCATGTGTTCATGCTTTGCCAATGAATTTGGGACTCCTGCTGTGCGTCCATCTGTTGGCACCAAGTATAATATTTGGGGGCAAAATATCAGGGCAAAGTAGTTAAGCACTTAAAGTATTTTATCATCTGATGACAAAAAAAAAGTCACAGTGGCTTTTCAACTATCACATATTTCACTTTGTTTTCTTCTCTTCAGAGGCAAAAGTACATTTCAGAGCAAAGTAATCTTGAATAAGTCTTATGGCCACAAGGGAAGCGCAGAGCAAGGTAGCAGGTGGTGGTTATGCTGTAGTGTGGCATAACCGGTTGTCTTTGACAAAGAGCACTTGAACATTTGAACAGATACCTAATCCATCTGCCATCACTGGAGCTGACTTAATCTTTATTTCTTTCCTCCTCTTCCTCTTTCTTTTCCTCTTCTTCTTCTCCTTTTTCTCCTTCTTCTTCTTCCTTTTTTGTAAGTCACATCCAACCACTATGTAAGGCATCTGATCTTAATGTTTTCCTCTTGCTGTCTTTAGGGAAGTGGCATGGTATCTTAGAAGACTGGTCTGGGAACAATCAATCCTATCTTCTAGTTTTGCTGCTGCCCCTATATAGCTAAGAAATATTTTATCTCATTTGGCTTTGAAGTATTTATCCACCAAATGACAGGGAAGGATATGTTCCACTTATTTCTGGGACTTCATAAATCTATTTCTTTTCTCTTGCGAGGAAGAGTCTTGATGGTAATATAAGGTAATGTATCATTATCCTGAATGGTTTAATAAAGCCTTTAAAAATTAGTTTTTATTTGGGTTGGGAATAGCATGCTCATTATATATATAATGACTGAGTATATTTACTCCATAGACTGCCATTTCTACTATTCAATAAGCTCCATCTATCAGCATGGCATAACTATTCAATGCGGTTAAGTGGGACTCATAACTGCCAGTCAACTGGTTCACCAATTACACACCTACAGTCATTACACCTTTCATTCTAAATAGCATTACTTTTGCTGTTAGTATGCCATTAAGAAAGAGGTCATAGGAATATGGTTGAAAGTTATAGCATACAACTTTGAACTTAGAACGAAGTTCAATAGCATATTTCAAATGTAATGTTAAAATAATGAAAATTGATATGAAGCAAGAATACCACGCGATGGAAAAGAGCCACTTCAAGAACATGCCTATATAAGAGATCAATAGCATTCTGTTAGTTTCAACTTCTAAGTGAAACTTTCATACATTCCCCTGCTCTCTTGCATTCATTCCTAATCTTTAGCAACATTCTGTATATAGGATAGAGTTAATACAAACCTAGTATTACACATATTTTGAGATGAAGAAACTAAGTACAGAAATGTTGAAGAACGTGTTTAAGGTGATTCATAAAGTGACAGACCTGGGACTGGAAATCATTTTTTTCCTTTACAAACCAACATAGAGTCTCTGACAATGTTGGCATGCTTGTGAGCCAAGGAGATATATAATCATGGCTACATATTCCATGAGAAGAGATGTTTATTAAGTAACTTTTTGTCACCCATCTTTTTTTTTCTGTGTTTTAGGGCCATACCTACAGCATATGGAAATGGAAGTTCCCAGGCTGGTGTCAAATCAGAGCTATAGCTGCCACTCTATTCCACAGCCACAGCAACACTGGATCCGAGGCTCCTCTGTGACCTACACTACAGTTCACGGCAATGCTGGATCCCTGACCCACTGAGCAAGGCCTGGGATCAAACCTGTATCTTCATGAATACTAGTCAGATTTATTTTGTCTGTGCCACAATGGGAATCCCCTCCCACAATCTTTACTATAACACCTTTTACAATATATCTAGGGAAAATTTATTTAATACACATTACTTCAGGATTTAATTTATTCTGAAAAATTGGCACATCATTGACGATGGTCCTCTAACAAGCTGAAAAAATTGTATATTATCAATTATTAAATTTCACATCAGTTTTGGAGTTCCTATCGTGGCTTAGCGGTTAACAAATCCGACTAGGAACCATGAGGTTGCCGGTTCGATCCCTGGCCTTGCTTAGTGGGTTAAGGATCTGGCATTGCCGTGAGCTGTGGTGTAGGTTGCAGACGCGGCTCGGATTCCGCATTGCTGTGGCTGTGGCATCTGCCAGTGGCTAAAGCTCCTATTAGACCCCTAGCCTGGGAACCTCCACATGCCACAGGTGCAGCCCTAGGAAAAAGGCAAAAAGACAAAAAAAAGAAAAATTCACATCAGTTTTAAATGCATGGTCAAGATGGAGGGACAGTGACAGGATTTATCCTCCCACTTGAAACAACTAATAAATTGAACAAAATGTATCAAACAACTGCACTCAGGATACTGAATAACAGACACTGAAGGAAAATGATCCTTCAGAGATGGGCAACAAATGAAGTAAGCCCTAAGACTGTTCCAGGCCACCATTTGAGGTAAGTTTTCAGAACATGGTGCAGGGAGAGAAAATGTAGGTAGAGACAAGTAGTCTTCTTGGGTTGAGGAGATGAGGCTGGGAGCCCTGCGGTAACAAGGCAGCAAGAGTTCACAGGGCAGGGAGTTCCCACTGTGGCAGAGTGGTTTAAGGATATGGTGTTGCCTCAGTTGTGGTATAGGGTCAGAGCTGTGGCTCAGATTCAATCCTTGGCCTGGGAACTTCCATATGCCATGGGTGTGGCCAAAAAAAAAGTCCACTGGGCAGTATAGACAGAGAGGAGAGAGATATATATAGATAATCCTGAGAGCAGCAGAGTGTCCCTCCTTGAAAATTCATTGGAATACTGATCAGCACAGGGATGTAAAGAAACTACTAAAAGTCAGGTAAAGAACTTTCCAAAAGGACTCTAGGTAACAGTGACTGCATTTCACATAAGCCCTGGATAGTTCCTATCCCTAGCCGCCAGAGCAGAAAACGCCACAATTTGGGAAGGACTAAAGAAGTATCATGCCTAAGTAGTGGGATGAAATTCATCCTAGACAAAATGTAGATCGAGGCTAAAAAGCTTGAAGTAAGACCAAAAAAGATTAAACTGCTTCCAAGTAATTTAACAGCATTCCAGAACAAAGCTCAAGAATATGTATGGGAATAAAAATTAAACTCTTATTAAGTTAAAATTCTTATTTCAGTTTTCATTCAAAGATCACACATATACAAAAGGAGTAGACAAATGAAATTTCTAATGAATGAAAATTAATCAAAACTAAGCCAGAAGTGATTTTACTGTATTCTGTATGTTTGATTAGAGACATAGAAGATATAAAAAAGACACACTGACTTTCAGAGAGAAAGAAAAAGCATCTGGGATAAAAACCTATGGAATGAAATTAAAAGCAGATTAATACTGCAGAAGAAAACATTAATGAATGTAAAGATATGGAAACAGAAACTATCAAAAATTAAAACTGAAAAAAATTAACAAAGCACTAGTGAACTGATCAACAATTTGAAGTAGCCAAATTATGTTCAGCTGGAGTCGCTGAAGGAAATGAAACAAAAAGAGGTAGTGTAAAAATTTTAAAGAAATAATGGCCATTTTTTTTCCAAATTTGAGGAGGACTCTAAATCCACAGACCCAAGTCTTGTAATGAACCACAAGTCCAAAAAATGCAAATTAAACTATTCCAAGCTCATAATCATAGTTAAATTGCTTAAAATAAATACTAAAGAGAAAAACATAAAACCAACTAAGAAAAAAGACACACTGCTGTACATATACATGGGTAGATAGAGATAAGAATAACAGTGCAAATGAGAAGACAGAGGGTAACATCTTTAAAGTGATGAAAGAAAAAAAATCCTAATGTAGAATTCTTTACTCAGAAAAAAAAAAACAACTCAGAAACAGAGGTAAAATAAAGTTTTTTTTTTTACATACAAAAGCTAAAAGAATTTATTTTTTTTTTGCCTTTTTTTTTTGTCATTTTATGGCCGCACCCGCGGCATGTGGAGGTTCCCAGGCTAGGGGTCTAATCGGAGCTGTGGCCACTGGCCTGCGCCGCAGCCACAGCAACGCAGGATCCGAGCCGCGTCTGCAACCTACACTACAGCTCACGGCAACGCCAGATCGTTAACCCACTGAGCAAGGGCAGGGATCGAACCCGCAACCTCATGGTTCCTAGTCAGATTCGTTAACCACTGCGCCACGACGGGAACTCCAGAAGCTAAAAGAATTTAAAACCAACAGGTCTGCACTACAAGAGATATTGAAAGAAGTCCGTCAAGCAGATAGAAAATGACACATGGATCTGCACGAAGGAATTGATAACACTGGAAATAGAAAATATATGGGTAGTACAGATGTATTTTTTATTATTGATATTTCTTTAAAAGATAAATATTTAAAGCCAAAATTATAACAGATTGTGGGGTTTATATAGAAGTAAAATACATAGCAATAGCACAAATAATGGGTAGGGAAAGGAAGCATATTATTTTAGGGTTCTCCTACTGCATGCAAAATAGTAAAATCATCACTTGAAGGTATATCATGATAAATTAAAAATATATAGTACAAACCCTAAAGATACCATTAAAATAAAATGGTGAAGAGTTACAACCAATGAGCCAACAGAGGAGATAAGCAGAGTCATACAAACCTTCAGTTAACCAAAAAAATAGTAAAAGAAAGAGAAAAGGAATAAAGAACCCATGGGGCAAAAAGAAGACAAGTTGCAAGATGATAGATTCAGACTCAGTCACATCAATGATTACATTTTATGGTCTACATATCTTGATAAAAAATCAAAAATTGTCAGGAAGAGACAGAAAAAGTTGTAACTTGCTAATAATTATTTTAAAAAGATGTAATGACTACATTAATATGAGACAGTAGATTTCAGAGCAAAGATGATTGCTATGGGTAATTACCACAATTTTATAACTATAAACAGAAGATATATAACAATCAAGAAGATACCTAACAATCCTAAATATTTATGTAATAAATAACAGAGCTACAAAATCTTTAAAGTAAAAACCAACAAAAATACAAGGTCCAAAAAGCAAATCTGCAAGTGTAGTTGGGGATTTCAAAGTATACCTCCCAGTAATTGAGAGGACAAGTAAAAAGAAAATCAATAAGAAAATAGAAGACTTAAACATTATCAACCTGACCTAACACCTAGGAAGAGTCTCATTATTAACGTATATATCCTCACCATCTGGGTAAGTTGATCAGTCCAGTAGAGGGTACCATATCTTGCTGAAAATGATATAATCAGAGCTTTCAAGTATTTTGAAATCTTTACTGGAAAAGAACACTGTCCCTCATGATTGGCTGAACTAAAATATCAAACTCAGGAGCAGTCAGCAGTCATCTTTTTTATTACAGACTACAGAGTATTGGAGGGCCATTATGAAAAGAAATAAATAAGAGGAGATAAGAGACTGAAGTGATACTGTACTAGACCAGTTGCTGACTCTTTTTCTGATATTTACCTGCATTTCTCTTCTTTTGTCTTAGTTTTTCAACTTTCAAACTGACTTTATGAAATATCCCAGAATTAGTTTCTGCTTCAGGATGTCAGAGCAACACAGAAAGATAAACACAATGCAAATATAAAGTCTGAATTTATCGCCCTGGTTTCCAAGATCCTTTCCTGCTTACTTGTCATTGTTCTTGACTCCTATTCTTCCATATGAAAACTACAGACCAGTAAAGAATATTGCTTTCATAAGTCACCCTGCTTGGAATATACTTCTTGTTTTTTTCTACTTCCTCTTTCTGGACCATTTGTAAATTCTGTCTCATTTCAAATTCTCTCTCTTCAAACAAGACTTCTCAGTTCAAACCAACTCTCGGATAATTTTCTTGTCTCAAGTCCTATGGCCATATTGTCTTTACCACTATTTTGACACTTAGCCAATTTTCCCTTTTTGTTATATACCATCTTATACGTATGTTTAGTCTCCTAATTTAGGCTATAAAATCTACAAGGTGATTGGGCTTTGTCTTGAATATATGGAACAAAACCCTTAAGCTCAGGAAACTCCTGCAAAGAATAGGTATTTTAGAAATATTATTTAATAATAATAAATCATCAGTGATTTATGAGTTGGTTTTGGGGCTTGAGAATCAGCTTTTAATTTCATTTTTTATGAAAGAATTTATTTTGATTCCAAACTGGTTTCTAAGTCGAAAATTGCAAAACAATTCATTCTTTCATTGGTGCTTTTCTGTACCAATATGTAAGTATACTCACACATAAGAAGCTTGGCTTTATGGTTTATCTATAACAAGGTATCATAACTATACATATTACATAATTATTAAAAGTTTAGAGCTATTAACAAAAATTTGTTTTTCTTGAAACTTTGTCTCTTGCTGATAACTGCATATTCAAAAAGAATAACTTGTTTTTTTCTCCCCCAGATGCAAAAAAGACAGTTAATGAATGCTATTAATAAATGAGAAATAATATTAAATATTAATGTTACCACTATTTTGTCCTCAATGGCCTATAGCCTAGAGGATTTCCCCTAAGCCATTTCTTTTATTGATTTCATTGTAAATTGATTCAAGACATTTAAAACTCAAAAGACCATTGTAAATATCTTCAGTTTTAGAGCAACCTCAGTCCAGAGACAACCTCAAACAGAATGGAAATAATGGTTGCAAAGTATCTAAGATAATACAATTTTGAATTAAAAATGCTGAAATGAATCTAACCATCTCAGAGCTAGCTCACTTCTAATATGTAAGAGGTGACGTGTGTGAATTAGAAGCTCAAGCTTTGATTTTTTAATGGATTTGGAGTCAAATCCCATCTCTGCCATTTACTATAACCCTGTCTTACCCTGTGCAAGTCAAACAATCTCTCAAACTCAGTTCATATGAAAACATATTAGTACCAAATTCACAGATGAAGTTTAAATAAATTAAAATAGATAACTGCCCACTACATGGTAATTGCTCAATAATCTTTAATATATCTACAAGAAAAAGAAATAATTTTATTTTATTGATTAATGAGTAGATTTAGTTCAGTCTTTATACAGAATATAACAGCTTCATCAAAGAATGTATTACCAAAATAAATTATTTTTCTTTAAAATATATTTCAATAAATCTTATTTTTCTCTATTTTTAAAAAAGGTAGAGTTTGTGTTATCCAAATTTGATATGGCTTATGTACTGTATTAATAAAACTGCTAATAACATCTCTTTAAATAAAAACAATCACTACAATATTGTTTTATTTCCATGATTCCAAACTGTTTTGGCTGTTTTTTTAAAAAAACTGAATCCACTAAATACTTTGGCATTATGTAGACATATACTCAAAATATCTCCTTCAGCTTAGGAACTTTACATTAAAAATTATTTTCTATTTCATTATAAAGGTCAGAATTCCTGGGAAAACAGGTATACCGCCTCTTTTTCAGAGCAAGTGTCATTGAAATGTGTCATTAATCTAGAGCTTGAATATAACCCGTTGATAAAGTACTTCAGAAGCTGAATTAGATAAGAGGAAGCTGTGTCTTTAAATAACTACTAGAAAAGCATGGCAGCAAGAGAATATTATGCTATTACAGTAAATTACACTGACAGGAGAAGGCTGTGGGGGTTATAGAAAGGGAAAGGAGCTACACAATAACCACTGGCCGGAGTAATTAGCTGGGGTAATGAAGAGAGAGGAGAAGTGTGTTGGACATTGAAACCCTGTCCTGTCAGCATTATTGTTCTCCAAGGCTTTGGAAGAACAATGCTCAGCTGAGCTTTCAGTAATCGCTATACATGACTACTCATGAAGAGAGTAATTAAGAAATGTCAGTGCTTCTCTGGAAAAAAAAATGTGTGCTAAGACCACACAGAGTGTTTTCATGGAAGAAGGGTGGTTGTTTTCTTTGTTTTTGTTGTTGTGCTAAAATATTAACAGAGCAGAATTTGTACTTCATGCAGTTCAAAATAGCTATGAATAACTAAACAAACCCAGCAGTGCAACTGTTCCCTTCCCCTGCATGCCCAACTCCCACACTCCTAGATATGACTGGTACACCTGAGCTAGACAGAAATCTTTCTGGGCACCATATCCAAAGTCTTCCATGTTCCCCAAGCCCACATTTACTCTATGTCACATTACCTTATTTTTGCCATGACACTTATCACCATAGGAAACTATCTTATTTATATATTCTTGTATGTATCACTTCATTAGATTTTAGGTTCCATGAGAGTGGATTCATTGCCAGTGCCTAAAAGAATACCTAACAGTAGTGAATTATGAATAAATATTTCTTAAATTAAAACAGTTTAAGAATAATATCTTAAGGGAATTATAATGGAAACCTCACACGTGATTTAAGATGTCAAACTCAGTTAAAAGCAGCCATTTTTATTTAAAAACAAAAATTATCAGACTAAGCAATACACTGAAGTTACAAAAAATTACAGACTTTAAAAAATATTTTGGCCACTCCTGCGGCCTGTGGAATTTCCCCAGCCAGGAATGGAACCTATTTCACAGGAGAGTCCCAAGCTGCTGTAGTGACAATGCTGGAACCTTAACCCACTGGGCACCAAGAGAACTCCACAATTTTTTTTTTTGCTTTTTTTGGTTAACTGAATTTGAGGTAAAAATTTACTTCAAAGTTACTGCTAAAAAGTAAGTTTATGTAAATGATTCAGAAATTCTATCAAAAAAGTCTGCTTTCATCTTGCAAATCATGAAATGTCAGTGATGTTTTTTTATGGAAGTGAAGGAAATGAAACCACAGATATTGCAAAGTGAAAAAGTGAGAGCCCCAATCCTGTACTAATGAGGCTAATCAAATCAAACACTCTTCTATTCCAATCCATCTTGTTTACTCTGCTCTTTGAATTAAGCAGTTGTGTCTATATGGCTAATTGTAGATTTGATTCTCCAATTTGCTTTTTACTCAGATTGCTTTAGAGGCAAATATTTATCTCCCCAAAGGAGAAGAATTTATGGTTGGAAAAAAACAAAAGCTAATGTTTTACATTTTCCAGGTAGAACATATTTTGGTTCAGAAAAGAAATAAGTTGAGTCCCACAATGGTATTTTGTCAATTTGAAAGGCTTTAGCTCAAACCAGAATTGATAATGGTTTCTGAATACAATTCTTTCCATCACAGCTGACTGCTTATTGTTTCATTAATTCTATAATAGGAATAAATGGATAATAAAAATGTTTTCTAACTGCAACATCTCATTATATCTACCATAAAAGAGTTTAATGTGGTGGTAATGAGCTGAATTGGGGGAGCCAGAGTGTCTGGGTTTGATCTTAGCTCTGTTACTTAGTTACATGACTCTGGGCAGTTGATTTAAACCCTTTATGATTCAGCTTCCTCAGCTGTAAACTTGGCATAATAAAAACACAACCTCAAAGTAATGCTAAGATGATTATATTGATTAAACATGTAAAACACCTTGAACAATACTCAATGTTGGCTATTATTGATGTTCTTTTAAAAAATCTTCATTACTTGTTTTTTTTTTTGCCTTTTGTCATTTTATGGCCGCGGGTTTATGGCCGCACCCGCGGCATGTGGAGGTTCCCAGGCTAGGGGTCTAATCGGAGCTGTGGCCACTGGCCTGCGCCGCAGCCACAGCAACGCAGGATCCGAGCCGCGTCTGCAACCTACACCACAGCTCATGGCAACGCCGGATTGTTAAACCACTGAGCAAGGGCAGGGATCGAACCCGCAACCTCATGGTTCCTAGTCGGATTCGTTAACCACTGCGCCACGACGGGAACTCCCATTACTTGTAAAATTGAAGAGAAACACGAATATGAACAATTATTGATTTATATTCCAGCATCTATTCATACTATCAGGAACTGTGCTGGTCACTGAAAATACACTGGAAAACAAAACAGAAGCATCCTAGGGCACATGGAATATACTTGCTAAGCAAAAAGCAATTTCAAAATATATATACACATATACTATGACAGAAGGCAATATGAAAGAAAGCTACATAGTGCTCATTCATTCATTCATTGTCTTATTCAGCAAATATATTTTAAGTACCAGCTACATGTCACATCCAAGATACTGAAATAGTGATTAAGATATATAAGGTTTTGACTCTAAAGAGTTGTGACTGATGAAATTAAAATAAGTGCTATTGAAAACATAGAGGTTATCTGGCATACTTTCTTCCCATACCATAAAGAAATCAATTTGGTTTAGTCAATCATGTCATTTCTTTTTAAAAATCCTGGAAAACCATTATTATTTCATTTACGTATAAGTATTTTCTTTAATATCACAACTCTGGAGAGCTTATGAACTAATAGTTTTTAAGTCCTTAGAAACTGTTAGATCTCTGAAAAAAAAAAACTTGGAGTCAATTGCTCACTTAAGATAATGCCAACCACAGGGCAGTTAGTCAAAATTTATTAGTAGAAATAGAAGAGATAAAACTGTCACTCTATGCAGATGACATGATACTTTATATAGAAAACCCCAAGGACTCAACCCCAAAATTACTTGAACTGATAGACAAATTCAGCAAAGTAGCAGGATGTAAAGTTAACAGTCAGAAATCAATCACATTTATGTATACTAACAATGAAATATTAAAAAAAGAATACCAAAATACTTTACCTTTTAAAATAGCACCCCAAAAAATCAAAGACCTGGGAATAAACCTGACCAAGGAGGTGAAAGACTTATATGCAGAAAACTACAAATCATTAATCAAGGAGATCAAAGAAGATACCAAAAAAAAAAAAAAACCAGAAAGATATTCCATGCACATAGGCTGGAAAAATTAATATTGTAAAAATGGCCATACTACCCAAAGCAATCGCAGATTCAATGCAATCCCTATCAAATTACCCATGACATTCTTCACAGAACTGGAACAAGCGATCCAAAAATTTATATGAAACAACAAAAGTCCCAGAATCACCAAAGCAATTCTAAAGAACAAAAACCAAGCAGGAGGCATAACTCTCCCTTACTTCAGGCAATATTACATGGCCACAGTCATCAAGATAGTGTGGTACTAGTACCAAAACAGATATACAGACCAATGGAACAGAACAGAGAATGCAGAAATAAACCCAGGCACCTATGGTCAATTGATCTTTGACAAAGGAGGCAAGAACATAAAATGAGAAAAAGACAGTCTGTTCAGTAAGTATTGCTGGGAAACCAGGACAGCTGCAAGCAAATCAATGAAACTGGAAAACACTCTCACACCATGCACAAAAATAAACTCAAAATGGCTTAAAGACTTAAATATACGGCAAGACACCATTAAACTCCTGGGAGAAAACATTGGCAAAATATTCTCTGACATCAACCTTACAAATGTTTTCTCAGGTCAGTCTCTCAAAGCATTAGAAATAAAAGCAAAGACCAACCAATGGGACCTAATCAAGCTGACAAGCTTTTGAACAGCAAAGGAAACCAAAAAGAAAACTAAAAGACAACTTACAGAATGGGAGAAAACAGTGTCATATGATGCAACTGACAAGGACTTAATCTCTAAAATATACAAACAACTTATGCAGCTCAACAGCAAAAAAAGCAACAACCCCATTGAAAAATGGGCAAAGGACCTGAATAGACATTTCTCCAAAGAAGATATGCAGATGGCCAACAAGCATGTGAAAAAATGCTCATCATCACTGATGATTAGAGAAATGCAAATCAAAACTACCAAGAGATGCCACCTCGCACCAGTCAGAATGGTCATCATTAACAAGTTCACAAATAATAAATGCTGGAGGGGGTGTGGAGAAAAGGGAACCCTCCTACACTGTTGCTGGGAATGAAAACTGGTACAACTACTATGGAAAACAGTATGGGAGGTACCTTAGAAAACTATACATAGAACCACCATATGACACAGCAATCCCACTCTTGGGCATATATCCGAACAAAACTTTCCTTGAAAAAGACACCTGCATATGCATGTTCCTTGCAGCACTATTCACAATAGCCCAGACATGGAACCCCAAATGTCCATCGACAGATGATAGGATTAGGAAGATGTAGTATATATACACAATGGAATACTACTCAGCCATAAAAAAGAATAAAATAATGTCATTTACAGCAACATGAATGGAATTAGAGACCCTCATACTGAGTGATGTTAAGTCAGAAAGAGAAAGACAAATACCATATGAGATCATTAATATCTGGAATCTAATACACTGCACAAATGAACCTTTCTATAGAAAAGAAAATCAAGGACTTGGAGAACAGACTTGTGGTTGCCAAGAGGGTGGGGGAGGGAGTGGGATGGTAGGGGGATCTGGGATTAATAGTTGTAGACTGTTGCTTCTGAGATGGAAAATAAGGAGATCCTACTGTATAGCACTGGTAACTATGTCTAATCCCTTGTGATGAATTCATATATGTATGTGTAAACGGGTCACCACACTGTGCAGCTGGGTGTAATGGAAAAAAAAAATTAGTAGTAGAAATAGTAGCTATTATAACAAAAAGTATTGACATTATTATCAGTATCATTACAAAGTCAATCTTTGATCATAGAAGGACAGACTATTGTGATTTTTTTCCTTTAAATATTCTTGCTCCTAGGAATTTCCTCTAGTATTTTCATGTTAAATATATTACTTTCAAATATCATAAACTTATCACTAAAAGTGAAATTGTCATCTACCTACAATATCACCCAGCGAGTTCCAAGACACATATCTAAATGAACAATGATTTTCATCAACTACTTCAGTGGTATTTGATATTAAAAGCACATAAATTTTTTCTTGCATTTTAATAGGGGCAAGATTTCTAATCTCTAGCAAAATGTTTACTCTTACTTGAATTGTCAATATCACACCTTTATTGAATGGTTTCTATTGCTTTCCTAACTTCTGGTTTCTTTCAGCTACTTTTGCAGACTCTAGCTCCTGTCCTTAATTTGTTAACACTAGAATAGTTATAAGCCAGTGCTGGTGTACTTCATATTCTACCTCTGAGTGAGCTTGTCTAGTCCCACAGATTATGCCACCTCTACAGGGATGACTCTTAGATGCACATACCTAGAGCTTGAAATAGAGCTGTGAGAAGGAGATCTAGCTCTGTCGAGCTGCCAGCTTGACATCTCTATACAGATTTCTCTCAGCCATCTCAAATTTAACATATCCAAAAACTGAGCTCTTGACCTCCCCAAATCCATTCAATTCCTAGATTTTTTCCCCATTTTGTTAAAGGACAGCTCTCTTCAGTCATATCAGCAATATGATACCATCTCTCTCATGTCAGAAATAGGGTATTTATCCTAGATTCCTCCTTTTCCATATTGCTCACATTACATTTGTCAATTTTAACTCCACTACTTATTTCTATATCCTGAATCCCTTTACTCCTGTCCAGCTCCCCTTGCCATCGATTCAGTCTAAGCTACTCCATTTTGCAGTTATTACTCCTCCTGATCCATTCTCCATAGTTACTAGAAAAACCACTTTTTTAAGAAGTGAGTTCAATTATCTTAACTATATTCTTAAAATCTTTCCAACAAGATTTACATTTGGTCCTTCAGTTCATTAAATATATCTATCTTCTTTGCCTCTTGTCCACTTTTTAATCACACACAAAGTCTCACTCACTCTGGGTTTTCATTTCTTCATATCTGTGCCCATTTCTGGAACTGATATTTTCCTCACATTTTACTTAACAGCTACTTATCCTTCAGAGCCATCTATTAGTGAAAGCATTCTGAGGGTCTTCAGGTTAGAATCTCTCATGAAACATTATTTCTTCCTTCATTGCATTTAGCATAAATGATAGTTATGTATTTATCCATTTATTCCTTGATAATCTACCTCCACCACTAGACCCGTGAGTTCCATCAAGACAGGGGTGACAGTTTCTTGTTAAAATGCCCTAATTTTACCTACAGTAGTAACTCAAAAAATGAATGCCTGATGAATGAATGACTGAGGTAAAAGTAAATTAATAGTTGATCTAACTAACCTGTTTTAAATCATGGGAAACCTAGAGAAAGACCTTCAGGAGGTGTGAAGGGTTGAAGAGGTGGGCCCAGATTGTAGGATGACAACCAATTCCAGGAAGTGAATAAGTCTGTGGGATGAGGGTGTGTAGAACTGAAAGGAGTTGAAGGCACTCTGCTTTTTCTTTTATCCCCATCCCCTTCCAGTTTTATCCCTAACACTCAGCTCTATACAACACAGGCAAGAAAGAAAAGTTTCTAATGGTAGTTGTTTATTCTCCAGAAAGCTATTATATAGCCACATAGGAGAACGTACCACTTTTTGTTTGCCACAGTTGTGTACAGATTTAAAAATAAGAAATTGTACAGTATTTTGGGAATTGTTCATTTAATGTGTGCTATTGGAAAGATGAGTCTTTTCATTGTTCAATCCATATTCACCACAGACTCTGCTGGCATTTTAATGTGATGCTGTCTATTTTAGGATCTCCTGTGGAATTTGTTAAGTCTCTTAAATCATCAGGTAATAATGTTTATACTTGTAGGACATAAAGTGTTCACATGAAAGGAAGATTTAGCAAAGACATTCTGCAGAATTGATCTCAACAGTTTAGTGGCAATTTGCACTGGAAAATTTGTCTTTCAAGTCTTTTAAAATAAATAAGGTTTAGAACTAGACCAAGTCTTGAAGAGGGTTTAATTTGACTTTTTATTTTATAGATGAAGAAAGGAGGTCTAGAGAGAACTTGCAGAATCAGGCCAAAATCAGGATGAGAATCAATATTTTCTGTCTGAAACTGAGGATTGTTCAGTTGCACCTAGGATGCCAAAAAGGACATCACCACAATTCATTTCAATAAAACCAGCCTTCCCTGAAAATGTTCACGAGTGGTTAATGAATTTTAAAAATATTTAGGATATGTATTTATTGTGTTTTAGAACACCACTAATTATAAATATAAATATCATGAAATATTTATTAAATACCTACTATGCTTAAAAATTATGCTAGGTTTAGTAATTATATCATATTATAAATAATAAATTATAAAGGTCCTAGGAATGGTAATTATCTTGTAAATTAAAAATGAAATCTTTAGAAAGTAAAATAGACTCTCAAATTATTTTGGTGAGTTTTTAAAATAAATTATGAATAAGATCAATAAAAATATTTAAAATGTTAGTTGGCTGCAGAAACATTTTTTGTTTTATTTTGTTTTCATTCCATTGCATCATGTCTAACTCTTTTAGTATGCTTCACTTAGGTCATGTACACAGTAGGAGCTTGATAAATATTTAATGATAATGATACTATTAAAGCCTGAGAATTCGGGGCTTGAGCCAGTAAAAACTGCATAGTATTTGTACTAATACATCGTTATTATTGTGTCGGTGGCACTTAGGATCCTCCAGTTTGTATTCCTTCAAGTGTGTGAAGAAGACTGTCATTCAGTGTCTAATTCTGGGCATAATAAATCACAGCAAATATGTATAAATTTGTCTTAAGAAAAAAAAAAAAGACAAGTAGGACCTGTTTTTAAGTGAATAGGACATCCCATAATAGTTAAAGAGAGTGTCATTCAGAGCCTAGAAGAAGTAAAATTCCAATGAAAATGTTGACTGTATCCGTCTAATCACTTTTGAGGAAAGAAGCCTTAGCTAATAAATTCAGTTATTTTGACTCTATTGGGAATACTCAGGCTTCAAATATATACAGAGCATAATCCAAATTCTGTCTCGACCACTTCTAATAAAACCTTGAGCAGTACTATATTTATGAGTTCCATTTTCTTATCTGTAAAATTGAGCTAATAATGGCCTAAGTAATAAAGTTTATTGTGAGGACTCCATGAGATAATATAGTAATAATCTACCTACCACTGAGGATTCATTACGTACCTGGCATTTTCTAAGCACTTTACATGTACACTATCATTTAATCACTATAAAAATCCTACCAGGTGGATTCTACTAAAGTGGGTTTAAAAAAATGTTCAATAATTTTATATTCTGCTCCACTAAGAAGCAGCAACAAGCATACTTCAGAACCATATTATTGGACCTCAGAACCCACTCTATTAATCTTTGTTCATACTGCTACCTATGTCTTGAGTCACAGTAACTGATGCATGGATAATTCCACCACTAGTAAGTATGATGATGATGATGTGAATAATGATGATGTTATCAGTAATGATAATGATGTTAGAAGTAAGGTAATGATGATGATGATGACGATGTTAGAAGTAAGGAAGAAAAACAGTCTTTTCTAATCAGATCCACTACTTGTTCAACACATCCAACCTGTTGCTTTGGTTCTAACCTCTGCTCAAAAAAGATGACTTAGTGACTAAGATTTGACTTTCCAAATAATCTACCTCCAGCAAAAGAATCACTAATCATTCAGCACTCCAAGCTGCCTGATGTGAAGTTCTGTAAATTAATAATTACACTCAAGCTTTATATATCATTAATGACTCTGGTTAATTTAAATCTTCCCAGAGAGGTCAAGTCACAGGCTAGATTCTGAGTAATGAATGCCAAACCATGAGGTAAGTTGAAAGTTTATCAACAAGCTCTCCCTAGTACTTACTTTGAACACTTTTCTTCAAATTTCTACAGGAGTCTAAATTCTTCCCTCAATTATTTATAACATACTTTTCATATCTCTCTTCTTCCAATGTTCTTAAAGCAAACAATTCATTTTCTCTTTAGAGAGAAAGCTAGCTAAGGGCAAAAGAATGCCCGACTTAACATGTTGGACAAACAACAATAAAATATATTCTTTCTACCACACTATCCCTTGCATAAACTTGAAATGTTACAATTAACATTGGGTCTGGCTAAATTTATTATTCATGTATCAGGAAAAAAAATCACATTGAAATTTTAAGAAATAATTTTCCCATAGCATAAAAAATAAAAGGTCAAATGTGATTCTGAGCAACTGAAACAAAATGAAAAATAAAATTTAAAAGAATTGAATAGAAGTTTATAATGATATTATCTTACTCAATTTAAACTATATAATCATGGAAAGTCAACATTGTACAGGTGGTAGTGCTAAGAGATACACTTTACTTATCTCTCACTATTGCAGTTAGACCTTAAGATACAATCATTTTTTGGATAAGCACTACTGTTCAAAACTTTAAGATTGCTAACTGGCTTAAGAAATCAGAAGTATTTCAAGCTATATAAAATGCTCCGTAACCCACTGATTTTGTTTGTTTGTTTAAATGTGGTTTCCAAAAGCAACAATATTTTCTGTTAAGTTTCTAGAAATGCATATTTTCAGGGATAACCCTGACACAGTGATGTTCTGGTAAAACAGCTTTCTGAAAATAAAGGCCTAATTTATAGAATTTGCTGATTTCCATAATGTAAACATTTCTGACATGGTTCATTTCAACCTTACTTCCTCCAACACGGTGGTGTGGGGAAAGGAAGCATAATCAGGGTTTGCAAGCTCATTAAGAGCTGGCTTCAACACACAAGTGCCCCAGACCTGCTGAATAGAACCTCTGGGGATGAGACCAGACACATACATTTGTGCTTTAACAAGCCCTCAGCTGATTCTGATGCCTGCTAAAGTTTGAAAATCACTGCCCTAATCCAACTTCACTATTTTTTCAACATGCACTCCCCAGATGATCTCATTTACTCAGAGAGCTTTATTTTCCATCTATATAACAATGACCCAGGTATAATCTCTAGCCCAGATGCATATATCTTCTTTCATCTTCACGTTCCACTGACACCTCAAACACCACATGTCACATGTGGGACTCCCTACAATCCTCCATAAACCTGTTGCTACTCTAGTATTCCTATAAATGGAACCATCATTCATCTAGTTGCTTATACCAGGACTCAGAACTCATCCTTTACATGCTGCCTCTCTTCACCCCAGACAGTCATTCAGTCTCCAAGAAGTCAAGTGTATAGAAGCTTCCTAATATGTAACTTGGACAAGGTCATTACTTACTCTAAAGCTCAATTTTATCATCTCAGCTCTGTTTCTAAATATTACCTAAACATATGCACTTCTCTCTACCTCCATAACCACCTTCATCAAAGCCATCATAACCCTTTATCAGAAGTACTGAAAGGTTTTCTAACTGTCCTCTCCACATAAAAGCAATTTCCATGAAATTGCTCATTATGATCCAGCTATTAAGTACTTTGGAAAAGTGATCGGTAGTTGGAACGTGTGTATATGGGGGTAGGGGGTGAATAGGATGAAGCAAGAAATGAGACAGGAGATTATGACACTATCTCCATTTGGTAGAAGGGAAAGAGGTTGTTTGTAGGAGGTCCTGATATGAGGAAGAGCTGCTTCTACTTCTCACCAATAAGTGCAGTTTCTATAGGGAAGCCCACAGTTATCCCAGAATAGCAGAGTTCCCTAGATAGTCCAAAGTAGCCTTTACATTTCAATGCAGGTAATTAACTTTGTTAATGTATTTTGCACCACTGTTCTGTTCCCTAGCTGTCCCATTTTCCTTGAAATTACACAGGTGTTCAGTATATAATAGGGATTCAATAAATATTTGTTCAACATTATATTTAGCATAGCAAAATATTAATTATACATAAATTGATATTAGATAATGCTATACATTGTATACTGTAATCTGTAATATACTAAATACAAAGACACAGTTATTCTGTTTCACATTTAACATAATTGTTTTAATATATTCTAAAGCTATTGGGGAATGCTTTTGGTTCAATTTCAAGAATGCATGCATTTAAAATTAACTTTACCTTATTTGCATATTTCCTTTTAGGCTATTTTATACATAGAAATGCATTATACATACACTCTTTGGAATATTAAAAAGTCAATTTCTGTTAAAGAAAATTCACAAGCTTATAAAATATCGATGAATTTAATTCAATTTGCATTCAAACTTATTTATACTTGTGCCTAGATGGATAAAACTTTTTTTAGATATACCTTAATGTCAGAAAAAAAAATTACAGAATTCAATGTATATAATAACCTTAGTACTGAGTAAAAAGGTAATTTATGCGTGTATGTATGTGTGTTCATGTGTCTGTATATAACACTCAAATATGTATGCATGTATCCTTTTGTATGTGGACATATATACACATGCCATTATTAGGAAAGTAGGAAAACAATAACAAATATCATGCTGTACTTGTGGCCTCCCCTTTTTGAGTACTGCTAGTAATGCTGCTAGCAAAATCACTAGAAGATATTTGCTTAGCTCCGAAATGAGTGGGATTGAAGTTTGAAGGTTACAAAATGTTGGAGCAGTGAACATGCTTACCAAATAAAATTCTGCTATTTTTTTTTAAACTACAAGATTAAAAATATAGCATCATTATTTCCCCTTGACTTGATTCTATTTTGATACGAATATCCAATCCATAACTAGGTTCCCTGGGCAGTTGCCCTTCTCTTAGAAATATGTTTTGAGGAATCTACATTAGAAAGAAGACTTTTCAGAATAATTAGCTACTTGCCACCTATTGATTTTCTGAAATTTTGAAAGAAGCCTGAATGACTCCCATTTGAAAGGTGTTTGTTATGAGTCCTCAATCATTTACTAGTTTAGATAAGCAGGTGGTATTTGCAGGTGACAGCTTCAGACCCATGCATTATTTAATTGGCTGCTTTCAGTGGGCAGCTGTTCATCTGACAGTCATCTCCTATACATTAGGATTCATTGTGCACATCACTGCAAACTGCTTGAGAAAACAAATCTGGTTTTTTAATAAGACATGGGGCCAAATTTATGGCATTCTTTAAGAAAGGAAAAAAAAAAACCTCAAAGCTTTGGGATATACTTGGTTTCACAGAAATTTTAAATATTATCTTCCTTTAAGAGATTTAATAAGCATATCGATTATAATTCAATCTTTAACAAGTCAGAATACCCTAGTATTTGATTTGAGAGATTTAGGCTATAAAACATTTGCAAAAATGATCAAAGAGAATACTATTTAAATTAATTTCTTGATAGAAACTAAATTTATTGGACTAGGATTAATAAGCACTACGGAATCTATTCTTTGAGACAAAAGGATGGATATATAACAATAAATTGGAAATTATACTTCATACAACAATTTTTCTTTAGATTCAATTCTTAAGCCATTGGTGCCTAGAAAAAATATATCAAAATGATTGTTAAAGATGTACTGAATATAATTTAAAATACCATTCCTTGTAATGACTGATGGATGAGAATGTAAAAATCAGTCTTTTGTGAAGAATAACTACTTATACTAGAAGAAAGCTGTTAATAACCAATTTGTGGATATATATGTGAAAGAGAACTCTATTTCATTTTTCTCCTATTTTCAACACCAACATTTCATCACATATTCATTATTGTGACAACAGGTTGAATTTGCAATTCACCATCTGCCTAAACAGCATTAACCTTCCCATAACCTCCTAATATCACTTTACGCTTTGTCTGATATTTGAATCTCTCTAATATAAATGAGAAACAAAGTACATTGTCCTTTCAGTTAGGCTCAGGACAGTCCGTTCCAGTAGCCAATGAAAATAAAGTATCACATGGAGATAGACATTAATATTTGAAATCATTCTCATTAAAATTCACTAAGTAGTTCCAAAAATAATCAGAGAAAAAGTGAACTAGTTTGGAAATACTCTAAGTCTGAACATATTTTAATTAACATCCAATAACTATAATAATAAACAAACTTGTATAGCACCATGCAGTTTACAAAATTATATTCACGCACACCATTTATATCTTAAAGGTAAGCCTATATATCATACTAGAGATTTATAGGCTCATCATCTTCCATTCCCATCGTCAATACAATCATCATACTCATAAATCTATTGGTTGAATCTTAGTCTCCTCTTACTTATCACATCAGCAGCACAGACAGAGTTGATTATCAGTTCTTCTTGAAAATTTCAAGTAGACCAGTTTGTCTTTTACCTTTCAGAAAGCTCCTGCTTAGGCTCTTTTGCTGGTTCTTCCTCTCTCTCCAATCTCCTAATTTGGAGTTAACTTGTGCTGAGAATTTGGACATTTTCTTTTCTACCTACATTCATTCCTTAGGCTATTTGAGACTGTCTCATTGTTTTAAATACTACCTAAAACATTTGATGATGATTCCCAAATGTTGTCCCTGTTTGGACCACAACCATGAATCTAGACCCCTTTATCCAACTTATACCTGACATTTGTACTTGTAAGTCTAATGGGCCTCTCAGATGTTAGGCACCCAAACCTGGACTCCTGGTGGTCTTCTCCTAACCAGGCTGTGCACCAGTCCTTTACATGTGTTAATGGCAACACCATTCTTCCAGTTTCTCAGGTCACAATCATCTATATCATACTTAAAAGCTGTCTTTTATAAAACTGCATACATTCTTATTGAATTCACCTTCAGAAAATACACCCAATGATGACTACTTCTCCGCTCTTCTCTTACTATCACGCTATCCAGGATAACACACTATTTCTCACTTAAATCATTTGATTACTGGTAGCCCTGCTTTAGTCCTATCCTCTTCCTCTATAGTCTAATATCGATATAGAAACCATAGAAACCCTATTAAGACATCAACCACCTTCATTTAATTTCTATGTATATAACACTGCAATGGCTGTTCATCTAATGCTGAGTGAAATTCAAAGTCCTCACTAGTACCTAGAGAGCCCTGAATGAACAGGATCCTGTTACCTTCTGACTTCATCTCTTGTTACTCTGTTCCTCATCATTCTAAATCTTGTCACACAGGATTCTAGTATTCCTTCAATCTGCCTGGAATATTTCTGCTTTAGGACCTTTGTCTATACTTGTTCCTATTACTCTGGTTATCCCCCAGAAAACTACACATCTGGCTCCCTTACTTCCTTCATGTCTTTTTTCAAATGGGCCATCAGTGTCTAATCAATCTAAAATTACACACACATGGAGTTTCTATTGTGGCTCAGCAGAAACGAACCTGACTAGTATCCACGAGGATGCGGGTTCCATCCTTGTCCTCACTCAGTAGGTTATCCGGCAAGGAATCCGGCATTGCCTTGAGCTGCAGTGTAGGTTGCAGATGTGGCTTGGATCTGACACTGTTGTGGCTGTGCTATGGTCTGGCAGCTGTAGTTCTGGTTCAGCCCCTAGCCTAAGAACTTCCATATGCTGCATCCACAGCCCTAAAAGTAAAATAAAATAAAATAAAATAAAATAAAATAAAATAAAATAAAATAAAATAATTTAAAATAATTGCACACAAATATATACATATCCTTGACATGTCATATTTTATTTTCCTATTTATTTGTTTATGGTTTCCCCACTCCCTGGAACATAAATGCCATAAAGGCAGTATTTACTTGGCTACTGTATACTCTATAATTTATAAACCCTACTACCTAGAATCTTCCTGATATACAATAGGTACTTAACAGTTATTTATTGGATGCATTCAAGTGCAAAATTTACACAGAGCTATTTACATAATGAACAACTTGTTTCCAAAATGGCAAAATCAAAGCTATAATGAAATACATACTGGCCAATATTCTAAAAAAATAATATTTTAGTAGCTCTTAAGGAATGCAGAAAAATTTCAGAAAAGAGATGATGCAATTCTGATTTTAATATATTGAATTTGAGCATAAGACAATGATGAAGTTCAATATTTTTCATATATTTGCTTTTAAATTCTCTTCTTATATATTTCTAAGTACTTTCAAAATAGCAGAATGAACATTATAGCTTTGGTGCCTCAGACAGTTTCTTGACATGGTAGACATTCAATATTTGTTGAATTATATATATAATCCACACTGGTAACCCATAGGAAAAGTACTGATTTGAAGAAAATGAGATAAGTGAAAAGAAGTGAGGGCATCGCCTATTTCAATAAGGATACTCACATTATGGAAAAGGTTTCAAACACTACCATATGAAGGAAGGGAGGTCATATATTTAGCTTAAGGAAAGACAGGACTTGATATAAGTGATTGAACACATATGGGGAATAAAGGGATAAAAAATAAATTGCCTATTTAAAGAAGCTATGGGGCTCTTATTTGAGAGATTATTTCACGAAAAGTGCATATAGTTGAAAAAGTAAATAAAATATGCCATGATACTTACGCTATACAAATGTCTTTGTATGAAAGCAGAACAGTGTAAAGTTGTTCAGTTTTTCATATAGCATTTATTTTTGCCTTTTCGTAATGGGAGGCAGGAAGAAACTTGAAAGGCCAACGTGTCCAAGATGTTCAGCAGCAGGATGAAACATGCATAATGAAAGAAATATTGTGGGCAAGGTTGTGTCAATAGTTCACCCATGGGTGGCTCCATTGTGTACCCCTGAGACATCTGTATACTATAACAAAGATGATGTTGGTACCCAGGGCAGAGCACCGCTGGAAACACTTCTCAGTGAGAGATTTATGTGTATGCTACTGATTTGCCTAGTTTTCCAGGTCCATAGTGGATCCTCACAATACAGTGACTGGCTTCTGGCAACCCTGGAACTTCCTTAGCTATTTGTGCTCTGATTGGTGGGTGGTAGTCTTTAGCATCTCTTTCATCATGTTAAAATTGTGACCCATTCTTGGTATTCAACTACCCTAAAGAACATGGGATTGGAAATGTGTATATATATATGTGTGTGTGTGTGTGTGTGTGTGTGTATGTGTGTGTGTGTGTATATATATATATCTCACAAGTGCCACAAGTGCCACAAGCGTGGCCCTAAAAAACAGTATATATTATGGAGGTTCACCCATGGGTGGCTCCACTGTGTACCCCTGAGACATCTGCATACCTTAAGAAAATTATCGAAGTTCCCAGGCTAGGAGTCGAATCAGAGCTGCAGCTGCCAGTCTATATCACAGCCACAGCAATGCCAGATCCGAGCCACGTCTGTGACCTATACCACAGCTCACGGCAATACTGGATCCCCGACCCACTAAGTGAGGCCAGGGGTCGAACCCACATCCTCATGGATACTAATCGGATTCATTTCTGCTGCACCACAATAGGAACTCCTTAATGTATATATTTATAACATTAATGTATAAATATAAATTAATAAACATTACTATCAGAACAATTTGCTTGTAGTTATTTTCTAAATATCACTACAGCCAGTATATTTTGCACATTTCACATTCACCAAAATTCTAAGGTGTTCTTAAATATGCATTAGGTACATAAATGCTTTCCTAAAGGGCTCTTTATTTCAATTATCATAAATAGTATCAGACTGACTCTGTATTAGAAATTTCAAACACCTCATTAAATGGCTATTTTCATATTCTCCAAATTTGTCAGCAGGGAACTGAATATGTAGTCTTTCTGGCAACAATTATTTTCATTTAGTCATATTATCACCACACTTGATAAAAAAGTCTAAGCTGATCCTGAGATGATTACAAGTTAGAAAGCTCTACAAGATGAACAAAGGTGCTGCCTCTAGCAGAAATAAAGACAAAGAGCATTGTCAGTGGCAAAATACTAAGAAGGCAACAGGGGACAGAGCATACCTGATGATGCTTCCCTCGAGAACACATATAAAGAAACACAATGGGACTGACCAACAATGGGTTGTAATACAGGTCTGCCATATGTAGGTTCCGTGAGGACAGTGGCTTCTTCTGTAACATTCCCCTTTGTAACTCCAGCACCAACACATGAACCTAGCACTGAGCATGCAATCAATGCTGGCTGAGTTGAGGAATGAACAAACAGTTCCCTCCACTTTATCATCATTCCCCTCATTTATTGGCACCTATTAGGTGCCAAGCTCTGGACCGTATGTACTTTAACTCCTCTTTTTTATGGATATGGTACCCGCTTTAGAGATAAGGGAACTGAGAATCAGGGAACCTAAATCATCTAAATGTACACATTCTAAACAGTTAAGCTGGATGAGCTGGTTATTTCATGAATGGAAAGAATGTATCAGGGTTCTGGGATCACCAAAATGTGTAAATGTGAGAGGGAATCCACTTATGAACATTAGTATTTCCCAATAATTTCAGGGTATTTTTCTTTGCTCTTTCTATGTGAGCACATACAAAAATAAGTTCCAGTTCTGAAACTGTATAAACTTTCCCAAATTGAGGCAGTGCAATCACGAATTTGGCTGTGAGAAAAATGTTATTGGTTTCAACCTCAATATCTCATCTCAAGGAAAGTGGTCAGAATATGTGATCTTTCTAAAATGTAAGCACTTGGACGACAAGGGAACATTAAAATCAGGCACACTGATATACCCT
>PVHT021183688.1:14577204-14666577 GCA_004024745.2 Catagonus wagneri | reverse complement strand
GGAAACTAAAAGACACAATGAACCTTCTTACAGAACAGACAATGACTCACAGACTTTGGAAAACCTTGGTTTTTCAAATAAGACAATCTGGGGGGGTGGGGGGATGCACTGGGGCTTTGGGATACAAAATCTGTAAAACTGACTTGTGATGATTTATGCACACCATAATTGAAATAAAATCCATTAAAAAAATAAAAAAATGAAAAAAAATAAAAAAAAATAAAAAAAGGCAAAAAGACCAAAAAAAAAATACTGCAGAGAAAATTTTCCTTGACATTTTGTGTATTCAAATTAGGGAGATAAAACATAAAACTAACATATTGAGTGAAAGATAGTTTCTGTAACTGCCTCCAGCTCATTTATTTCACGATGAGTATCCTTAACTTCACCTAAAGTATAAGCTCACCAATTTAATAATAAATTAATAATAAAGCCCATCTAATTAATAAAATCATATTATAAGGCAATTTACAAGGATGCATTCCAGTGGAATCAAGTAAGACCTTTGTAAACATGAATACACCATAGAGCTCCTATCTTTCATTATAATATAAATATTAAAAGCCTGCAGACATACAACAGAGTTCTACTATATTGTATGGTGATCCTTATAACTAAAATCCACAATCAGATCTTTGTGAAAACTTGAAAGGATAGAATATGATTTTGTGATACTGATGGGAGCAACTTTTTACGGTTCATTGAAAGATCTATAATCTATGGAAAACCTTTAGCTTTATAGATGCCTTGCCTAGGATTTCTTGTATTTTCCTAGGCATAGGTCTGAGATTCCCACTGAATAAGAGTTAAATAGCTGTATCTATAGTTCCTTTTGGTCCTCAGTTCTTTAGATAGTTCATAGTAGCTGCACAAGAAAGAACTCTAACTCTATTTACTTCTCTTGAAATTATTCAAAATACCTAGAATTCATGGATTTCTCTCATATGTAATGTTATATTGAAATTGGAAAATGTTTTCTGTTATATCATATCCCTACCAGTCTCTGCAGCTATTAAAGTTTGTTTCATTATTTTTTCATTATTTCAGTAACGCGTTATTGCTTCAGTAAATGTCCAGTGCTTCAATTATTTTCTCTGAGAAATTTCCAAGATCAAGAAATACTAATAAAATCTCATTCTTTAAGAGAAAATGACAATCTAGTTTATCTCCCCTTTTGTACTTATATAGTATGTTTATTGTTACAGTATATTTACACCTTGAAGCAATATTCAAGAATTCTCTTAAGGTAACAAATTTTAAAATATTTAAAATAAAATCCATGCTTTAAAATTTAAACTTTAATGCTAAAGAACTAAGGCAATATGAAAAAGCAAAACAAAGCAGAAGGATCAAAACACTTATTGGGGAGTTCCCATTGTGGCTTAGTGGAAACAAATCTGACTAGAATCCACCAGGATACAGGTTCAATCCCTGGCCTTGCTCAGTGGGTTAAGGATTAGGCATTACTGTGAGTTGCGGTGTAGGTTGCAGAGGCAGCTCGGATCCCGTGTTGCTGTGACTGTGGCTTAGGCCGGCAGCTGCAGCTCTGATTAGACCCCTAGCCTGGGAACCTCCAAATGCTGAGGGGTGCAACCTGAAAGGCCAAAAAAAAAAAACAAAAATAACATTCATTGGACTACCGCCAACTTAATAAGACCCAAATTAATTACTAAATAAATGTATTATTAGATTATAAATGTCTAGATGAGGCTATGCCAAAATAGAATACACTAAAATTGAAATGAGACTTTTAAAAACATCCTAAGTGCTGGATACACATGTAACCCTTTTTATCTCCTCAACATTGTCTAGCATTGTATTTTGCACATGGTAGGAGCTTGAAAAACATATGCTAAGCTAATTATAGGTGATGTAATCTAACGGCTACATCAAAGTTTTTAGTTTTTATGATTGTGTTATATAGTATGATTTTTGTATGTGTTCTTGAATAAATACGGATAGAAATATGATACAAAAGCAATACTGGTATTCTAAGAAGTGATAAAATAATGAAAATAGACCATGAATATTACTGAAAGAGAATAATTTGATGGAAAATTCCTGTGATGTTTCTGAGAAAGCAAAACTTGAGCCACATTGACCCTAATAAGAAATGACAAACCTTGAAAAGCTATCTATAAATTTTCTTTAAAGTGGTATGGTTTTCAGATAAGCAAAATTGTTTTACACTGTTACCACCTTCTATAAATGCCAGTTCAATTTCAGAATCCATTGTTTAATTGTGATCATATCAAAGAAGAGTCCTTTCTAGAGAGCAAAAGCATGAAAAAAAAAGAAAAGATTATGTTAATGAAGCAAACATATTTGTTACCATGGCAACTTTGAAACTAAGATATTCAGAGAAATCTTTTTTCCCCTGTACCATTGTTTTGTGAAGAACTGGTCAGTTGATTACCAGCTGATGAAACCATAATCCTTTAAATGTTGTCATTTGAAAGGCAGACTATCGTAGTAACATGGAATAATAAGATCTTATCGCCATGCTTCTGAAAATAAATTATGGAGACAGCATGCCAGAGGGTACTCAAACCCATAGAGTAGGCACTGAAGAAGCTTCATAAAGCATTCGTTTAATTTTTAAATTACTGATGAAATTATTATTTTACGTTAAAACAATTTATTGACTTGAAGTATAAAATTCAAAGGTATTCTTTGGAAAAAAACCTGACAAGTCCCATTTGGATTGTCAGCTGGGTCTTGTGGTCTACAAGACCAGGCAACATGTACTTATGTTTTCTATTTTAAGACAAAAGTTTAGGAATTCTCTGAATATGAGCTCAATGTCACCTGTCCCCTTTGTAAACCCTAAACTTATGGTTCTTCCTCCCAACATTCACACCATCTTAAATTTTATTCCATTATTCTTGGAGAGCTGTTGCAATCAGAATAAATTTCAAAGGTCTGGTCCTTTCAACACGGCACTAATTTCAAAGCTGAAGGGTTCTCTTGGTTTGTTCTTCCAAGAAAGTTATTCATCCACAAACATTTTTATACAGAAGTAAATTTGATAACAATATTCAGACATTTACAAGTATATTAGAAGCCACTATAATCTCTGAGAAGTGGACAAACCAAATGAAATTTTGAAAAGTAGTTTCGACTTTTGGAATTACCTCTGCACATACATAAATGTTTCCCTTCTAATCCATAAAACTTTGTCATTTCCTTAACAGTAGGCAAACCACGTTTTCTGTTTATTTCCAAAGAATGCTATGTCTTTAAGTTTTTAAAAAAAAGCAGTTAACCTCAAAGTACAATTCTTTAAAAGGGCATTTTGTTCTGAGTAAGAACATTCCCAGCAGGTCACCCACTGCCATGTTTGGAGATTTGCATAATAACACGACTAAACACCTGACACATCTCCACATGTAGAAATTAATAACAAAGATCTTTCTCCCTTCAAGGTGTCCATCGCCATAGTTACCTCACAAGTTCCTGAAAATATGCTTAAATAAAGGAAGTCGAAAGCACTGGGGTAGAAATTAATCATTGACTGGAAAATAAGTTTTCATGATGAGGTCAGCCTTTTGTTTCTGGGTCAGGCTGAAAAATTAGACAGTATTCTGATTCGAGCAGAACTGATTGCCTCTGGTTGGAGATCTGGCTCTTAGGGTCTCACACAAAACAGCAGCATACTTGAGTGTGGAGGAATGGTTGCTTTATGCATTTACTCTCTCAAACTCTCTAAAAAATTACTTTCAATCATTCCCTTTGAAATGGTCAACCTCACAGTGAGTTTGTAGTTGGGAGTGCAATAAAAAATATCAAACCAGGGACTGGTCTC
This sequence comes from Catagonus wagneri, assembly GCA_004024745.2. Lineage (NCBI taxonomy): Eukaryota > Metazoa > Chordata > Mammalia > Artiodactyla > Tayassuidae > Catagonus > Catagonus wagneri. Next base: position 14,662,772 of record PVHT021183688.1, on the reverse strand, counting down.
ATGGGAACAATGACTGACTTCGAGCCTCTAGTGATGGACCATCCTTTCATAAAGCCGGCTAATAAATTAGAGATAAGAGAGGTTCAAGCTATCAGCCTTAATATTAGGCAAAGTTAGTAACAGGGAAGGCAGAATTCAGAGCTATCCAGTGAGAAGGAGACCTTAGAGAGAAGAATAGACAACAGGACTAGCTTTACATGTTTTGTGAAAAGACTGTGTGCAGATAGGTCTTCTCATGCATGTCTGGCAGGAAGGCAAAATGATACATATTTCTGTTAAATATTTTGTGGTATGTTATCAAACACTAAAATGTGAAAATCTTTTGACCCATAATCCAATTTAGAAGAATCTCTCCCAAGTAAATAACCATAAATTACAAAGAATTATGCATAGAAATGCTTGTCCCAGCGTTATTCAGGATAGTAAAAATTTAGTTTTTTACAGATAAGTAAATTATGCTATCTCTAAATGTGGAATGTTAGAATTATGTAAAATAATTTAAACTGTGAATTATATTTAGTGAAAAAGCAGGAATATGTATATATAAAATAACTTTCGATATAATTGAATGCCTATCTAAGATTATTCTTGCTTTACATCAAGACTGGTTGTGGGCCTTATAGAATTTTCTTAGGAATTTCATCCCAGACATCTTGAATTCCCTAGACACCAATTATGCAATATCCCCATCTAGACCTTGCTAGCCTCCAACGGGAGTGAGCAGCACAATACAGGCTCAGGACTCAACCACTAAAACAGATGATAGGGCTAAGAACTGAATTTTGTTTGAATGTTGCAACTAAATATGACCCTATCTCAGTCTCTTGGAATCTGGCAACAAATGTCATGACCCATTACAATGGAAGGAATCAAAGTGTGGTCAGTTTAGTAGAGTGACTCATCAATTCTGCCTAAAGCCATGGTTTAATGAATGATTAGTGTCTTACACTCTTCAGCATTTTCTCACTTTTCTATAATGAACATATAATAGTAAACAAATTCTGGGTGCACGCAGAAAAATAAAAGTTAAAAAGTTGCTAATTCCCAGATAAATTAATGACTTATAGAAATCTACTACTTTGAGGCTCCGTATTGACTAGTTTAATCATTTATACACTCATTTGGAAAACATCAGTTACGAATCTCATATATTCCAGGCCCTGTTGTTAGGGGCCCAGAATATTCTTAACTCCAATGAGTTTACAATCTAGTGAGAAAAGACAAGCATAATAAATTAGTGCAATAAAATGTTTACAGGTGTTTTGAATTGTGATAGAAATACACACAGGATCCAATAGGGAATGATTCGTGACTGATAGGGAGCAGAGAAGACTTCATATGACAAGTGAGCCTTAACTGATTCTTACTCAATTAGAAAGCCAGCTGCACCACGGGGGCAAAAGTCTGTGGGCATTTCAGGCAAAAAGAGCAATATTCAACCTAGACAGAAACAAAAAAACAACTTGACATTTCTCATGAACTGCAAATTAGAGGATTTGGCAGAAGTTGGGTCACAAAGGAACCAAGAGACAGGAGAATAGTGAAGGGCTTTGCCCATAGCTCTAGGAAGTCTAGGCTTCTTACTAAAGTGTGTGAGGCTGAAATGTCGAGAAAAAAAATTAAGACCCAATTATATGAGATCTAGTAAGAAGCTGATGGTTTAGAAGTACTAAAGAGAAGAAAATACTGGAATTTAAAACTGTCCAAACATAGGATGAAGGGGAAGTTTATGATAAATCTAAGATTTCTAATCTTCATGTCTGGGTGAATGAGAGTACTGTCTGTGGAGCAGGAAAACATATGAATTAGATTAGATTAAGCACTAATAAGGAGATTAAATGATTAGGGGGAGAAGTCGATGAGCTTGGTTTAGATTTATTGCATTCAAGAACTTGGAGACAGATATTTTAAATTGTCTTGAAGGAGACTGGGTTACAAACTCACTCTATGAAGATATCCATTTCTCTGCAGTTGTGCTAGGGCAATATTGAGTGAATTAATCCGGCATAGCAAGGCAGAGAAGAATCAGAACGGATGCTGTTCACTGCACTGGAATGTGATGCTGGCCGCCCCCTACTGTCCCACTTATTTTCTTTTATTTGGTAGATGGGGTAGGGGGTAGAATACACCAAAGTAGAGGTCAGACAGCTTGGGCAGGGCAGAAGGGAGGATATCTGGAGTCTTTGAGGTAGTAAGTGTTTATGAATGGTATAAAACATTCCACTGTATCTGTATGTAACATTAATTTTCAGCTCTGCTCTTTGGATCTTGCTTGTGTTTTTGTTTTTTGACTTTTATTTCCCCCTTAATTACTTAATGAAACTTCTTAAGAGGAAATTAAACTAAATGAGTCTTTCCTGTACTGTAGTCAGAGTGTATAGAAGGATTACTGTATCTCAAGGGGACAGATCTTAATAGTAGAAGCAAAAAATTGTGGTGGTGGTGGAAGCAAATTGAGTAGGAAATCCTAGAATAACAGGGAAGTGGTCAGCTTTGATCATTGTTTCCTATTTAGGTTATTACCTCTCCAGCACAGACAGACAGACAGATTGGATTTGCTCCTGCAATTTAGGCAACTCTCTTCCACCATCTAGTTCTGGATCTCATCACTTTCCTCACTGCCCTTCTGAGGAAAAGCATTTTAGAGCAATGCTCCTACAATGGAAAAAGCCATTCACTTATGAATAGGAAAGCATGGAATGAATCAGAATTTCTTTGCATTAACTCTTTAAAATTCTCTGGACATTTTCCATAACTTATTGAAGAGACAATTCATTAGAATGAAAGCATATTGTACTAGGAGTCAATAAACTTAGGTCCTAGAACCAGATCTATATTTTTGTAATCATGAAAATAAGACTGAATATTCATGTCTGTGAAATAGAGATAATGATACCTGCCCAGCCAATTTTTACAAGATTGCTAATAAAATGATCAGAGATATATTTCAATTTTGCACCTCAGTAACTTGACTACACTGAGCTAGGCATTTGGCTGCTTTGAGTTCTCATTTTATTTTCTGAAAATAAAGGGTTTTGCCAAGATACTTCTTGTATTTTTTTCTAAATCTATCATTCCACAGTGTTAAAAACTGGAAAGAGAACATTTTATGGGTGATTGCTGATGGCTAGATAGCTTTCATTTTATTATTTTATTTTTTGCACTTCCCCCGATGGTCCTTGGTCCTTGCAAAATGTAGGCACACCACGCCTAAATGAAGAGTGCTTTGCCTCAAACATTTATGTTATTTTCTTGCTAGTAAAACAGTAAATTTGTGTAAATTACAAGAAAGCAAATCACTATGCTTACATACTTTACATAAAAATCCAAGACATGCATTATAGAGACATTTGCAAGCTGTTTGTACTCTTGAAATCCAGAAAATTAACTGCCATTCCCACCAAGGTAAATACTGAGGTAAAATAGAGGAGGTGGATTTTATTTTTGATGTTTCCTCTGTTGATAATCACAGAGAAATGTGAGAGGACAGCTTCCTTTTATATTCAAGCAGCCTCTCAAATCCTACTGTCTCTAAATAGTTTTCCTTTAGATGCTCATCATTTCACCAGCACCCCTTCCTTCATTTCTGACTGGCATGGATGTACAGGTTGAATTATTTTCCCTCATTAATAATTACACCATGAATGTATCTACTTTAATTCTCTGTAATTCTTGATATTCACGTATTTCCCTTGGAAATTTTCTTATTGTATACTATTTGAATATGGGCTTAGGGCATAAGGTCTGAAATGAAACTGCACAATTTCTAGGTGTCTCAGTTTTCCTCAGCTATAAAATAGGCATTAGAATTTTACCTACCTCACAAGACTGATGTAAGAATGAATATAAATTTCTCCACACTAGTCTTACACTCAGTAAGAGCTCAATAAGTGTTAAGTTTGTTATTATTCTACAACAGAGATATGATTGATTTATTATTTGTCATTGAATTTGTGCCCCTTGAAAACACCACTAATCGATGAATTTAAAGAAGAGTTATTGTGACTCCACATAAAAAGGTGCAGTTTACCAGCTAACTCCCCTATCTACGTCAGGTCACAGACGGTTTTCAAGTGATTTCTTTGAGGTCACTGTACAATATCAGTTTGAAAATGTGTAAAATAGCCAGAATGATTGAATTAATTTTTAAAAGCTTTTGCCAGGCTTACATTTTTTTAATACAAGTTGGTGTTTATCACCAGTTCACTAAATATTAGTTAATTTGGTTGCTTATTTTATTTATTTTGATTTACAGTTGGGAAACTTCCATTATCCTTAGAGGATTAGTCTTCAGCAAGCTCTCCTCTCCTCCATTTCAAGGGAAGATTTGGCTTTTCTCCCATCCAACTTCCAGTCCTGATGTTATGAATAGGAACTTGGAAGTAGGTAAAAACCCCAGCTTTGTCTCACTTCACTAAACTGCACTGAGTGGAGCTGGACTAGCTGGAATTAGTGAAGTTATCTCTCAGGGGCTGTGTCTAAACATCTTAGTAGTAAATAATACCCTGTTGTGTAAAAGAATGCTGCACACTATAGACACTGGAGTGCAGAAAGTATGCCAATAATATGAGTGAATATTTACGTTTTAATATGCTGACAATCTCTACTATAATAGAAGTTTTTGCATTATTTTGTGTGTGATTTTAACATATTAGTTTGGAAATGTGGGCTTATTGTCATCATAAAAATACCATCTCCTTTGTTACTTGCATAACTTAGACTGGATGACTTATTTAATGTGTAGTAATTTTTTTTCTTTTGTTTTTTTAGGGCCACACTCATGGCACGTGGAAGTTCCTAGGCTAAGGATCAAATCAGAGTTATAGCTGATGGCCTATGCCACAGCCACAGCAACTTGGGATCTGAGCTACATCTGCAACCTACACTACAGCTCATGGCAACACCAGATCTCTGACCCACTGAGCGAGGCCAGGGACTGAACCCGAGTTCTCAAGGATACTAGTCAGATTCGTTTCTGCTGGGCCACAACAGAAACTCCCTAAGGTGTAATAATTTAATTGACCAATCAATATTAAAATAAGCAGGTTTCTGACCTTCCTTTTCAATCTGACTGTATGCATTACAATACCCTTTCAAAACAAGGATATCTCACAACAGGAAACATAGGATGAAAGACAAGAGTTAAATATGACCCTTGTAATCAAGATGAGTGAGGATATTTATCAATAAATGACAAAAATGGAATTTAGAAGGTGCATATATTGAACATAGAAAGTAAAAAAGTGTAATGCAGTATGGCCTCATGAATAATGTGAGAGACTGAAAGTTTGGCCAGCAAATAAATCTAATAGGCAAAGTAATTTCCACAAAAGCAAACTTTGAGTCAAGTCATTTATTTTTCTTTAAAACATTTTGCCATCTTTCTAAGGAGGATTAAAATAAATAGAGCAGATGATTTCTACCCAAAACTGTCCACACAACATTTTGCCTCCCTAAATATTACCACATCTAAGATGGTGCCAGGAAAAGATACTTTGAATTAAGAAAGGGACAGTTTCAGGTTGCCTTATTTGATATTCTCTCCTTGCATTTCATATTCCAACTTAGGAGAAATCAAACCCAGTTTAAGGTAAATTGTAGGAAGTTCAATATAAGTAAATGACTGGAAAATAGAACATTAGATAAAGAAAAATACTCATGTTTAAAATCAGACTGGCATTGAGAGAAGATGGGATTAAAAATAGAATATTATCAAACTAAACCCACTTCTCTTTTCTTAATCAATCCCATCTGCTTCTACCACTCTAATTTTACCTATTTATTTTTTGGAGTATCAAATACTTGAACTGGTTGGCTACATTCAGTTAATATAGACAATTGGCTTTGACTTTCTCTTTTCTGTTTAGAGTTGTAGATCAAATTGGCATAGCTGTTCGGCAGGCATAGTTAACACTTCCCCCATTTCCTTCAGTGCCATGGGTACCAAAGACTTTCCATTTTGGAGCATAGGACTACTAAAGTCACACTGCTGCTATTGTACTATGTATTCAGAATAATTTCTAAATAATGGTTTAAATTTTCTCAGAAATTAAACCTGAAAACTGTTATATTCCAAATTTAAGACAAATAGGACAAAAAGAAATATAGGAAAAAAAATCCCTAAATTTAGAAGTTACAAATTCACCTAAACAAAAAAGTTGACTATGAATTAAAATGTGGCCAAGGAATAGGAAAATAAAGGCATTATAAGGGCACTTACCTATGCATTTGTACTGCATTTCTAACAGTATCTTGAAAAGACAAGTAGAAATCCTTTCTATAAATATTTTATATTAACCAACTATCTTCTTATTTCTGGTTTGGTACTAAAAGCAAAAAATACTGTTATCCAGGAGCGCTATGTTGAACACCTAAGCACTGAAGGGAGCTTGCTTGTTCTGGGCCTGTGTAATAGCTATGGTCTTGGTACTGATAAAAGGAAATTAAAGTTATTCTCCTAAGGTTGGGATGGATCAGCCACACCTTTTCCACTCAAAGGCAAATGAAATGCTTAATACACTGTCATGTCTACTCTTTCATTGGTCTGAATGAATTTCCAATTGGATTATGTTTAGAGAAGATGAGAGAATCAGCAGACAGATGAGCAGTTAGATTTCAAAATTTTACTTTAAAAGGTTATACAGTGTTTTCCAGTGATACATTTGTTGGTAAAGCCCATTCCTGGAATTCAAAATAAACTAATTATGATTTCGTTTCAGTAATATCTGTTTTCCAAGATTTTATCCAAAGATACCATTTTTAAGAGTGGGGAGAAATTCCACTGAAATTTGCTATTAAGTCCAGGACACAGTACTTTAAGGAATATTTATAATCTTTGCATACTGTTATTCAGAGTGTCTGTAATAAGGAGAAGGGAAGAAGGGATATTGAATAAATAAAATATTATATAATATATGTTTTGACAAAATGTGATGATTAGGTCAAATTTAGCCTACAAACTAAGAATGATGTCATTTATTTATTTTTATTTTAAATTATTTTCTAGGGCCACAACTATTGCATATGGAAGTTCCCAGGATAGGGGTCAAATTGCAGCTGCAGCTGCCAGCCTACACCACAGCCACAGCAACGCAGGATCCAAGCTGCGTCTGCAACCTATATCACATCTCAGAGCAATGTCCGACCCTTAACCCACAAGGGAGGCCAAGGATTGAACCCACATCTTCATGGATACTAGTTGAGCTTGTTACCACTAAGCCACCACAGGAACCCCTATTTTTACATTTTTAAAAGGTTGTTAAAAACAAAGAAGATGTGGAGACTAGAGACCAAATATGGACCACAAAACCCAAGATACTTAAACATCTGGTCCTTTACCAAAAAAAAAAAAAAAAAGAGAGAGAGAGAAAAGAAAATAAAACTGCCAGATCTTGTCTAAAAGGATATTGTGAAAAGGCGTATTTTTTAACTTGAATTTTGATAATAAGATGCATTAATTATCTCAGTATAGTAAAGTAAGAAATTGTAGACATGTGTAAGAAATGCAAGAAAATAATAAACATCACTGGACATTATAATTCCTGGTTTAGGTTAAAAGGAAATTGTAAAGAATATAGCATTTAGAGATAATCTATGAGGAAAAAGGAGCCATGGTTAACATTCCATTGTTGTTACTAGATTATATTATTGGTGATATTCGCAGACAAGATGTCATATACATACAATAAAATGATGATCCTCATGGATTATAAGAGAGACGGTTTTAGGTACTAAACTGAACAAAAAGATCAGGAAATTTCATTTTTAAAAAATGAGTAGAGAAAAAATATCTAAACTCCAAAAAGTTCGGTTACTGACATAACTATTAGTCAATACGTTAGAGTATTCAATCTTGCATTGTAAAATAAGAAATTACACACATGAAACAGTACACAGAGTAAAAAGTTACAATTCCTAAATACATGCCAATTTTAGAAACAGCATTGTTAGTAGTCTTTAGGTTATAGAGCTGTCCACTTATTTTTCTATGCATTTATTTATTAATGCAAATATACATATAACATTGGTTACTACTTATTTATTTTACACAAATGGAAATATGCCATATGGATTTTTTGGTACCTTCCTTTTAAAATTTTGTATGTTTTATGATTAATATTATTTTGTATGTCCTAAGGTTTTCCATATTAGTATCATACAGGAGTACCTCATTATTTTTAATTGCTTCAGAAAATTCCCTGGGTATGTAATGTAATTAATTTCCTCTATTTTACAGATATAGATAGTTAACTACTTTGCTATTATGAATAATGTACAGTCTTTGGCCTATGTCTTCTGTACTTAAAAAAAAAAAAAACACTTCCTCACAGTGTACCTCAGGCTCAGTTATCGTTTTCAAATTCCTGTTGCACAGATAGTTTATCATTATTATTAAACACATTTCCTAAAAAGCTCTGATTTCTTCAAATAATTGTATAATCACGATCCTTACATTATTTTAAAGTTTGATTTTAGAAAGAAAGAACCATTTGGCAAATACTGAGTGATTTGTTTGAATATAGATATGAGTATTGATAGATAAAGATCCAGAATTCCAAATGTGTGATCTTATACTTCAGAAAATGTTAAGGTCCTTGTAATTAGAAATACCTAAAAATGGGCCAGATAGCCTATTTATAGAGACATTTCAGAGGCAACTTAAAGCACTCAATGAATGGTAGATCAAGGTCCTAACCTTGAGATACTTTAAAATTTTAAGAAGTCGGGACTAATTATTTGCAGTACATGACTGTTTGCATTTTATTCACATTCATTTGTATACAATCAAGTAATACTGGGCTAAAAAATTGGCTGAATATTTGTTCAAATATGCAATAAAAACTACTTCACTTGACAAACGTAGTAAATCTGCCTAGTACTTTTGTGCTCGTAAATAATAGAATGAAAATTTCCCAGAATATTGACCTTTGTTTGATTTCATGTAAACTGGAATTAGATATCAACAGTTCACTCTCAGAACTATTGCTCCAACATGACTAATTATTCATCACTGTTGAAAATGCAGCTGCAGAAACATTTATGATTTATCCCTATATGCCTTTAGCAAGTGATCCTTTCAGTCTTGTATCCTTCTCAAAGTAGGAATTCCATTCTATCAATTACTATCATATAAATAATTATTTACCCTTAATTCTCTCTGCGCAGTAAGTGTACTGGTTGAGTGATGCAGGCTGAACCTTCTAATCTTTCCTCTTACTTTGTGCCAGAACTCAAAGGTATACTTAATGACTTAGAACAATAGAGAAGTGGTATTCAGCACACCAGTAAATGGCAGAGTCATCTCAGGAGAAAGCAGATTTTATTTTTCTATCTCCTCTAAAAGGTTTTGTTATTCCTACACTAGGAACAGAACTCACTCTCTTTAAGAGCCTCCTTCAGATATTAACTTTGGAAACTGTCCACACTAAATTACCTAAACTCTCCATCCTCTTAGAGGGCATCATTACATTTTGGCCTCTGATGACAATCATTGTAATTTGAAATGGCCAGTGGCAACTACGTCTTTGACATTTATTATACTATCCTTAGTGGTCTTTTACTGTAGTCATAAGGGATGCTGCTTTGTAAGAGTAGTGATATTAATTGTGACCATTATTTTGCCTCTCATGCTAAATTTTGGGTCAAATGATTGGTATAAGTCTAAATGAGCAGTCAGGGATGAAAAGGACAAAGAAGTAGGAGGAAAATACATGACCAGTTTGAATCCTGCTGCATATTGAGAGGTAATTTACACAAATCAGCTAGACAAAAACAGATGGGATGAGGGAGAGAGGGAGAGAGTTGACTAATGACACCTGACTGCCAAATGACCCTGTGGGTTTGAATGCTGGCAGGACACCTAAAGCTTTGCCAGCAGACACTTGGAACTGCCCAGTTCCCACTCTCATTTCATTTAACAGGCTAACCTTGGTCTTTCTATTGTTACCATCGCTGGGAAAATTTATACAGTATTGAACCATGATCCAGAAAATACACATTCTAACTGGGTTTTCTTCTTTTAGCAGCGATGTGCCACCGTACGGTTAAGGAGTTTATTGTCACAGAAGCCTTATTTCCAACAGAGAAAATTTGATGTATTTGTTCTTTTAGGAGCCTCTTTTGTAAACCTATAGTATGTGGCACCTTTTGTGGCTGAATAAGAGCTGTGGTAAAAAAGAAGACATTATTTATTCTGAGAACATGACTATATTATTAAATACTTTGCTCATGGTAAAATACCTTTGATTCTGACAAGTGAGGAGTTCCTAATACTATATATAATGGACTCCTACTTGTCCCCTATTCTCTTTCTTACTTTCAACTTTTACTCTCTTTCAACTGCAAAATTAATGTTCGTGAATGTATGTTGAAATACACCTTAGGCTTGGAATCAAAAATGTTAGGTACTGCTATTGGCTATTACTGCAAACTAGCTAAGTGAGCTAAAAACTAAATTGGTGCCCTGTGCTTAAGTTTTCCTATATCCAAAAAGGTAATAACATATTCTCCTAGTGTTACTATGAAAACCATAATGTGTGTGTATAGAAAGTATAAAATCTAGATTACTAAACTTATATGGCTCTATCTAGAATTTATTTCCAGTGGAAATTCAAAAGTTCCTAGACAATTAAAAAATTAATAAAAAACTCTTAAAAATTTTCTGTATTAGCCAAGAAGCTTTAGAATATTGATAGTAATTATTATATACACATATGGATCTTTAAAAACCTATACATGTTCTTGATGACATATTATCCTTCATTTTTTTGTCCTCATGGAAAAGAAAGCTTATCCTGCATGTGTGAAATGGGAATATAGACTGAGGTCTAGGCCATATTTAATGTTTCCAAACTATGCAATGCTAAATGATCATTACTATTGCCATTTGAAAAGCAATTTTCGGAAGTTCCAGTTGTGGTGCAACAGAAATGAATCAGATTAGCATCCATGAGGATGTGGGTTTGATCCCTGGCCCCACTCAGTGGGTTGGGGATCTGGCACTGCTGTGGCTGTGGCGTAGGCTGGCATCTGTAGCTCTGATTCGACCTCTAGCTTAGGAACTTCCATATGTTGGGGGTGTGGCCGTAAAAAGAAAAAAAAAAAAGTGATTTTCTGTGGTTCCCTTTTCTGACCTGGCCCTGACACCTTGGAGAAGGCATTAACATGAATACCTAGGGAAAATGAGGTATATTCTAAAATTTTAAAATTTTCAAGCTGAAACAAAAATTTTAGGAACAAATCTGTTCAACCTCGTAATAAAATTACTCTCTTCCACACTCTCTACCATTTCCCATGCCTGAATATAAAACAAATTCTAAGTTCATTTTAATTTACTTTGTTAAAATTGATGAATAGAGGCAACTGGCCATGGAAACAAATCCTAGATTGTGAAAGCTGTGGTCCCCTGGAATCAGGCAATGGGCATTACATGAGCTAGCAACTGGGAAAAGGCAGGTCCTCAGACACGACAACTTGGAAGGTAAATCTTGGAAAAGTCCCTAGGCCCTGGAGTTCAGAGATGCCTGAGAGAATGATAGTGTAATGGAGGAGGATGGAAATATGAGGGACCGTTAGAGTGAGAATCTGAAAAGAGAGAAAATCATGGGATCAATGAAAGAATATTGAAATTAAGAAAAAAGCAAAAAATTCTTGAAATTTAATTAAGGAAATTAATTAAAAAGAAGCAAGCCAACAAAGAATGGTAGAAATAGAGAATGAGATAGCTGAGGCACACACCCTCATAATGTGACTCTGGCCTACAACTCACTCTGAATTCTTAGGACTCAGAATGGATTTCTGGATAGCCTATGAACACTGATTAGGGTGCTTTGCCTCACAGTGCAGAAACACAGGGATCACATTCTCTTTCCACCTTCTCCCAATCAAATAAGAAGGTAGAGAAGAAAGATCTCTTGTTATAACAGCTTTAATGTTAAAGGCAAAGCTTTCAGTCCTTGATTTTTAGCAATGCTGATTTCATTAAATTATAAAAATGGAATACTATAAAATGTGTACACATAAACAAAGAAGGAAACTTTTTTTAGCTTTTTAAAATTATAGCAAAAGTTAGTATGAAAATTAAAATTAAAAAATGTTAATTTTTCCAATGATTTTTTTCCCCACCTCTGCTTACCAAGAGCCTGGCATTCTCAAGGGTTTCATCATTTTCTCAATTAGTCCAATGGTTAAGATATTATATATTTTTCTGTCTATTACAATGGTTTATATTTATAAGCAGAACAAAGAATATGTAATTTCTATAAATATCAAGCTCAATTTGTTTAGAGGTTTGTTTAATTAGTGGAAATTTCTTGAAAGACTAAAAAAATTTCTTTTTAAAAAATTAGAAAGGGTATCTTAAAACCATGTAATTCTGCAATGAGAGAGAGATGAACATAAGACAATTTACAGGGAGTTCCCATGTGGTTCAGTGGATTAGGAATCTGACTAATATCCATGAGGATGTAGGTTCAATCCCTGGCCTTGTTCAGCAGGTTAAAGGATCCAGCGTTGCCTTGAGCTGCAATGTAGGTCACAGACATGGTTCAGATCCCATGCTGCTGTGGCACAGGCCAGCAGTTGCAGCTCTGATTTGGCCCTGGCCTGGAAACTTCCATATGCTGCAGGTGCAGCCCTAAAAAGACCAAAAAAAAAAAAAAAAAGACAATTGGAGGAGTTTAGAGAGCATTTCTCAGGGGTATAAAATTTTAAATTGTCCACTTTTGTAAGTCAGTCAGGACCCTCGTTTTTTAAAATATATTCCTTCAAAATGAAAGCTTTCGATCTCCAGGCGATTTTATGTTACTGTAACTTCTATTCAGGAAAAAAGAGAAGGTGCTTAAAGAAAGTATATTTCCTTAAAATACATTCTTTGACATCCAGATAAATACAGCTTCCAAATATAACATTAAAGTCCAACTCAACATTAAAAATACTTCAGTAAATTAAAAATTTATACCTGTACTACATAAATATAGGTTGAATTGAGTTGCAGGCTTTAATGAAATTAACAAAATCAAAGTCAAAAGAAGTCAAAATCAAAGTCTATTTAGTATTTTATCAGTGTGTAATGCCATGACACGAAAGCAACATCCGTGTAAATTTCCCTAATTTCCTATTTCTCCAATCATTGTCAATGATAAGTTTTTAAAAATCTGCTTTAAACTGTGAAATTTTATATATGCACTAACATTAGAAAATGACCATCTTTCAAAATATAATTTGAGAAATTTAAATGAAAATAAATCAAGACTCTATGTTAGGAGATATAAATTAAGGCAGACAGAAACATTCAATAATAGGTGTCCACATTGGTTTCTTTCTTATTGCTCACTATAACTGAAGTAATTGTAAACATCTTGTCATTTAATATTCTTTAAAAATATAATCAGATCACAGAATCTTAAATTTGAAGGCTTGAGCATAATCTAACATTCCCTTCTCCCACTATAGGCATTGCTTTCATAATACCTCAGGCAAGAGATAATTTAGACTTTACTTGAGTACTTCCATTGATGGAGAGATAATAACTTTATGAAACACCCCCTTCTATTTTTATATGATTCCAAATAACTTTATGAAACACCCCCTTCTATTTTTATATGATTCCAAATGTTAAGTGTATCTTCTTACAGAAAGTCAAATTTACTTTCCTGTAATTGCCACGCTTAGACTCTTTTCTATCGAATTTTAGATAACAGAATAACTTCACTATTTTTCCAAGTTATAATTCTTTGAAATTTTAAAGACGAATAAATTAAAAAGAGACCCCTTATTGGGCCTCTTTCCTAGACATAAAACTCCCCAGATATTTCTCATTTGATATGATTCTCTGACCAGTCACCAGTCTAGTTTTTCCTATCTCAAGTTCATTACACCTAAAATCAACCCAACGATAAGCATAGTATTTTTGTAGGCAATCCGTACAGGATCAACAAACCTTCTTATTTTGTAAGTTCTATGTTTGTCAAGGAAGATCAATTGTGCAATAGTGTGTTAGAGTAACAAAGCAAGGCACTCCTATCAAAAGATTCTTTACCTGGGGTTCTCAGAACTTATGAAGTCCATGAATATGATAGCCGAGGAATCTATGATCCCCCTGTATGTAATGTGAATATGAATATGTGTATGTTTTAAGGTAGAAGGCACATAACGTCCATTGGATTATTTAATGAGTTCATGAATTCTGTGCAGTTCAGAACCAAAGTCTCTTTACTATTATGCATTACTATTTAACTAGTTATCCCCAACTTAACTACATGCATTTGACTATTTGAAACAAATGAAGTATCTGAAATATGTATTCAAGAACCTGAATTTTACTCATATTTATCACAGTGTAAACTCCAGGTACACAGAATATGTGATTTCGTTATTTTAAAAAAGTTAACAATTCCTGCCAGCTTTACCTAAATTAAACTTTAACATACCTTCCTCTATGCAATCCATAAAACACATAACCTAACAGGGTTAAGAAAAGTCTCCAAAACACTATTAGAGTCACCCAGGTTGATGTTGCCATATTAATCAAAGCTATTTGGTCAAATTATTTCTACTAAAGCAGCACTGAAAAATCTTAACAATCCCTTAATGTTTCATGTTCTCATTAATTGTGAAAAACTTACAAATCCCTTGCAAAAATGAGACGCCTTCTCTGTAGAATTTTTCTGACCCATTCATTTAATAAACCTATGCAGTTGGTTTGTTTTAAATGAGTGCATCTGAGGTCTGTGGAGTCTTTACTTACTTGAGAATTCAGAATCATCTGTTTAATAACTAGTGACTCAGGTACAGTTTGTCATAGTCTGAATTTTTTAAATAAATTTAAATAAAGAAATAAGTACCATTCATACACTCAAGCTTTTTGGTCCCTTTCCTATTTTTCATAATACATCAGAAATTCTGGTTAGGGTACCAGGAGCACACTACACACCCCTGGAATATAATTCATCTGAAGTCATTTAAAAGACTTAATGAATCAGTTTCTCTCTTCATCCATTGGATGTTGTACTACTATACAAATACAGCTCCTCTAACCATGCCAGTGTCAAGAAAATTCTAAGACAGAAGGCAGAAATAAGAGTGTGTTTTTCATTTGTTTTTTTGTTTTTGTTTTTGTCTTTTTTGTCATTTTACGGCCGCATCCCTGGCATGTGGAGGTTCCCAGGTCTAATCGGAGGATCCAAGCCATGTCTGCAACCTACACCACAGCTCACTACAATGCCGGATCCTTAACCCACTGAGCAAGGCCAGGGATCGAACCTGCAACCTCATGGTTCCTAGTCCGATTCGTTTCCGCTGAACCATGAAAAGAACTCATTTGTTTGTTTTCTTTTGTTTTGATTTATGTTTTATGTTCTCTTTATCATGACTTAATGTTCCCCAAAGCAGTGGAGTAATTCTTTCTTCTGCTGAAAATTTCAATTTTTGAAATCCTTTCCATTGCTTGTTGTGCTTTACACAACTTCAACTCATTTTGCACTGCAGCCCTTATAATAATGTTATTTGCAAGTTTGTGCCAGGCTTCATGTCTTGTCCCTGATTTTATGTTCTGTTTTCTTGTGCATGTCCTTGATATATCCAGAAGTCATGGAAAATACTTGTTAAGTCCCCATCTAGTAAGCCTTGGTGATACTGCTGCTAACAAGACGGACTAGATGAGGACTTTACAAATCTACTGACTTGTTAAAACAATTCAAGCTCATTTTGCTTATTATTCATTCTCTAAATACCATTATAAAAATAACCTGCACTCATAAATATTGCCCACAACCTACATGTTATAATGTGTATATTTGTGTTACACAAATATATTTTTACACATATTCACCATAAACTTATTTTGAACATCCACTCTGTACTAAACTTTATGCTGGCTGGTAGAAACACAAACACAAAGAATATACAGCATCTACACTTTAAGAATCTCTGGTAGGGGAGAGAAAGTTGTAAAAGTAATAACAATTCAATGGAATATATTAAAGAGATGTTTTATGTCCTAAGACTGTATCCAGGAGGGGGCAAACACCTGGTGGGAGCAGAGAAGAAGCTGGATGATGTGTAAAGAGAAAGATGGCATTTGAGTTTTGAATCCTGAATAGAGACACTAAAGAATGATTTTTTTCCCAACAAAAAAATTAAACAAAGAGAATTGCAAAACATCAGACTGATGCAAGAACAGGAAAATTATCTTTGGACCTGATCACTGATTATTTCCAAGAGAGGAGTTTCACTGTCCGGCTAGATTAAAAAAAAAAAAAAAGTGGCATTTTTTAAAAATTGTTTTTTTTGTTTCTTTGCTTGTTTTATTTTCTCAAGTGCTGAGTTATCAGAGCCAGAGAAATTGGATACAGTTAGTGTTATAGTATAAATGACCACTAGTGCTATAGCATGGTGATATAGTGTAGCTAATTTTGAGTCCTAAATAGAGTCACCAGAGAAATGATTTTTTTTCCTCCCAAAAGATAAGCAGTTCTTTCATGGTTATTCTTTTAAATCCATACATGGTAGATATATATATGGGTATATACACACACACACACACACACACACACACACACACACACACAATATGTTAGACATATTTACTGTTAGTTTCTGGATGGAGAGGTCAATATATATATATTTATATATATATGTGTGTGTGTGTATATATATATATAGATATAGATAGATAGATAAAACTATTTGTTTCTGGATGGAAAGGTCAACTCTACTCCTCTTTTTCTCTGTGACTATGTATAAGAAACTGGTACACTGGCACTTCCCTATTTTGAGGGGAATGGTAGGTGTAATGACATATTTTTGCATTTATTTAAATCCTCTTTGATCAAATATAGGAATCTCTAGTCAAATTTATTTTGCTTAAATCTCAGGATATGATGCTATTTCCTTACCATTTAAAAAAATAAAATAAAATTATGCTCTTGGATTCCATTTACATAATTAATTAACTTCCAATGTCCTTCTTTTTCAAAATAAAATAATAAGAGATAAGACTGCTCTTTATGTCTCTATAGGCTATATTTTAATTTCTTATTCAGATGTCAAAGTCCAATTACTGGAGATACAGCTTTTTTTATTGTAGTAGCATTATTTGTTTCACTGTGTTGTGTAGTTAAAATGGGTTGATTTAGTTTTATCTTATACACGCATACAAAGAGCCTGCCACTGAATATTCTTGTCAGATTATGCAGCTGTCTCCATTTTCCTTAGCAAGAGTTAACTGAATTCCAAAACTCCATCTTGGGGTAGGGGGCATCTTTGTAATTGGTTGTGTGAATCATTTTATTTGTGCATGGCACAGCTGTTCTTCTTCATCAGGCCTTTATCCAGTGGAATAAGTGCAGATGTTTATAACTGTTACAGTTTTCACTGATACATATTTTCTCTTTTTATTCTTGACACTGGTTTGCTCTAATTATTTAATATATCATTTTTATCAGTATAATTGTGAAGTTCCTCAAGTTCTCACAAGTAGGAGACATCATTAAACCTGGACTATTCAGGAGGTATTGTACTAACCTTTAAGTTCTTTACATGTGTTAACTGATCTGTGAGTTCTGTTAACATTCACTAGGACTTCTATTATCACTGTTTTATGAACTAGGCATCTGAAATTTAGAAGCATTAACTGAACCAAAGCCAAAGATGTGATACATGGTGGAGGGAGGGTCTTTCTTTTTTTTTTTTTAATTGATACTGATCCTATTACCTAGATGCTTTTGATTTTCTGGAATTCTTCTTGGATTTACAACTTTCATTCTACCTAGGAATTCTTTACCCTCTTAAATAAACTGGAGCATAGAAAGCATTCTTCAAGCCTTTTACTCTCACCTCTGGAAGGGATATCAGCTTACTTTTATAGCACACATAATTGGCAACTGCCTTGGGCAGAAAGACAAACATAGCACATGGCCTGCAGGTTGCTAGAATAGTTCCCTTAGTGCCAGACTGTTTGGGCATCAGAATGAAGCAGTCTTTCCTGACTTCCCCTAAACAGTCTTTCTCTAAAACAGTCAAGGGAAACTACCTCTTTGCTCTGGGTTGCAGGCTGTGACACTGTACAATGCAAGAGAAGAGAGAAGGCACATCTTGAATCCTGACTTCACCTCAGTCTTTCCATTCTCCTTGCCTTTCCCTGTTAGTCTGACTAC
Organism: Catagonus wagneri; assembly: GCA_004024745.2. Taxonomy (NCBI): domain Eukaryota; kingdom Metazoa; phylum Chordata; class Mammalia; order Artiodactyla; family Tayassuidae; genus Catagonus; species Catagonus wagneri. The sequence continues at coordinate 14,644,617 of PVHT021183688.1, read as the reverse complement.
ATCCCTTGTAAGAGTGATGCATAGGACTTATGGAAACTCTTTTCTATAGCACTGCCATGGCTTTGGGGACAAAGGTTAGCTATAAGTTTTGAGCTATTTGGGTGGCTACACTTCTAAATATTCAATATGATATGTGAGCCAAGTTTGAAGGCTATCAGATACATAGCCTGAACTGGATGCCTCTAAAAAGACAGAGAAACAGAAAAATAAAGTACTAGAGAGGCATTTTTGTGCTAAAAACATAGTTCAACAAGAAGACCAAGTCAAAAACTGCTTATAGGAAGGAAATACCAAGTAGATTTTGTCAGAACCTTCTATTTTGAGAGTGTGCTAAACTCTGAAAATTAGAGGTAAGCTAGCATATTTGTCACTTATTTTAGGTATGGTAAATCACAAAGCATTTTACCAAACATAATCATTCACCCATCATCCAGTAATCATAGGAGCCCCTTTTTTCCCCCTGCTCCTAATGCCTATAGATATCGCTTTTGTTGAGATCATTGTTTATCTCTCATGAACACTGCTAAGTAACCTCCTAAGGGTTCTCCCTGTCTCCCTATAAAATCAGTAAAACATCTTAGGTATGCACATCTTTTGGGCAACTTTCTTCTGATATGTGTGTGTATTTTGACTAACATCTTTAATCTGCTTTTGTCATTTTAATTTATAAAGAATTTAAACTCAGCTTTTAGTCCTATCAGTGACATACACACACATTCCCTTCATTATGACCAGTTTAAAATGCCTAATGATTCCACTTACCAACCTACCACTGTTCCCCTCACCACCCCTGCTGCCATCCTCCAGGTCATGCTCATGTTGAGATAAACATAAACCTTAATAGAATACTATCTACCACATTTACAAATTAGTGAAAATAGGAGGTAAGTTAGAGGTAGTCCTGAAAATGTGTATTTTAAATTTTATTCCACTCACTTTAGGGAATTGGGAATATTATTTGATAGCTTAGATTAAGCATGGCCAAGGCAGTAAAATTTCTTCTGTCTAGTTATTTTTTCCCTCCACTATACTGAAATATAGATTCTCCTTTACTAAGGCAATAATGTATTTCAAGCACTTTAGAATTATTAGTGCCCAGAACTCCCTCAGGAGTGACTTCTTTTAAGTCCTAAAATCACAATTTTTCAAGGATATAAAGTGTAGCTAATTTACCCACCTTATCTGACCCAAAGCAGAGTTTTAAAATCCATTCAGACCCACCAGGAAAGACTATGCCCATGTAGTATTTTCCTGTTAAACACCACTTTTTAGAGATGTGTAAGAGTAAGCTGGTAGAAAAAGGAATCCATATTTTTCCTGTCTATGTTATATGTGTTTTGGGGATAGAAAAATTTAGAACTTCCATTGCAGCAATTTCTGTTGACAAGACGTTCAATTAAGTTTCAGTGGGGGTTGTTTTGCTGATAAAATTCCTGAATTTAGGAGACTATCCAATGTTTTGACAGTTTATAAACTATTTATCAGCCTTTCTTATAGACACATCAGTAGGGAGAACAAAACACACAAACAAAACACACGACACTATCTCAGATGGCAGCAACATCAGTAGCTGTGAGAATATTATTTCTGTGGGTTGTATGTTCAGTCTTCATTGTAATTCTCCCTTGCCTATCATCCAATTTCTGTTAGACCTATATGGTACCAATTTCTTTAAAGCTTATTTCAGTAGTGTTAACAATCTCAATCTAAATATCAAATTACCCCCCTCAAATCATAAGGAAATAATTCTGTATGGGCTCACAAAGTTTCCTCTTCAGACCTTGAGATTCTAATTATTTGTTTCTTTGTTTCTTATGAGAAATAAATTGTTCTTAGTGCCGCATTTTATAAAGGACTTAAAATGTGTGGGTGTCCCACAAAGTGTCTGACTTTTGTGGCATTTTTTAAAACAGTCATACTTGAAAAAGATTTCAATATTTTAGTGATGATAATAAAAATTGCTTTGAGCTGAAATTTTGTATTTTATATCACAGACCACAGGTAAATTTTATAGATAAGTAATAAACCTGGAAAATATGGGTTTATAATGGAAATGTTGACAGACTCTAGCAGGTGCTGCTGTAATATCTTAAATCTGATTTAAAAGAAGTTTTCAGTGATGTTTCCCAAGCCAGTCTTTTGGAGAACACAAGTTAAAAAAAAGAAAAAAGGTTTTCCACTACCTCAATGATTGATGCAAATGTGAGGAATTTGTGGCCAGATACCTTGGGGCACCTATGAATAATACCACAGCACTTGTAACAGAAAAAAAAAAAAAAGTATGAAGAGACTGTTGTCCTATAAGAAGCCACCTATTAAAGTCTCACTAAAGAGAGGCATTTTGATAAAATGATAGCCCATAAGTGCCATGTGGATTATACTGGTATGTTCTCAGATAAATGTAGCAATGAAATAAACTGTCATCTAACTTATGTTTTAATAAAAAAAGATTTATGGGAGGATAATAACAAAAGCAGATGTAACTGAAACCATGATTCTAGAAGAAATCAAGTCATTATATTGACATCCATAGTGTGTGTTTTCCCACATTTTCCACAAAATTATAGTACACGTGTTCTGGCTTAGATCAATTTTAGACTTTAACTTTTATACATTACAATGGGAAATAAGAAATAGTTCCTTCAATCATCTAAGTAAGATGCAGAACTAATTAGTCAGGGGTGCTACCAATTTGACGTCATTGCCTTGTCCTTTCCCAGAGTATATAGTATAGTGGTCCTGAGAGAAGCGATGTGTGGAAATACTTAGATGTTTGTGCCAGTATCACACATTCATGCTTATTAGCTATGTGACTCTGGACAAGCTATATAACCTCTCTGAGTCTCAGGGTTTTCATGTAAAATGGGATTAATACGAACAATAATAACAAGAGTAATAATAGCCAGTGTTATTGAGTGCTAGTATACACTAGGCATCATGAAAGGTACTTTATACATATTAACTCATTTGAACACATAATTGTGTCTACCTTACAGTTTGTGGTAAGAATTAAAAGAGATATTCCATGGAAAGCCCTTAGCCCAATGTTAAGCTTTGCCTCCATGCAAGTGTTAGCTGGTTTTACTACAGGATTGATCTTCCTTTATAAATTCTTAGGTTAAAGAGACGAAAGGGTTATTACTTTCCATTATTATTACTGTTATGAACTGTATTGGTCTATAGGAAACCAAACTATGACAAGAATACCTGTCCCGCAAAAGCTCTGATCCACACCAATCAAGAATGATTGCATACTAGGGACTGGGAAGAATTCATGAAATTTTCTCAACACCAGACCCTCAGCTATACACTCTTGGTTTAGGGATTGTCAGACATTCTTCCAGTCAGTAGTAGAAACTGAGTCATTTCAGGCTTGTGTCCTGACTTGATGTGTCAAAGATTTAAAGAAATAGCCATCTAAAATTTTTAAAGCAAAATATAAATAACTGGACTCAAATTTTTGTGACAATATATATATTTCACAAACTGAGTACTAGCACCCAGATGAACAGTATTGATCTCACAGAAGCCATTCCAACCCATATTCGCTATATTTTTATGGAATTTTTTAACCTTGCAAATAAATTAACTTAAGGTTATTCTATTATTTAGAACTTAAACATTTTTGTGAAAGCTTTGTAAATTCCATTTCATTTTAGCAGAATAACTGATAAATCTTAACACATACTAGAAAGAATGAAAATACAGTGGAATCATTTATTGTGTCTTAAAAAATAAAATATTTTTAATTTTCAAGCTCAACTCAAGCTGACATTTAATCTACAAGGAACTTCATAACGAAATCCTTGGCTTAAACCTTATACCACAATTTCTAATGGAGCAGCCCCATTAGTAAACTCTATTCATGCTAATGTGCTTGCTTGGGGCAATAATCATCAAAGTCCCTAGTTCTGGTCCTTGCCAGTGAAAGTGCACCAGGAGTGGGTGATGTAGTATCATAATTATACAATCAGTAATGTCAAGGCATTGAGCATTGGGAATAGCAGATTCCTGAAGCTTACAATGTGGCTAGCTGATAGATGAATGTCATTAAGCTCATCCTTTGTTCACTTTGTGACAGGGTAGATACTGAGCTAAGGAAAAGATTCTTAATGAAGGATAAAATCTTTGACCCATAGCCACTCTTCCTGTGCTCATAACCGCTCAGCTCCCCTTTCTTTCCACAACTACATATTTATTCTGTTCAACTCTCACCTTAGCCTGATTAAAAAAAATAAGCATCTGCCAACAAGCTCCTTTTAATTAATCAAATTTAGATAATGAAATGTGAAATTTTGTACAAATGCTGTTTAGCCTAGTATTTCTAAACAAAACAATAAGTGACTCTCCCCATTCTACACTCCTTTCCATTTATACACACTTAATTGTATATTTAAATTTTGGCTACCTAGAACTATTCTATACTTAAAACAAATTCATCTTACAAATATATTTGTATTTAATATATAAAAAAGCATGCATATGTGCATATATGTGTGTATATATATGTTTGTACACACATACTTATCATACAATCTGTGTACATTTTATCACCTATGGTACTAAATATAATTACTCTAAATTTCTGAGCATTCTCAGAGTGCAGAAGATTGGCAGAAGGTCTTAACTGCTTTCTTTCATTCACTTTCAGCCTGTCTTCCTTATTAACCTAATTTGCCTCCCTTCTGGCTCCATGCCCTTCTGGGTTTGCTTGAGATATCTCTCTTCTGCAGCCAGTGACCTGCTAAACCACTTTCTTATGATAATTAGAAGGTGCAGAAGTAGGAGTGTAGATGTTTCCACTAAGTAATTTTAAGAGGATCTAATACTACATTTTGACTGCTGCATCCATCCTGGGTCACAACTACACAGAATCAAGTCTCTCTTCTTCATAGCCACTACTGCAGAATATGTGTGTGTGTGTGTGTGTGTGCACGTGCAAATGCATGTGTGTGTGCAGTTCTACAGAAGATATCTTTTGAAGTAAGATTCTATCAAATCACTAATGCTAGGATCAAGTAGTGTTATATATTAATATAGTGTTATACATTATGATGTATTACAATGTGAGAAACAGTAAATTGAAAAGATGTTTAAAAAATAAGTCATTATTACCAATATAGATCATGGCTAGAGTTGAGTACATTTAAAAACAAAGAACTAGGAGCTTTATACAGTTATAAAGGGATGATGTGTAGTCATGAACTACTTCTACATCTTAACTATGGCAGCGGTTATATAAATCGACACATGTGATGAAATTGCATAGAACTATACACATTGACATATCCAAAAGCTTATGTAAAATGGGTGAAATCTGATTAAATTCTATGGATTGCAAATTCCTGGTTGCAATATTGCATTGTTTATGGAAAATGTTATCACTGAGGAAATTGGTGAGGAACAAATGGAAATGCTCTTTTAATGTTTTTGTAATTTCCTATGAATCCATACTTATTTCAAACCAAGAGGTTAAAAATAAACCTATTTGGATAAGAATTTGGGCAGGTGTAGAGGAAGTAAATATGTGTATTGCCTTAGTCCCAATATGGCTTTTCTGTTTCCAATCACATTGTTTGATTTCCTCATCCTTTGTTTCTCCTTTGTGTAGCAAAATGCAAGCCCTAACTCTGAATTACTGTAAACCTCCTGAAATCTGTGGGAAGAATGTCACTGTATGCATACATCTAAAAGATCATGATTATATATTACAACTTCTTGACAGCAATATCATAACAGCCATCTACCTCTACACCTTTAGAAACAAAAGCCGTAGGGGAGCCATAAATTAGATATGCAGGTCCTGATACTTTGCTCTGCATTTGAGACAGTTAATGTGTGCCTAAAATCTACTACAATACCAAACTTCATCCACTTAATTATGGCTAATATACATAATTGCGAACTTTACACACATAAAGTGCAATTTAATCCATTTGGATTGGAAAGCTTTCACTGTTTTGTCAAAAAAAAAGTACATTAAAAGTACTAGCTATACATTTACAGTAAAGAATTAAGTCCTTTACTTTTTACATGTGTATGGTAGCTGAATGAAAAGTCTTTGCCATTTATAGGATAGAGTAACTTAGTAATTTCCTGGCTGAACTGGAGTTGCTCAGCATGCCAAACAGTCACCGGCAAAGCAAAGCAAAAGTGAAGGTTGCTATTTTATAAGTTAGACAAGAAACAAGCTAAATGATTTTTCTAAGGGAGAGACCTTCATATTTCATGCAAACCCCAGGAAATAATTAAGGCTTCAGTGCAATTCTGGGACCTGTGCTCTAGAAACTGCCTCAATAAACTTCATTTTCATCTGGTACAATTGAGATCCTCTCTTATCCCTTACTGTCTCTTTTATATCATCCTCCTTTAAGGCAATGAAATTTGGCTCGTAAATAAAAACATGAAGTTGTTTCAGGGAGGGGATAAACATGATTCAAATCCAGCCAGATGCTTTATCACCAGTTTGGGAGGTTGCAATGTTATTAGACATATATACAGATGGAGAGGAAAAACTGTTCTTTGAAAAAGAGATTTTAAAAAAAAAAAGCTCTTGGAAGATAAACTGAAAACACAAAAGCACTTTAAAGTAAAAACAAGTTAGCTGCCTCTCATTTAAAATTTTATAATTTATATGGGGAAATATTTCATTAGATCACTTAAAATTATTATGAAAGGTATATGATCTTTAAGACAGATTCTTTCGAATACTGCAGTTATTTCACCTAAATTATACATGAGAAGTCCACACATCTTATGGAGTCAGGGTGGGGTGCTGCTGTCAATTGATCTAGGCTGGGGCGATTGGGTGATAAATGAACTCAGATTGCATATTGTGGCTTTGTCACTAAGACTTGTGGCCTTAAATGGATTATGTCACCTGTTTAGGCTTCGGTTTTCTCATCTTCAACTCAGACAATCAGATGGTCTTAAAGCTAGTCTCTGTGAGGACCTAGGGAACCCTCATATTTTCATGAAGCCTCCTGTTGCTATACGTATGGCTTAGTTTTATTTGTTTAGATTTTCAAGTAAAATTTCACTTGACGAAACAATTTCACTCCTTAAAAATTCTGAACTGGTGAACTAGATACTCTTCGGGAGCTCTTTGCTGTGCCAACATTTCAATAAATTCTGGTATTGTTTTAAAGATTCATCACCTTCATAAAGGAACTTTAGACAGGTCCTTTCCATCTGTTTTTTCTATTACTTTTCTTTCCTTTTGTATACAGCAAATTACTTTGACAGCAATTGGTATTCTGTGCATGCTTCTTTAGAATAAATAGGAAAACCTGTGTGTTTCTGCTTTGGATTCTTCATCTTGAAAGGGTTTTTATATTGGATACCTAAAATTGTATTCAACAGCACCCAGGAAATAAGCCTTTCACAGATTTTGTTTTTTAAGAAGTCGGGTTATTTCTATCTAGCAAGTGGAGGTGAGACTGGAACATAAATGGGACTGAACCCAACAACCTAGAGGAAAAAGATTTGGTTCCCCAAGAACAAAGAGGGAAGAGGAAATCACTGGTGGCAGTTCCAGAGGGGGCTAGAAGTGGGGGCTTGGAGGGGTTAGCTATGCTTCTATTCTTACTCACACCCACAGAGTAGTAGGCCTCTACCAGGAGCAGTCTAGATTGCTGTTCAGACCCTGGAGGACTAAAAATTCTTAGGAACAAGTTGCAGGTAGCTCGATGAAAGAGGAGAGTTATTTGAAGAAAAGCCCAATCTTCCAGTGACCACAGTTAGCCCAGTCTAGGTCAACTTGCAGTAGCCAATGCCCCAAGGTGTGAGTGATTCCAGCCAAGATCCCAGAGCCACCTGGAACACCCAAACTCATGAGCAATAAACAGTTAGGTTATATGCCAAATAAAAAGGAGGGATGAAAATTATTTGGAAGCTATAAGGACTGTGGTGACTTGACAGAGAGATTGGAGACCTCTGCTTCTATAGAGCTGAACAAAAAGCAGCTTCATGTACCAATTATGAAAGTTGGAAAAATGGAGACTCTATTCCTGTTTACTAAGTAAGCAGTGTGTATTCCGTATCCGATTCTTCAAAATCTGTAGAAGAATCCTTATGGGGATCTACCACCACATGATTACAATGGAATTTCTGACCAACTCTTAATAGGTGAGCACCAAGCTGGAATTACTTTAATTTGCAAAAAAAAAAAAAAAAAAAAAAAAAAAAAATGATATCTGTCCAAAATAGTATTTCAAACCCAATTTAACTTCTATTTAATATGAAAAAGTGATGAAAAACACTCCCCTGGGGAAGATTTGTGTTTTATCTTGGAAAAAAAAATTAAATGAACTTTTTTTTTTTCAGACATACTGAAGCATACAGTGATCCTCTTGAAATGGATGGCTTTGAGAGCACTGTTCAATGTGATTATACAAAAAGGTCAATATTTCCTGAGCAATACTATATGTTAGAAATCATGTTGTGATATTGACCCATTTTATTGTTTATTTAATTGTTACAATAAATAACCCTATGTGGTAAATCTTATTATTCTGATGTTTAGATAAGGAAGTTAAGAGGGTTTAAGAAATTTGCCCAAAATTTCACAGCTAATGCCTGGTAGTGTTGGGCTTCAAAGCCAGATATTTCTAATTCTAAAATCCATTTTCTTTCACCATTGTAATTATAGTAGTTTCTCAATGGAAGTTTTCCATATTCATGAATACAAGAATAAGTGACTGTAAGTGATTAAGGGAATATGAATAAATACAAAAGAATAAAGGAATATAATTAATACAAATCAATGAAAATACATATATATGTGTTATATAGAAACTGTTGTCTAAGTTTTCAGATTAATATCAGTTGTTCCTATTAATTTATTAATTCAAACTTGACAAACACAGTTTTAATACTTTTCATGCAGGCCCAAGTATTCTCATTTGGCAAAAGAGAAAATGACTCTTGAAGCTTCTCATGACTATGATTCAGAATTTAAACTCAGGTTGTATATCTCTATGGTTCTTTATTTTTTATGCTACACTATATTATCTTTCTGTGAAAGTCATATCTAAATTAATTCTGATGAGAATACATGTTAAGCAATGTTTTATAACTTTACTTGCTATTACAATAGCATCTACTAAGCACTAAAGTTTTGGTAGCAAATGTACAAAGCTGAAGCATGATCTCATTTAACTATCACAAGAGCAGGGAAAAGGAAGTCTGTTGCCCATTTTATAGATGAGAAAACAGATTTAGAGACAGTAAGGAATTTACCTAAGTCAAACAGATGATAAGTGATGGAGCTACAATTGGAACAGAGTGCTGCTACCTCCTAAATTCTGTTTGGAAAAACTCCTGGGTGGTACCATCCCTCACCTCTCAACCATGAAGCAATGCTTTTGTTTACTTGTATTTTGCGTCTCTCTTGCATAGTGCAATGTAAAAAACTGTGATAGATTCATTCTTTCTTAAAATCCCAGATCTGGGGATAGTACCTGCTAAGTCATAACAATATTTTAAAAATGAATAAATAAAAGGATCTTCCTTGATTAAACAAAGACTGTCGATAGTCTCCTTTGCAATTCAAATCTCAAATTTCTACTTTAGAAATACATCAAAATAATGTACAGAGACCCTGCAAAAATTCACTCATTTGGATGCTTCTTAAGGGGAAAAATTGAACAATGCATCATCATGAATTAATCGATAAATTGTCCTTGATTATGAGTGAAGGTCTTCATCCCTCAACTATTTTACAGCAGGTGCTTTGGCAAGTCACTGAATGTATTTATTCTGAATACCACTGAGTGATATGCATGCTACTGAATTTCTCTAAATATCTCATGACAATTTATTAGAAGGTATAATGCATTCAAACTTAAATAGTAGCAGTAATAACAAAACAAATAAGCTAACTTTCATCCTTGTCTTTTCCAAAAAGTAGTTGTGACTGGAAAAAGTGATCTCTCTCTTTTAATTTACATTATGAAATGTCATTAATTGGAGTTTGTCTATGCCACTAACATTTTGGCTTTCAATTCCAATATGTCTTTCCTATTCCATTATAAAATGTATAATTTCTCTGTGTCAAAACATACCCCCAAAACTAATTTAATCAATTAGTATTTCTAAATTTCTAAACAATATTAAAATTATTACATTATTAAATTTAATAAATGCCAGTTTTATCTTTTCTAGAATGTTGGTAGTTGTCTGCCAGTTTTGTAGAACTGTATTTATTATTTTTAAATTAAACCCATGTTCTTAAGACTGAGGGCATATGCATATGGTGTTTGGTCTTGGCCACAAACAAATAAGAAATTTCAGCACCCAGTTCATACTGACATCAGACATTCAGATATGAAACTAATTTTATTCATGTAGAAGAAAATGGATGAGTCAAATGGGAAATTACAGTTTCTTGTCACTCTGTTTAGCTACCGCTAATGAACAATAGAAAAGAATAAAGAAGGAAAATAAATGAAGGTTCTGTTCATGTTATACATTTAAGCCTCAAAGAAGACTTCACATTTGTGAATAGAAGAGAAATTTATTTCTTAACAGAGAAATCTGCCCTTCTTCCAGTCATAGTGAACTATGTTTTTGAACTGAGAGAGAGAGGGGTTTCTGTCTCTACTTTGCTCCTCACACTAACTCCTAATCTGCTATCAAGTATAAAGAAACTTAAAGGGCACAGTCACCTCTGAATGTTACACAGAATTAGGTTTCACAATAGAATTCCCATTAACTACATTTGGGAATATTATATGAACAAGAAAAGCAATTTGGAAGACAAACAAACTGTGGAGTTCCCGCTGAGGCTCAGCAGGTTACAAACCCAACTGGTATCAATGAGGATGTGGGTTCAATCCCCGTCCTTGCTCAGTGGGTTAAGAATCCACTCTGTGGTGTGAGATCATATGCTATATCTTTTATATCTGAGATTTAAAAATTGAGTTTTTTTTAAATGACATCATTAAGGTGTTCAAGTATGAATATGTTTTTCCTTATTGTTTTCACCTCAAATAGCATCTAAAATAATACGTGGTATACACTATTACTCTAAGCTAAGCAGCATTTGTAGCACTCTACCAACACTATTGTATTTTTGTGATTGCTCTATGAAATGAGTGCTATTATTACCATCATTTTCAGGGGGCAGAGAGATTAAGTAACTTGTCTAGGGTCACACAGCTGGTAAGATGGAGCTGGTATTTTGATCCATTCGGTTTGGTTCTAGAGACTGTATGTTTTACAAAAACTTATGTCAAAATATACATTTTAAATCTTGTGGGATGGAAGGTGATGTGAGAAAAAGAATGTGTGTGTGTGTGTGTGCGCGCGCACGTGTGTGTGTTTATAAATGACTCAGTTACCATGTTGTACCATGCTGTACAGCAGAAACTGACATAACACTATAAATCAACTATACTTTAATAAAAATAAGATAACATTTTAAAAAGATGCAGATAGAGAAAAAAACCTTAATTTATAGTATAATTTGTGATTAATATCAATACTGCATAACTCAAAAAACAGTTTTGAGTTAGCTTTCTCATGTTATTTTATAAGTAAAACATTAATTTAAAGAATCCCCCCATAATTAAGTAAATATCTAGTATTTTTTCCTGAAAATTAAGATAGACGCTGATGATAGGGCAATGAAAATTTTCCAGGGAGATAGTAAAAAGTGTTATTCACAATAGAATCAGTTTTATTTATTTATTCATTTATTTTTGGCCATTCCCATGACATTCCCAGGCCAGGAATCAAAACTGCACCACAGCAGCAACCTGAGTCACTGCAGTGACAACACCAGATCCTTAACCTGATAGGCTACCAGGGAAATCCTGGAATCTCTTCTTTTATGGGCCTGATGATAAGACACAACTACAGGTAAAATGTCATGCTCCTTACCGCTGCTCAATCTAGGAGGAGCACAAGTGACTTTAAGCTGCAGTGATGTGTATGTAGGTGTATGGAGAAGGAGTGCAGAATTGTTTAAAGAATTGGTTTAGGCACAGAGTACCTGATACAAAAATCAGACATCTCAGTCGACTTCTCTGAGCACTTAAATTCCTCCATATTCCCCATCGATAAACTGGGGGAATAAGGGGTCATACCTGCTGGAGTTTCAGTGAAGATTAAATAATACAATATATATAAAGTACCCAGCAAATGTCTTCTGTGTAAAACATACTTCATCCAGATGGTCACAATTATTATCAATGTTACTCACTATGAATTTCCTTCATTCTAAACTCACATACACTTTTCAGAATCTGTGAAGTTGTGTTTAAAAACTATTTACTTGTTAGCAACATCTATGAAAGAAGGAATTTTCACAATTATCTTCTATTTTGTATTCATAAAGCACCAGAAAGACATATGGTATTATACGAACATTAAATAATAATACGTTCTACTCTGCTTACCGAATTAAATCAAGTTCTAAATGCTACAGAAACAGAGTGAAATGGCTGCCAATAAGAAACAAACATTTTGATGTTTAAATTTGTGTTGCTCTTACGTAAAATGTTGTATAATGAGGTATCAATGGAAAAATGGAAAGAAAACTTGGAACATGGATAAAAATGTTTTAAAAACTTTCTTCCTCATATATATAAACATAGGTATGAGGTTCTACTATTTATTTACTGACTGTGGGAATTCAAACTTTAATATAAATTTTCTGTAACTCATTTTATTTATCTGCTAAGTGGACATAATAACGTTGCTTACCTCACAGGTTTATAATGAAAAAAAATAATTAATGGATAAAACATACAGAGTAGTGGTTTAAAGAGTAAGCAGTTGATGTTAGCCATAATTATTATTTCTTCTGCTTACTGTTACACTTTCCACAGGTATAACACAAATATCAATTGGTTAATTTAAAGAATCATACGCACTCTAGGTTTGTCAATTTTAAGGGACGCAGCCTAAATGAGAGTGGGTATTATAGTAATTATGATGACAATGTCTCATTTTCATAAATTCTCTTGGTGAGAACTGGAAGAAGCCTCTAAGCTACTGGAATCATTATTTATAAAAAACTTGTCTTTACTCGACCAGATTACTCATATTTTCTAGGCATCTCTAAAACAATTCTCTGTTTCAGGGCTTTCCACCTATAGCTAATAAAAGAAGATTATTTTTAAATATTCCATGTCGTAGGAGCTCAGCTAGGGACCTTACAGGAGTTACGTTATTTGATATTTGTAAATCACTGGGAGGAAGTATATTAATTTTCTACTGCTGTACCTAATTACCACAAATGCTGTGACTTAAAATAGTACAAGTTATTTCCTTATAGCTCTGGATGTCAGAAGTCCAAAATCGCTTTCTAAACGGGACTAAAATCAAAGTATTGGCAGGCTGCTTTCCTTTTGGAGATTCTAGAGAACCTGATTCCTCACTTTTTCTAGCTTCTAGAGATTGACTGTATTCTTCAGCTTCTGGCCCCTTTCTCCATCTTCAAGACACATATATCACTCCAGCTCTCCTTCCAATTTTATATCTTCTTTCTCTTAATCTCATCTTTCCGCCTCCCACTTATGTGGATTCTCAGATTAAACTGGGCCCACTTGAATGATCCAGGATAAGTTCCCCATATCAAGATATTTAATTTAATCACATCCACACAATCCCTCTTAATGTATAAATTAACATATTCACAGGGGCTGGAGATAGGACATAGCATCTTTGAAGGCAGGGGATTGTTTTTAGACTACTACAGATAGATGCCATTATATTCATTTTGTAGATGAGAAAACATGTAATAATTACTAACTCCGTTACTACACTAAGAAACAAAAATCCAAAAAGGTTGAATAATTTACTCAAATTCACAAAACCAAAAAGTGGGCACCAGGATAGTAGTATAGATCCTTCTGACCCTAGTGCCATTCCCACTACGTGATTCTGTCCCCCAAATACCAAAAAGATAAAGGAAGGTCTCCCTTTTAAAGGGTAGATTATTTAATTTTCTTTATGAGTTAAAGATAGTTGTCAAATATTTATTGAATAGCTACCTATATATAAGATCCAATTTTTGGTACTGGGAAGAAATATGAATCAGACCAAGTCAGTAATAGCTGGGTTATCTCACATCTTCTGATATATTTGAATACTGCTAACTCTTAAATTTTTATCTACACTCCTGACCAAATTCAACCACCTAATTAATAATTCCAGTTTTATGTTCAACAAAACTTTCAATCTTCCACGTCTGGAACTGAACTCTTGATTTTTTTTTCCTACAACTGTGTTCGATCCCTAGGCCTTGTCCTGTTCAGGCAACAGCACTACTATTCTGCTGTCCCTCATCAACCACTAATCAATAAACAAATACTAAAATTTGTCTTAAAAATGTATCTCAATTCCATTTATTTCTCCTATTTTCATTACTCCCAAACTTTTAACTGGTATTTTTATTTCCACTCTTGCACAGCCTCATTGTAATCTCTATATGTAAACTAGCATGATCTCCTAAGAAAATAGATTGGATTACATCATTTAAGGGCAAAATATTACCATAGCTACTCATTTATAATAAAAGCCAAATTTTTCATATTGTGCAGTATGACCACAAACCTTTGCTCTGTTTAGGACATTTATGTGACAGCTGTCATGATATAACTAGTAAAAGAGCCTCCTTTCATTCCTAAAATTGGTTGACAAATTATATATGGTCACCATAAATTTAGGGCTCTGTATAATCTTTCCTCTGCCTAAATTTCTTCCCTCAGCTTAAGTAAGTCTTCCTTAGGACTCAGTGGGGTTGCCCTTAAGTCTCCCCTGTTATTATTTTGCTTTAAAACCTTAAACAAAGTGTTTAATCCTAAACTTCATTGCTTTATTTGTTGAATGTTTGTTCCTAACATTAAGGTATACAGAGACACTGCAGTGGCATAGTATCTGGCACACGATAGGTGTCCACACCTATTTATTCAAGGATTAATGACTAAATAAATCTGCCATACAGTCAGAGAGTCATGTAAACACATGGTATATCATTTAAATAATGCACATATGCTCAATATACCAATAACCAAACTAGTACAGTAGAGAAAAAAGTTATTTTGTTTGTAGAGAACAGAGGTTGACTAGGGATGACTTCATAAGAGGAAGAAGCACACTCAGTGTTGATGGATGAAAAAGATCATGTTATATGAATCCAGAAGCCATGAGAAAAGATTTCTAAGCAGAGAGAATGTCATTTACAAAGGCACAAAGGTTTAAAACAGTGTGATTATTCAGGGAACTCAAAGTAGTTTCTATTATTAGAGTGTACAGTCTTGCATAAATGATATATTAATGTCATGAATCCCTAAGGACAAAACCTAAATTATGGAGAAGACTGCAGGAAATGTAGAGAAGAGCTAAGAAATTCAAAAGTTAGTTTTGTTTTCATTTATAGTGCTAGGATGATTTGAGAATTTCTATTGCATATTTAGCTCAACTTATAAATAATAGAATTTCTCAGATAAGTAAATCGGTTTTTGAAGAGTGATATTTCAAATTTCATTACCATAAAGAATCCTCTCAGTTGTGAGTTTGTCATGGAATATTCACAAAATTGTAATATATGGTCCATAAGGAAAACATATTGAGATTTATAGTATAAAAAACTAAACAGATTTTTCCCTCAAATAATTTTTTTGTTTTGCATTTTTAGAATTACCTGAAATTTCTGCTTGGGGTGATATATCTTTATTCATTCTTAGATTGTAAAAAGAAATAGGCTAAAATTACTAAATTAACAGTTTTGCATTTATATTATACATATGCTAACGTGACCAGAACTCTAGAATTTATAGAACATCAGTTCATACTTTGATGTAAATGAGTTGACATAGTGAATTATCGCTTATCTCAGATGTATTTACCTTGGAGAAAACATTTTTAAGAAACATTCTTGGTATAGATAAACGGTTTCTTTGAGCTTAAAATATATAAACCAAAGTTACACACTGGTGGGCTAAGGACATGAAAGCTTTATTTGGCTCCCAGAGTGCCTCAAAAGTTTGAGCCAAGATTTAAGTTTAGAGAATAGAAAAATCCAGAATTCCAGCTCCTCCTGAAAAAATGTGAAGATCTTATAACTCTAGTGTGGAAAACCACAGTCCCCAAGAGGGGCTAAATGTTTTATAGGTCACTACAGGGCCATCTCCTTCCATCACCCTAGCTACTAAGATCACACCACCTTCCTTATGTGTGTTACATACCTGAGACCTTGGACCAGACCAAAAGCAAAACAACAACAACAACAAAATTAAATCAGCCATTAAAGACCAATTGAGAATTATCAAAACGTCCAGGAAAATATTTAGAATTTGATCATTTGTAATTCTGAGAATTGAAGGTACTTGCTATTCCAATAAAATTATCTAAAAATGGAACAAATCATCAATACTTTCTTGAATTTTGTTCATTAACTAAAATATACCCAAAGAAATAAAGCCGAACAAGTCCAGCATAACAGTTTTTCCTCCTGACCAATAAGTTATGTGTTTTAGCATCTGATCAACATAACACAAACCTCACAGTACAATAACCCAAAGATATATAAATATAACATGAATTTGATCTGTGTTCTGAATGTAAATACCTCCCTATAATAGATCTTTCAATATAGCAAATGTGATTGATTTTATTTAAATAGATCAAATACCCAAACTCTTCTAGATTAGGAGAAACAAGGCCAGAAGTGATGGGCACTTACCTTTGCTATCTGGACACACCAATTAAGCAACAGTTGTGATCCAATGTTATCTTTGTGTTCATGGACATAATCCAACAGGCAGCCATGGGGCATAAGCTGTGTAACCAGCTGAATGGTTGGGCTCAGACACACACCTAATAACCGGACTAGGTGTGGATGGTCCATACTTGCCATGATCAGAGCTTCCTAAAAGAAAAAAAATAAATAAATAACACCACTACTTCAACTCAAAGTTATTTACAATTAGACTTACTTGCACTGTATTAATGGTGTTGTTAATGATTTTGAAAACATATTCTCAGTCAGTAGAATCAATTAAAAATGAATAGCATTATTGGAGCTATTATATTCCTAAAGTGATTTAATTCAGTGAAATTAAGTGAAAAATAAAGACTATACATAAGTGAAAAATAAAGACTATACATTTACTAGAATGGAAATGGGAGTTCCCTTTGTGGCTCAGTGGTTAACGAATCCAACTAAGAACCATAAGGTTGCAGGTTCGATCCCTGGCCTTGCTCAGTGGGTTAAGGATCTGGCGTTGCCGTGAGCTGTGGTGTAGGTTACAGACACGGCTCAGATCCCCCGTTACTGTGGCTGTGGCAAAGGCCGGCAGCTACAGCTCCTGTTAGACCCCTAGCCTGGGAAACTCCATATGCCGTGGGTGTGGCTCTAGATAAAAAAGGCAAAAAGACAAAAAAAAAAAAAGAATGGAAATGTTACAGAATAACTGAATATAAAATTAATAGTGGTATTTTCTCTTTTGTAATGTGAAAAATATTCAGTTTTATTTACTGCCACCTAAGTTGAATCCTAACCTCATACTGTGGATTTTTAAACCTTGATCTTTGGTTCTGGAGTACAGTATCTATACAAATACAGTTTTTTACATAAGGTGACCCCAAGTTGACTTATTCATTATTGATGTGAATTCAGATGGCATACCCAGGTGTAATTTATCAATTATAAACATTAATATAAATAAACAATATGCCTATTGTGGATTTATGTAGAAAAAACAAATGTTTTAATAAGACATTTTACTATGTTACTTTGCTTTCACCCAAATTTATTTCATTTTCAAAATTATGAGTGATGTTTTATTCACAGAACCATAAAATTTGAGAGCTATGTTGAGACTGTAAAGACACATCTTCAACTCTGTCATTTCATGAAGTGAGAAAACAGTTCTAATTTCAAAGACACCTTTGCTTAAGGTAGATAATGTGTAGACATATGATCGTGATTTAGCACATCCTAAGGTTAGTCTGTTTAGGAAGCACTTAGACTACATATCTCCTTCTCCCTTTCATCCTTAGGAGATGCTAACCTTAAGGGATTGTGGGCCATGATTGTTAGGTAATGGAAAGAGAAGTACTTTGGTGAAAATGTGGGGCTACGTAAATTTCTTTTTTTAATTACTTAATGAATTTTATTACATTTATAGGTGTACAAAATTCATCACAACCAAATTTTATAGCATTTCCAATGGTGAAAATCAAGGTCACCTTTCAGTTTCTTCTCCCAAATGGGGTTGTTGACTTCAAAATTCTGAACGTTTTGTTGAAACCTCAAATTCTTTATCTGGCAAAACTTTAACCAAGTGAGTGAATATACAGACCTATCTGTTCCTAAGAAAGATAATCTCACATTTCCTTTTTCTGTTAGATGTGTTCGTTTAATAAAAGTTAACAAAGTTTATTTAATTCAAGAAACTAGGAAATGATAGTGAGGTAATATTCAAGAATAAAAGTTGTGCACGAAACTGAGATAGTGGTCAGTCCAGACTGGAGAACACGTACTTCTGGAAAAATATAGAACTGACTAAAAAAGAAAACCTAATAATTTTAAGACACATTAAGAGTATACTTCGTTTTCTAGAAGAATTTAAAGGTTGAATTACATAGGAAACTAAGTAAAAGTAAAATAAAAATTTAATTTGAGGTAAAACATAAAAGATGTTCACAAGAAAAGAAAGTTGTTGTAGTTACTACAAAGCACATCTGCAGCTGGAGACAGTCATGAAAGCAAACAACATAAACATGAAATAGTAATATAAGCAAACATCATATGACTATACTGGAAAATGAAGGAAAGGGAGGTATAATTCTGCAAGATGGTGATGGGAAGGAAGTGAAGTATATGTATATACCTATAGTTCATAGCGAAAAATTAGTAATACATAAAACTGAAAAATCAAGGGTTGAGAGTATAAACGTGTTTGTTATTTAGATAATGATTTAAACAGAAGAAATTGCTGAAAAATTGAAAGTGATTACTTTGAGCAGTGGAAAACAGGGCCAAGAAAGGGAGAAGAGGGTTACTAGGGATAATTGTCTTTCACCATTATTAGCCTTGTAGATACATTTGGCTATTATTATTGCTATTATCTTAAAGCTATTTGGGAGGACTTTATTCACCTCTAAGTCCAATACTGTTTTAGTTGTTTTGAGTTTAGCTAAGTCTAAAGATTAGTCATAATTATGAGGAAAGTCTGATAGAGTATATAGGTTTTACTGGATCAAGCCAGGGTCTTTTGTGAAATATAACTAAGAGAGAATGGCACAGTATGGACTCAGGCCTGAAAAAGGAGAGATAGGAGGCCAAACAGAAGAAATATGCTGGTAAGAGGGTGTCAGCATAACTCAGAGGGCTTTATTTTTGAGCTTTTGTAGGCAGAATGTGAAGTTATTGTTTTTCAGATGGCTTCCAAGTAGACTGGCTCCTCCAATGCCACCTTCCCCAACACCCCTCCAGGGAAACAGACGGATGGCTTAGAGAACAAGGGAGAGCAGCAGTTCCTCTGCTTCCTTGTGGATCCCACCACCATGGCCACACCTTCAGAACCAACCGATAGCTCAAGAAACGCTGAGAGGTACCACCTTCGGAAAGGACAGTGAATCCTTAAGTGGTACCAGTCAAAAGTGCTGAGGTAGGACCTCTCAGTGGCTCTACGACAACTCAAGAATCTCCACGTGGGGACCAGAACTAGTAAGAAAATACACTATAGATACCACAAGGTGATCGCAACTGAGAGACTGGTTTTTAAGTCCACATGAGACACCCAGCACTTTGCAAACTATCTGGGGAGACTTCCATTGAAGTTGGAGTTTCTGCACAAACTTCCATTGAAGTTGGAGTTTCTGCACAATCAGCAAAAAGCCAGAAATTTGAGTTATTGCTACTAATATGGCTCTAGCTAGACCCGTGAGGTGGAAACATTTTGGTTTTACTTCCCATATATTTCAGTCAACATTTAAAATTAAGCAAACTAATGTAATTATAAGGAGAGTACAAATAGAAATGTTAGTTAAGCTACATTATCTATTATTTAAACTAGTATTTAATTAATTGACATTAACATTAAATATTAACATTAATTTTAAAAGTGTAAAACAGAGGGTTCCTTCACTGAATCATGATATGCTCACATGTAAACACACACATACATACCAACAAATAAGCAAAACATATAATTAAGTCTCTAACTCAATCAAGTACCAAATTAGCTATTTAATTACATATTAAATATTAGACATCTGATTAAATTTGTGCTAATTATATTTTATTTTTCTTCTGGTAGCTCTCAATATTTCATGTGCATCAAAGTGACCAGGGTTTACATTACAAGGGTAGCTTTCCAAGCACCCCTCTAGATAATCACATCAGGAGGTGAATCAGGAATCTACATTTGTAGCAAGCTCTCCAGGTGAAGCCACTGTAGGAGATACAGAATTTAGAGAACCCCTGGAAAATCTCCATCAAATGTATGTCTCGATAATCCTCTGCAAAGGAAGTAACATGCCAACAGTTGTTTGACCCTTATTGTAACTCTAGGAAGCAGTCAAAGAAAGTAGCAATGCTTGGCTGTAAAATAAGGAAACCAAGGCTGAGTGGAATTACTGCCCCAGGTCATAATGATGAGGAAATAGCATCAGTGTTAAGACTTGGGTTCTCTGATTCTTAGTAAAGTGCTATTTCCTATGATATGAAAAATACTGTAATTTTTTTTTTTTTTTTAGGGCTGCAGGTATGGCATTTGGAAGTTCTCAGGCTAGGGGTCAAATCTAAGTTTCAAATGCTGGCCTGTACCACAGCAACACCCGATCCAAGCCACATCTGTGACCTACACCACAGCTCAAAGTAACACAGGATCCTTAACCCACCGAAGGAGGCCAGGAATTGAACGCACATTCTCATCCGGAACTCCAAAAGTACTATAGTTTTTAAATTTCAGTTCCATCATCACTTTGAACTGTAGATACTTATCTTAACAAGAAAGACAGCTTCAAACACCTTACATCATCAGGTATACCTGAATGAATTGGGTCAAATTATACTTTACTTCTTGAGGATCAACTTAAACAAATTTTCACTTATGGATAAACTGTCTTCACTTAAACATGCTTTCATAAAAGGCCAAAGAAAGTATATTTTTCTGATTTCCTGAGAGTATTATTTACTACAGGCCATTTCCTAAGGTAAAGAAAATGGTGAAATTTAAGGTAAGAGAAAAATTTAAGGTTATTTCCGGCTTCTTTTTCACAGTGAAATATATAAACATTTTTTTTCTTTTACAACTTGAGGAGTAATGATACTTCCATTCTAAATATGTATGTGAAAAATTTACATCAGAAGAATGTAAAAAAGTCACACAAAAAGTTCTCTTTAAAAAAAAATCTATTAGTAAGTCCTGGCAAAAAAGCTGGGACTGTATTAAGGAAAATTGCTCATCACACTACAAAGAGTATTCGAAAGCAAATTGCAGAGTATTTGCATAATAGTTCTCTTTTTTTTTTGAGAAAGAAAAGATGAACAAGACACTAATTGTAGGTTTTATTTTTTTCAAAAAGGAAATAGCAGATGGCTTTTTTGGGGAATAGGGGAAGAAATAAAGAGAAGAGAATGTGGATTCATTTAGAGTGATGAGTGGGATGAAAAGGGAAAAAAATCCAATATTTTAATAATGGAGTGTTGAGTTTCAATAAATTACTCTGTGTTAAAATTAATAATGTCCTCTGTTACATATCTCTGCGTGAGGTCTATGGAAACAGTTTTGGAACCTTTGCTGTTGTCACTAGAAAGTGTCACTAAAGAACGCCAGAATAAATACAGGTTGACAGGTGCATTATCTGTTTTTCCAGAAATTAAATTATTTTGTCTTCATTTTCTCTTTTGCTTTACAAAATTTTTCTTGTAGGTAAATTAACTAGTTTTCTCATTGGACAGAAAGGAAGTTTGTAACAGGTGATACACTGGAAACTCCTCTAAAGAAATAAAATTTTTCTTTACAATGAGATCTGGTTTGATTAAGGACAATTTTTAAATAATCAAGGGATGACGAGAGCCTAGATTAAAAAGCTCTGAAGCATGTGTGACATTATCCTCTAGCTTGTGCTATTTGTATCTCTATTTCTGTCTGAAGGAAAGACATTTCTGTACAACAATAAAAGTGAGCAATACCATTTGTCACATTAAGTTATCATTTTGCCCAGGCTTCAGATGTTTATACTCTGCCACTTAAATTTGTTTTCTCACTCATGTTGGTTAGTGGTTTCACAAAAAAGGAAAAAAAAATACATAAGGTCATTGAAAACTTGTGGACTATTCTGTTTTTTTTTTTTTTTTTTAAGTTAACTTCAGCCAAACTTCCACGGTTTCATTATGTCTATGGACCATTAATTCAACACCCTCCAGCTGAAAGTGGGGAAAATCTTATTGCCTCAGGGATAACGAACAGGGATAGGATAAAGAGAAAGAAAAGATAAACAAAAGGCATATAAAACTGTGCTTAATGTAAGAGTCAGCAGATTTGTGAAAACAAATGCCTCTCCTAAAGATAGAGAGCGTGATAGTGATGAACAGAACAAAGAATATGATAGTGATGGCAGTGGTGAAAAATGAGTCAAAATTACTGGTTCATAATAATATTTTATAAATCTGTTTTGCTGCAGATGATACCCAGATGATAAAATAAATGAAATCTTCATCTGTTCCCTCACATCTAGAATAAATAATAATTTTCTAGTACAAATAGGTGGGCAGTAACTAGACTATATTTATATGCCATCAGTTTAAGTTTACCTATATTATTCAGTGGTACTCCTTTCCAATCCCTGGTATCATTTCTGTGAACTTGAGCAATCGAATTAGGAGCCTTCTAACTTTTGAGGTCAGCAGTTTTCCTTCTCCATTCATCAGTCAGCAAATGCTGGCTGAATCTTAGATTTAGATATTACTTAACAGAGCTGCACAATTAATTTTATAGAAGGTAGAATTTTACTATCTGTTTTCTACCTTCCCCCTACCTCTATCCTGAAATTCCCCTCTATCCTTATTATATTTTGCTATCGCTTTTGTCCACATCATCCACTTAAAAATACGTATTGAGGACCTATTATGTGCTATGACCTGTGATTGAAGCTTCTCTCTCCTCTTGAAGATTTCATTCTACTAGGAGAGGCAAGCAATACACAGGAAAACCAAATCAATAGCAAACAGAAGTACAAGGAAATATAAACTGTATTACAGGATTGTGAGGAAAATAGAGTATTGTAATAGAAAATATAACGGCAGTGGCAGAGCTAATTTAGAAAAGGGGGGGGGTCAAAAATGGGCCTAAGACATGAATTATGAGAAGAAACCCAGACAGACAAATATGAGGAAATAACCTAAGAGCTTAGCAAATTTTGGAAGCTATGATCAGATTTAGGTGTATGGAATTTAGTAAGGGCCACAAGGGCATGACATGGGATTAGAAATGTAGTTAAGGGCAGAATCATGAAAGAACTTGCAGGGGAAGACTGGATTGATTTATTGATTTGTTGTTCCATTTATTATATATATTTTTGTTCACAACCACGGCATTTGGAAGTTCCTGGGCCAGGGATAAACTCTGAGCCATAGCTGTGACCTATGCCACAGTTGCAGTAATGCCAGATCCTTAACCCATTGAGGTACAGTGGAAACTCCTGGATTTATTTTTAATAATTTAATTTTAATCTTATTTTCTGTTATGCTTCACTTACCGCACTCTTAGTCTGAACTCCAAAGTTAACTATTACAATTAAACATTTACTGCCATCATATAATTTTTACCCTAGATATTCCCATTTTGCCACTCCTTGGCGAAAGAGATCTCTGACTATTTGAGTTCTTAAACTTTCAAATGTTGTTAGAGAAAGGCATAGATTAATGGAGATTTGTCAAATCTTATGTTTGATTCTCCAAAAGTAGCCCTCTCTTAGTTTTTAATTTATTATCAGCTCTTTATTACATTTATTTTGATCCATATCTCTGAAGAGGAAAACAAAACAGAACAACCCTTCTACTTCTCAAGATGATTACTATGTAAAATGCACTCTTGACATATTTCTATTGTGTCCTCTTGATTCATTTTATCTTTGTTTATCTCTAGTACAACTTCACCTTTGCTCCATATTGGCACCTTCACTGTACCCACAAGTGTAATTAGATGTCCCATATTCTAAAAATGAAAGTTCCTTCAATTTTGCCATTTCTCTACTTTGGGAATATTTGCTATTCTCATTTTGGCTATTTCCTCACTTTATAGTCCTTAACGCCTTAGGGCTCTAGCTTTTCGGCAACTTTCCTGCATTTTAACTTTTCAAAATATTCTTGAAAAGGTCACCCGTGACCTCCTTTTCACTAGTCAACCAGTTATTCCCTCATTCTTAACATTTTCCTGAGTTTCTGCCTGGTTTTACCTCACTGACCACCCTTCTTTTTGAAAATCTCTCTATGATTCTTTCCTAAGTCTTCAGTCACTCTCATTATAGTTATTGGCACTTGCTTTTCCCTCCCATACCTTAAACGCGGAAATGCTATCATGGTTTTCTCCCTGATATTCTTTGCTTTCATCTGTAATCTCTTTCATCCTTATATCTTATAACTTTAAGAATCACGACAGAGTTATCAAAACCACATGGAATCAACTGCAAAATTCTGTGATTTCTCATAATTTGATGTACTTTGAAACTGTGTAACTAACAATTCTATTTAAAAGACAGAAAACAAAATCCATTATAAAGATACCCAAAATACCTGTGCAAAATATGTCAAAAATACCCAGACATGAGAATCACACTGTGCCCATACTCTAACCTTTATTTTCCACTCCTATAATTTCAACTGTCTTCGCTCAGCAGAAACTAACAGGTCTATATATAATCCCATATCATAGTATTTATTCAATCATTCTTAGGGTTATTTGTTAAATGTCTACCATCTCTAATGATTTCTCTGAAAGCAGTAATGTTAGCTGATCATATTTTCAAATTCTTGTAAAGAGTATGGCTCATAATAAGGAAGCAATAAAGTTTTATTAATAAATGAACAGAATATTTATTATATTTCCCCTTTCCATCCTACTTCATCCCAGGAATCAATTCATTTTTCAAATACTTCCCGGTCATCTTGACACAGCTATTCTACTGGATCTTATATTTTAAGACACAAAGTACATTTTTCCATAAAAGCTTGTAGACTAACTTTACTAATTTCATAAATTCATAAACATTTTCTAATTTGGTTTTTAAACCTTGGATTCATAGTTGACCTCTTTTCTACTGTTTTCCATTCCACTCCACATCTAATGCTGTGCCAAGTTCTTTTTATTGATTATCCTAATATAGCTCAAATCTATATCCTATGTATTTTTATTCTGATTCTTAGTTAAGTTCAGACTCACACTGCTGCTGTAAAAAGAATGCTGATTTTTTCCATTCACTCCAGTCTGGTTTTGCTATAAATTACAAAAATAATCCTCGGCATTTTTTAAGAGTGCTACATAGCCTGAATCTTGCGTGTACTCAATAATCATTTGTGTATTAAATTTCATATGTTGAAAACTGTAACACATTGGGAAATAAAGAAGATTAGACTATACTCCCAGCTATGATGCTAATGATCTGTGGGATTAGCCTGTATAGTTCTCTTTGCTATACAGATCAATTCTCCATCCTTCTCTACTTTGCCATGTGCCCAGTGAACCTGACCCAAATGGATGACAACAGGCAACCCTGTCTCTGGGTTTTATGTGGGCTCAGCCAATACAAAGAAGCAGCAGAAGACTAAGGAGAGAAGAGAGTGAGGTTGGTATGTATCGCTCACTCTCTTCTTCCGTGCAGCCCTCTACCAAAAGCCACAGCTGCTCTCAGTTCACTGTAATCTTCCTCTTGATCCTTCAGGCCTAGGAGTCCTGTTACTAGTCTTGAATTACTTCAACAATTCTTGTTGGTATTCCTCAACCCTGTCCATACCTTTAAGAAAACCCCTTTGCTAAACTATCTTCCAATATTCCAGTTTACAATGGGTTTCCCATTGGGATTTTTCTGATGCAGTAAATTTGGATAAGTCACATGACCTAACACTTATTTGTAACATAACAGATTAGGTCACTCTTGGGCAAATAATGCTATGCATGCTACACCAACGATCCCTCCCTTTGACCACAAAAAGATTGCTAGGCAATCATTACGGTGGGTTGATATTGAATTGCCTATATCCTAATCCCAGAAACCTGTAAATATTGCCCTCCTTGGGTAAAGGGTCTGTAAAGTCTGATTAAGTTAGGGATTTGGGGATGGGAGGGATTATCCTAGTGTGTCCTAAATGCTATTACAACTATCCTTATCAGAAGGAGGCAGAGAGAGATTAAATCAGATACCAGAGGAGAAGGCAATATGAAAAAGAAGTCAGAGAAGAGAGTGATGCTTCCACAAGCCAAGAAACAAATGTGGCGACCAGAAGCTGGAGGAGGCAAGGAACAGACTTTTCTTTAGAGCTTCTGAAAGGCATGCAACCCTGCTAACTCCCTGACTTCAGAAGTATGGCCTCCAGAAATGTTATATAATATTTCTGGTAAGTCAGTAAGTTTGTTACAGCTGCCACAGGAAACTAATACAATCACTGTATGCTTTCCCGAAAGGGCTGGTTGAGGACTCAGAATCCTCAATTCAATGCTGTAGGCAATAAAAACCAATTTACTAGAAGGTAAAGGTAAGAATAAATACTGCTGCCTTTATTTTATACATATTTTTATAATCAATGTTGCTGTCAGAACTTCTTTAGCTTGGATGTACTCTATTAGTCTAATCTAACTAATGCAGTACTTTAATTCATTTAGAAATTAACATATATATGTAATGGCCAGATGATATGATATAGGCAAAGAGTTTATCACTGTGCCTAGTAGATTCTTAAAAATGTTAGTTATTTTTACATGTGTATTAAACCGACTGAAGCGAGTGAAATCACTGAGCCATTAGGACATGGCCAGGAGTCTGGGAAAAAACTCCAGTCCCAGGGTGAGCAGTCAATTTGTTCTTTCTGAAGTCCAGTGGGGGTATCTGTAATAAAAGGCAGGTACATTAACTTCCTTTATTTTTTTTTCTGTCAGCACTTTAGAAGCTATTCTTTTCCTATTTAAGTCCATGGAGAACTAGAAATATTTCTTCCTACTTTCAACATAATCATGAAAGATTTAAGAGAAGGCCAAAAGTAGCTTATGGAGTTGAAAGACAACTTCAAGGACAATACAGATTTGTTCTGTAACAAAAAGTAACCACAGTAACAGTAATAACAAATCACAATTGGTGTTAAAGCAGGTAATAAATATTAAGTGGTAGTGATGAATGCTTATAGGTAGGGCAGAGACACTCTGTCACCTACTGATTAATCCTAGCAAGTTACAAAAAAGAAGCACAAAGGAATATGCAATTAACATTTCAAGACATATGGAAAAACAAACTCAGTAAATTCCACCATGGATCTTCAGAGAGGATACCACAATCTTCTGTAAAGAATGAACATACCAACTTCCTAGAACCAGAATAAATCATCTGAGATTATAGATTCTACAACTGGGGGAAGAAATAATTATTAGCTACCAAAGAGTGTCTATAGCTCTCATTTTTTTTCTCTCTATAAATGACAACCAGTTTTCATGAGGTTATTTGATCTGTTGGATAAACCCCGTATTTCGTTCCCCTATAGCTTCCTAGTTCTTTGTAAACATAGTCCCTCTAAAATCACCTACTCAAGAATTTCATCAGATCATTATAACAACTGCTGTTTGTTGTTAAATTGTGCCTGGCACAGGTCTATTGATTTTCCATGTGAACACCTTTAGCTCTCAGGAAAATCTTGTCCAATAGGCATTATTATATCAATTAACTGATAAGGAGACTAGTTTGAAAGGATAAGCAATTTTCCAAGATCCTAAAAATCAGTAAGTAGCCAAGCTGAAATTTGAATCTGGTTCCCCTGCATCCACAGGGAAGATTCTCTTTACCATAATGTTTCCTCAGAAGTTATAAATGTCAGTTAGGTAACCAGGGAAACCCAGCTGACTTTGTAGTCATTATTTTATTATTCTAAAAGGTATTATCAGGAGTTCCCATTGTGGCACAGTGGAAACAAATGCGACTAGTAACCGTGAGGCTGCAGGTTCGATCCCTGGCCCAGCTCAGTGGGTTAAGGATCCTGTTTTGCCATGAGCTATGGTGTATGTCACAGATGTGGCTCAGGTCTGGCATTGCTGTGGCTGTGGTGTAGGCCAGAAGCTATAGCTACAATTCGACCCCTAGCCTGGGAACCTCCATATGCTGTGGGTGTGGCTCTAAAAGGCAAAAAAAAAAAAATTAAAAGAAAATAAAAGGTATTATGTTTTTTTTAAAATAAATCAAGTGAGCGCAATTTATCCTCAACTACTTAAAACTAATCCTCTAATAATAAAATGCAATAGCCTTTGCAGGAAGGGGCTAAGACTAACTCAGGTCTTTATCTCATTTCTGCACAAGAAAACTTGATTTAAGGAGTGCTCAATAAATAAATTTTAAAATTAAATTTGACTTAAAATAGATCAAACTCTAGTAATTTTGATAATAGCTCTAATTTGATTGCTTAGGACTTCATGATTTGCTATTTTGTATAATTCGAGGAATTAATATTCAATTATATTTTCCTAGATACTGCATATTCCTTAAAGGAAGACACTATTGTGTTTCTAATTTGCAAGAATAATATGATAATTAATGCCAATTATAATAAAAGCATGTAACAACAAACAAATAAATACAATTAGGAAAAACCTTCCCTTAATAACTAATAAAATATCTCAAATATATCTCTGGTAAAGGAGCAGGTTGAATTGTGCTCTTTATGATTCATTCAAGATAACATACTGAGTAACTTTAATTAAGTCTCCCATTTTCACTTACTAGCCTCATGCTCATATAGGATAAATCATATAAAGAAATCATTTGTCCTATCATTTATTTCTTTCTTATGCCCTCTGCTTTTTATAATGAACTTAATTACCATCAGATATATTAAATTTGAAATCATGATTTATATGCAAGTTCTTATATTAAATATTCATGTCAATGTTATTTTAATATTCTACACTGATCTTGATGTCAAGGGCATTCAGTTAGAGGCAATCACAAGTAAAACCCTGCATTAATATTATTGATGCTTCCATGTTTTTAATATAGTAACAGTAAGTAATAATACCACCTACTGAGGGAAAAGGAGTTATAATAAACCCTGAAAGAAAATACATGGTGTCGCAAAAGACCCCTACTGGTAATGTCTTTGCTTCAGGAGGCTATGAGTCAAAGGAATGTGTAGTTTTCTGGTTAGACACACACTGTGCAAGGGTTAGAAAGTGGCTGTGGAAAAAGGAATATCTCATCAAGAATCTCTGCAAGAAGACACCCAACCTAATCTGGCATTTGAAACTAACCACTGAAAATTAACCAATATTTTAGAAATGGAATAGTAACTGAGATTTCTATAATGACTGCCCTAAGAAAGGTCAATTCATGGCCATTATATCCATCATCTGAAAACTCAAACAGTAGTGCAGAGTGCTATAATGGTTATTTTGTTAAATATTCCCTTATTAATAATTGTATGGGGTTTAGGAGGATTCATAGGAAAAAGCTAGCCACTCTTTCATTCATTAACTCATTCCCATAATTGATTGAAAGTTACTCTATATACTCCACTAGGGTACAAAAATTAAAAGGATTTATATTCTACTCATACATAGACAATATCTTTAAACTTTAGTAAAAGTAGGTTATGAACATGAATTAACAGTTATGATAAAGATCTATGATCTAAGATCCCTATGATAATTTATTGAAGACAGAGATTATCTTCTAACTGAATGCAAGAAAAAAAAAAAAACCTTTGTTGAGAAGAAAAAAAATGAGTGTGTATATTAGTATGTGGGAAGAACATGTTATTAAAAAGAATAAATAACATGGGTTGGTGGTGTGATAAGGAAAAAGTGGTGTGAATAATGATTCATGCAAAAATTACTTACAGAGTCTGCTATGTACATGAGCCATGACCACAGTTTATCATCTAAGAACCAGACTGAACTGAGACGGAACCAGTATTAAAACTTACATATAAGATGATTTTTGAGAGTTAAATAAAAATTTAAACTCACTAGTCATAATCATGAAAATTTTGGATAATTAGGAAATGTTTCTATGGCACTTCAACTCTCAAGAATTATTTGCTGCAGTCTGTTTCATCAGTGGATCCAGAAAATTATTATTTATGATAATACTTATATAGGTTACGTAGATTAAAATTAAAATAATTCATATATTCAGGGTAATTATTCATCACCTCTTTAAAGATATGCAAAACCCACTCAAAATAAATTTTTCATTTTTTTAGGTATTTTAATCAAAATTTATATAAATTAAAATTCACAGATGTGTTAAAACATGTACTGGAACATTATAACCTGATATTTATTTCAATTTTTAAAGTCAGAGCACAGAGAAAGTGGATTTTATAAGGTTCTTCTAATCCAATTTCAGTGATTTTTAAATGCAAACCATTCAGTTAAATGCTAAGTGTGATTAAAGAAGCAATACACTTGAGGATATCTGAAATATTAGTACAGAGTTATGGTGCTTTTTAGCATTAAGGGACTTTTGCACATCTAATATATTTTCTTTGAAAATGTGATGGAAATATTTAAATAGCTCATTTAGTAGCTATCACATGGCTTTAGATGGCCTTGAAAATAAATACAGATATTCTGGTTATGAGCTGAGAGTTTCTAATGTTACAGTGTACTTCTCAGGGAAAAAAAAGTCAAACAATGGAACACATTTGATCAACAAACACAAATATTTACTTAATACTATCCCAGTAGTATTCCAAAAATAAGAATGAATCGCATATAAAATGAAATTCATAAAGTTTCATTTCATAAACTTTCCTGTTTTCACTGTCATCGTTCATTTAAACAAATGTTATTAGTGCTTACAATATGAAAAGCATTTTCAAATAATACCACTGGATGGTGGAATGACTGAGAAGAATTAATTCTAATAATTTAAAAATAAATTTAGAACAAATTCTGGTAAATAGAAATCAGAACCAAACACATCAAAAAATAAAAGCATTTATTGAAATATCATTTAGGAATTATTTATATTCCTAAGATTTTGAGATGAGAGTACAATGAATTATCTTTTTGAGATAACTTGCATTTCTATATTTTAATAAATATTTATATTTTCTAAAATAAATTAAAAATAAAATGTATTCAACAATGTACTCATAAAAAGTTGTGATATAGTGATTACTCATAACAAATGAATATCCATAGGGCTGTATTCTATCTCTTTTAATTTTAAAAATGCAAGAGAAATGAAATATAAAATAATATTTATGTAGATAGGACATGTTAATATAAACAACATATAACTAATGAGCAGAGCGATTAGAGGGGTCACAGAGGTAATTTTTGTCAACTATACTAACTAAAAATATTTTCTATTTGTTTCTGGATTCTAAAAATGTTCACTAGAATAAGAAATAAATGATTCTTTTGACTATGTCCCCTAGGTTTTCTTTAATAGTGGAATTCAAACAACTTAAAAGGAAATTTTAACTTTGGTTTTTCATTTGGCTATGCATTTCCTTGAAAAGAATAAAAAATGTATGGAAAGAAAGATATTATACTAGATACTCTCCTCTTCCCATTAATTTTAAAGTAATTGTGAGAGTAAAAGCCATGTCTAGTGTGCATGCCTGAACGGCCTCAAGGAAGATCCAGTTACAAACTGATATGTTTTCAACATACATAGCTTGCATATTTAACTCAGATGTACCTCCAGAAGGAAACATCTTTGGTTTTGTTAAATACACAACAGGTTTCAGCTAAGTTACAAATTTTCAAATACATTTGTATCATTTCTCGGCATTTGGTGCTTTTTTGTTCACAATTTTTAGGTGCATATGTAAAATATTTGATATTATAGACGAGCAGTTCACTGGGAAAATGGACAATATTACACTTAAAGATAAAAATATCCATCAAAAACATGAGAGTGGAGTACCAATATGGTTAATAGAATAACATATACTATAATTGCTAGGACTAATCTATTTAACATTTATCAATTCAAATGTGTAAATCTCTCTAGAGTATAACTGATTTATCACTTCTTTTTAGACCCCTGGAAACTGCGTGAAATATTTCAAGATCGGAGATCAAAATATATTTTGAACACTAGACTAGTTTTCTGTATTACTGAATTTTAAACTTTTGCTCAGGATTTTGGCATATAAAGATTCAAATTACGTAATGTGAATAAGAGACATAATTCATGTTTAAGTACTTATAATGAAAATTTAGGTACTTGTATCCTGATGTTTAATGTATGATATATAATATTTTATATAACTGTATAAATTACATATGTGTATTACATGTGTTTACATTATATATAAATTTAAATCCACTAATTTCATTCTTTCTTCCCAACATAATATACACATAGATCTACTTTTTTCTCTAAATATTTTAGCTGTGCTTTTAATTATTTGTAGCACTTAAGAGATATTTTTAGTAACTGAAATGCAATTCTTTCACAGTAGTATTTCACATTAATATAATGTATCCCTAAAAATATTATAAAGAGTAGATAGTAAGGAAAGTCTATAAATTTACTTATGAAAGAGGGAAAAATAAAAGGACTTACTTAGGTGTAGAAAAATTAAAGAAACATTATTTTATTCATAATTAGTGGCAAAAACAAGGAAAAATTGCCACAGTGGATTTCTAAAAAAAATCAGAATATTTATGTATTATATTAGATATGTTTAATTATTAAATCACTTTGAATTCAATGTTATTTTTTAATTTTTCAGTGCAATTTACAATTATTCACCATGAGACTGTATGTATATAATACCATGAATAGGTAAACTGAGAAATAAAACATTTGAACAAATATATTTTTCAGAAAATATTTTCTAAAAATTTATAGTATATTAGCGCAAGGAATTCATATGCCTAACTGTCATTATTCAGGCTCAGACTATTCTCAAATGCTAAATAAGCATAAATGCTTATGCTTATAAATATTATTATAGAAAAATAATTCCAAATTGAAGACATTATTAAAGACAACTCTCAGCTTCCAGGTCAATGTAAAGTTATCTTCGGTAAAAATAGTCAAAGTTGTGGATTTTCATTTTAGTGGGGCTGGGATTATCACTTTATGTATCAAAATCCTTAAATTTCTATAGCTTATTTTTGTCATAATTAGTCGAAGTTCAAGAAATTTACATCAAATTATTTCCTGCCTAGCTTCTGTTATCTTGTAATTCCATCAAATTCACAGCAGAATTTTATGAGTGAAATTTTTGAAAGTAATGATCCAATGAAAAATCAAAATATAGGGAACTGCTTTCTAATATACAACATTCAGACAAAAACGAAGATATTGTTAAATTAGATTTTAAATATATATGCACATCATGATATAACAAAGACTTTAAAAAAGTCAAATAACAAAGAGGGAAAATATTTTCAATACTTAACATAAAAGTTAGAATTTAAGAAGCCAAAGACAACCAGTCCAGTTAAGAAAGGGCATAGATCATGTAAAGATAATGCCTAGAAAAAGAAATACGTACATGCAGTGTTTCATTCACAGTACAATAAATGCATGTTAATTAAAAGTACACCGGAAGTTTTAAAAAATATTAGATACTGGTCTGAACAGCAAGTTTTTTGGTTCTCATCACATCTTTACTTTTCCTGCCAGAATATTTCTTTTTATTTCTGCTCCTGTTCGATCTTAGAGAATCCAAGTGCAAACTCTCCTCCTATATACACTCTTCAGGCAACGCATGGTTCCTAGAGGACCATGTTTGAGTCTATTTTATCTTCTTTTTAATTGCTGAGTAGAGGATATCTATTAATCCAAAACCATAAAAAAAACCTAAGGATATAGAGCTCCATATTTTGCCTTGGCTTTAGCTTTCCATTTCTCATATAGAACACACTACTGTCAGTCTCACTTATGCTGATAAAAATAATCAGTTCAAGATTCATTTTCTTTATCCATTCAGGTAATACTTATTTGGGTGCTGCTAAGAGTTGAACTGTTTTCTTCCTGCAAAAGATACATTGAAGTCCTAACCCCTACTACTTCAGAGTGTGATTTATTTGAAAATAGGCTTGCTGCAGTGTACTTAGTTAACATGAGGCCATGCTGGAGTAGGGTGGGCCTCTAATCCAAAATGACTAGTGTCTTTGTAAAAAGTTGGCCGTGTGAAGACAGAGACACCAGAAGAAAAGACATGTGAAGAAAAGGGCTAGAGTGATGCATCTAAAAACCAAGGAAGCCTGGAGCCACCAGAACCTAGAAGAGGAAGGAGAGATCCTCCCTTAGAGGATTAGAGAATTCCAAGGGAGCATGACCGTTACTAATACCTTGATTTTGCATTTCCCACTTTAAGAATTGTGAGACAATACATTTTTGTTGTTTTAAATAAACAAAAAACAAAAAAAGGACAGTACAATGACATTTGTTACTTTTCAAGCTGGAAAACCATCTGAAGATAATAAAGCCCTTTTGCATAGGTCACAGGACATATAACATTGGGGCTGACAAATGTTGGCATACATTGCTGGTGGAAATGCCAAATGGAATAGCACACACGGATGATAATTTGAATTGAACTATAAAGTCACAGAGGTATTTACCTTTTGGGAAATACTGGGAACTATACTTCTGGAAATTCATCCTGCAGATATACATTCTCACATATATAACACAGGTTTTTCATTATGGCATCGTTTGTAATAGCAAAAGTCTGGAAATTACCCTCTAGCAATAAGGGAAAGTTAGATACAGTGTTATATAACCTGAGTATAATGATCTGCAGTTGTTACAAAGAATTTGAAAGGTAGATAGCTTCTGAAGAAGTGCTCTCCAGAATACAGTATTCACTAGAAAAAGTAAAGTATGGAATTATGTGTTTCATGTATTAAGAAAAAAATGTTCATATTTGTTGGTGTTTTAATATAATGTTTACTTCTGAGGGTTGACTAGGGAGTATAGAACAGATTGAGATGGCATGAATATGAACCTTCATCATGTAAAATATCTCACGCTGTTCTGGTTTTTGAGTTATATGAATGTGTTGCCATTCAAAAAATTAAATTATAAAGTAACCGAAAGAGGGAATTCCCATTGTGGCTCAGTGGAAATGAACCTGACTAGTATCCATGAGGATATGGCCTCAATTCCTGGCCTCACTCAATGGGTTAATGATCTGGCATTGCCATGAACTGTGGTATAGGACATGGCTCAGATCGTGTGTTGAAGGCATGCAGCTCCACCTCTGATTTGACCCCTCGCCTGGGATCTTTCATATGCCGTTAGGTGTGGGCCTAAAAATAAATAAATAGTAACAGAAAGAAACCAAAATGCCTGGAACAAATAATACTCTTTAAAATACAATCCTAACTAACAATTTAACAGCTGTATAGAATAAATTAAAAATCCAAATTCTCTTCTTTTTGGCAGGTAAGCATAGAATAAATATAGTACCATTATAATTGACATTTAAATTATCATTTTGTAATTACTTTTTATGTGTTCACTAATTTAGTTCTCAAAACAACCCCACATGGTAGGCACTACTATTTTTTTGCATTTACACAGTATAAAACTTAACTCCGAGAGGTTAAGTAACTTTTTCATGGCTACACAGCTCAGATGTAATAGAGCTGAAACTCTAACCTGTTATTTGTCTTCAGAAACCATGCTTTTAATGACAATGCACCTAGAAATCATATGATATCTAACAATTTTAAGTGTTAAAAATTAGACACTGGAAGGCAGAAATTAGATTTAGAATTTTCTGCCCACAAATAAACCCTGACCTTAACAATGCATATCCATTCACAGTACTTAAATTATACCTTTGTAAGGGGTGGATAGAAATAGCAGCAGCCTCTATTACAGAAGATACGAGAAAAGTATATGTGTATGATTTGCTATCCTGGGTATATGGCAAATATAAGAAAAAACTATGTTCAAAACTTGAAGTCTATAACTGCAATCACAGCGTGCAAATATCACAGTTAATTAGTACATTACATAAGAGCTTAAGCCAACAAACTGAGCCAAGGCAAAAAAAATGGTTTCAGGAGTTCCTGTTGTGGCTCAGCAGAAATGAATTGACCAGCATCCATGAGGATGCAGGTTTGATCCCTGGCCTCACTCAGTGGGTTAAGGATCTGGCATTGCTGTGAGCTGTGGTGTAGGCTGCAGACATGGCTTGGATCTAGTGTTGCTCTGGCTGTGGTGTAGACCAGCAACTACAGCTCCATTTCCAACCTCTAGCCTGGGAACCTCCATATGCTAGGGGTGTGACCCTAATGGGACAAAAAAAAAAAAAAGTTTCTGGTTGTTAAACAATGTAATGTTTATAAATTGTGACTTTTTTAGATTTCAAAATATAACCAAGTAAAAGATAGACACAACACAAAATCCTATTCCCTGAAATATTTCATGATCTCTTCTTAATTCTTTAGATTTACTTTTTAACTAAAATGTAATATCCAGATGCAAAAAAAAGTGTCAGTTTGAATAAAATTTCTAGGGTTAATTTAAAGGAACATTAAGAATAACAGCAAGTCTAAAAATATAAATCTAGTTAACATTTCAAGGACCTAAAAGTGAATGCCCACCTGTTTTCATATATCAACTCAGATCTCATTCAAAACAAATTTGTAGCCCTTCTGAATAGCTCATGTGACTCTATCATATCAGTATATTCTTTCCTCGTTATACTGTCCACTTCTACATAAAACTGCATTCCTTCAGATCCAACTTTTATTTATTTATTTATTTATTTATTTGTCTTTTTGCCTTATCTAGGGCCGCACCCACGGCATATAGAGGTTCCCAGGCTAGGGGTCTAAGAGGAGCTGTAGCTGCTGGCCTATGCCACAGCCACAGCAATGCGGGATCCAAGCCGCGTCTGCAACCTACACCACAGCTCATGGCAACGCCAGATCCTTAATCTACTGAGCAAGGCCTGGGATCGAACCCAAAACCTCATGGTTCCTAATTGGATTCGTTAACCACTGAGCCACGACGGGAACTCCCAGATCCAACTTTTAAACCCTAGGAGCAGTAATCTAAATATTGATGGTACAGAATGGCTTGTAACTGAGAGTATATATCAGAATGACTAAGTAGACTTTTAAATATGGCAGTAAAAGTAATTGATCACTAAGTGAAATATCTATCATAAAGCTGATTACTATTGGATAGTTATGCTCAAAATGCCCCTTTTTAAAGTGAGCTCTATTAAAGTAATCTAAATTCAATCATCAGAACAGAGTATCTGATCAATTTGTGACAATGATTAGCATTCATTTCATTGAATTATCATTTTGAAAACTAATAGCTGAGTCAATAGATATAATTTGAAATTACTGAGCTACAATTAAGAGATGTTAATGGTATTATCCATTTATGAAAATACACATATATTCTGTTTTTAGAATAGAAATGTTTGGTAGAAAAATGGGATGAATATATTATTTAAATAGCGTACTCTTGGAACAAAAAGAGTTCTCATGCTAAGGGTAAACACATTTTCCAAGTAATTTATACTACAATTGTCCATAGGGAGAGGTTACTTATTTAAAGTGAAAATCTGCTATCTTGTCACAGGAAAGGGGGAAAAGCAACTCAAACACTTTTTAAAACTTTCTCTACAATAATGATAATCTTAAAAAATATAATTCTTTTCATAAAACATGATCTTAAAACACTTAAGCAGAGTAACTGACTATAATTTCTCTATAAAAATCACTCGAGTTCTGATATCATGGTATTAGTAATAAAATGCTAAAACTACAAAATTTTCTAGAGACCATTCAACAGATGAATACAGATATTCTTCCTATATGTAACTGTAATCTTTGGGGTAATTGGAGCACCATTACTTAATTATTCAAATAAGCTCCTTGATTTTGATCAGAATTACATGAAAAGTCACTATTTCAGTTTTCAAATTACACATTACAAGAATCCATTTATCTGCCAAAGAGGGCAAGTAGGAGAGGGAAGGAAGGAGACATTTATTGAACATACGAGATTCTTAATTTTTTTTCAGCTTATCTTCCTGGTTTTATCTCTTGTGACTTCATTCAATTAAGCCTATTTACAGACAGGCTTTTTGATGCTAATTTAAACATGCTAGGCTTTTCCATTTCCCTGTGCTGGTGATACAAGTCAAATTTGTTTTGCCTAAGGACATGAAAAATGAAATGAATTCACTGTCCCTTAAACCTATCAAATGGAATCCATATCAAAAGAATGAGCTCAAATCTTATCTTTTTCACATCTCTCTAAAGTTCCAGTATGTACTATTTGTTCTCTGAAGCACAAAATGTAGCATTTTATACTCGTCTATATTGCATTTTTCAAAGTAGATTAAGTTTCCCCATCACATACAGTTATTTAACCATGTTAAATCAGATTTGTGTCTTATATTTACAAAGATAATCTCACAGTTGAGCCCTCTCACCACTGGTCACTTGGTCTCTAGAAAATAGACTGATTTGTTGGTACACGGTGCTGCAAAAGGACCACTGCCTAGATCCCCTTTCAAGGAAGAACTTCTTGTCAAACCATCTGAGGGTGCCACTGGCAGTATAATATTTCCTTAGCTGCAAAAAGCCACTTTGTCCAATTCTACACCCCTTCCTAGGGCTATCCATCTCTAACGACTGCTGGATGCCAATTCAGGACAACTTTGATGGCTATTGTCACTCCATAGCAATCAACAAAGGTCAGATAAGGCTGTTGTGAAGCCTGAATCACAACCTGATTTCTTTTTTTATTCAGTTCTGCTTCATCCCCCCCCCCTCACCCACCACCATAGCTGTTAATCCCAAGGTTACTGCCTAAGAACACATTGGATACTAAATTCCATCTCAGAGTATCCTCCCTGGGGAATCCATCCTGTAACATAAGCCATTTGAAAACAAATCTAAGCAACAATTTAAACTAAATAAATTTTGTAGCCTTTTCAGACATAGCTAAGATACTAAATTTGGAGTGCCTACCAATTTGGCTGAGAAATTTTGTTTACTCACAAAATATTTACTAGCTGTCTCCTAATTTACGCCAGGAACTTGAGCAGTGACCAAGATGAACAGGAAAACTTACATCAGAAATTTATTGTACTTACAGAGATGCTTAGAGCTATATAAAATGAAAATCATGATAATTTAGGTAAAGGGTTTTGTTACATTCTTTTATGGATAAATTCCTTAAAGAAAAGTTTTTCATATTTGCATAACCTCAAAACTCATGAATGACTGAAGGCAAAATTAATACAATCTAAGACCAAAGTAGTATAGATGTTACAAAGGATGAAGCAGTCATATAATGTACTTAAACATATCAGTTTATGATAATTTATTGCTAACCAAGTCGCAATCTCTCATATTGCCTTTTTGAGGAAAACTTGGTTTTTCTTTATGTAAATTTAGGAAGTGGTTTATTTATAGTCTAAGGAAATTTAACTCATCATAAATTTGAGAATAAGAATGATTCAAACAAAATGGGCATTTAAGAAGTGTAATATATTTTCTGGAAGAATTCTTCACAGAACACAGCAACAATCTCTTTTAAAGGTGTAGGAAATAACTTTCTTAGAAGAGGCAATTAATAAAACAACTTGGAGAATCTACATAATAAGAGACACTGTGCTGGCTGCTGAAGATTGTTTAGTAAAACCATTTTAAAATGTAAAAGATGAGATTCTTGGGAAGAATTCAAAAATAAATAAGGAAAGACTCTTGAAAAAACAAAGGAATATTAGAAAGAAAAAGTCACCAAATTGATAGAAATGAAAGATAATAAAAGAAAAATATTAAATGAAAATAGAAAAAAAAACAATTAAAATATAGTCTGGCATATATTAGAATAAGGGTACCTTGGAGAGCCTGATGTAGAGAAAAAACAGAAAATAGAAATATAAAAAACTAAGAAGAAGAAAAGAGAGATAACTGTAAGGGATATATTAGAAACAAGTTGAAAACATCATAGCTACCAGGAGGATTTGCAATAATACTAGGAAAACACTGCTCTTGTTCAGTGTTTTTCTAAAGGCTACAGACAAAACTACAAAACAAGAAAAATGAATAAGGGATTTAATATGAGAAAGTAAGAGATAAAAGTAATATCAGTCATTGACTTTTTTTTAACCAAGGAAATAAAATATTAGAACTAGCAGACTAGAATATAAATGAAAAAAATATTCCAATTAAAGTAGGAACAAGCACTCAGTGACTCTAGTAAGAAACACATCATCACATTTTAAGAAAATTATGAAACTAAAGTATATATGAATAAGAAATTTCAATATTGCAATGATTCAGTTTCCCCAAAATTAAACTGTATATCTTTAATTCAGTGTTAAATAAAGTATCACTTGGAGTGGAAGAGATATTAATGAAGCAATTACAAAGTTCACCAGTAAAAAGAAAAGTTCTTAATGCTTTCAATAGCTATGAGTAATGACAGTATGCCTGCTATGGCAAATTAAAACGCACAATAAAGGAGAAGTAAATGAAAAGATCTTTCAAAATAAGATAAATATATTCTAGTAATTTAGTTACAAAGTAGTTATAAATACACTGATGCTGGTGTCTTGATATAAAAATATCCTTTTAAGAAAACAACAATGTAGAAATATCTGTATTAACTTCTACTTTTCTCAAAGTTTCAGGTGGTCTCTACATATAATCTTTAGTAACTTAAAAATATCTACATTCTCTGCCCTTTTATAACTCTCCGAAATTCCTAGGACCCTCTTTCCAACTGCTAAGGAACATTTCTCTAGGCTCTAGATTTGCAGTCTTGTTCTTCTGATTACTATTTTGTTTTGTTTTGTCTCTTTATCTCTGATAATCCCCGCTTGAAATGTCCTTTCTTCTGCACAGACTAAAGAATGCAGCTTTCCCCCCACTCAAATTCACTTGAATAAACTGAAAGAAACTAACTTTTTGGGGTTAAGTTCTCAAATATTAATATATTACTGTATATGTTATATATTATTAAGGATGGGGCATATCTAATTAGTCAAGAGAAATAAAGTATCAAAATACATATTAAATTCTAGATAGTAATCATCTCTGGATTTAATTAGAATATTATCATTTTTACTTAAGTATTTTCTGCATTTTTATGAATACTTATAATCGGAACATAATAAATGATTCACTTGTACAGAATCTATTAATATTCCTTTTGAATCTTTATATATACAATATTTGATAGAATTATATTTTCCTCTAATGAAACACAGTTGTCCAGTAAAGTATGAAGTAAATTTTCAGGGCTAAGGAATTTTTTTACTATAACAAAATGTTAATTCAAGAAAATATTAATGTGGATTGCAATGATTAATTCTCATTATCAAGGCAAATTTACTGTATAATATTTCAGAAAAATTCCACAGTTTCAAATTCATCTTTTACATATTCATTTTCATTGGAGCTATACTCAGTTAAAAACTAAGTTATCAAAAAGTAAGAATTCATTAAGTCAGTATTTCACAAATAATCATTTAAATACTTTTTGAATTTTCATGTGAAGAGGTAAATGATCACTTAAAAGTGACCAGTTGCTAAACAAATTTTATCAATGGATTTTATAATTCAAAAAAGATTCCAGCATTTTAGGTTTAAATGGAATTTATCCATATGGAAAGTTATATTTTAATGATAAAATCTTATATTTTATTTCATTAATGCTAAATCATAAGCAAAGATTTGTAAAACAGAGAAAAGGATAATTCAACTAAAGTGGCAGTTTTGCATGCCTCCAGGGCATATGAGGGTACTTTAGCTAGAGCCATATGATAGCTTCAAGTTTGTAGGTATAAGGCACTAGTGCTGTTGGTAGACTCACTAAAGCCCTTTGTATTATGAATACTGACTACAGAGAAAGACTACAGAGTTCTAGGCCATGCATCTCTCATGTCTGCCTTGATTTCTATATTACTTATAGAGCATCCATGCTTCTAGGCTCTCATATTAAAAAAAAAAAAAAATTCTAGACAAGCCCTCTGCAGCTAAATCATCAGCTTTATGTCTTCCACAAAACTCTCTGGCAAACTTCCAAAGCTTGGCCTAGGAAAGTTGAAGCCTAGAAACAGGAAGATCAGGGAGGATTCAGATTGGAAATTTCTTTAGAATTTGGAGTTGCACTAAGAAATAGAGGAAAGTTGAGAATTAGCTGTGTCTTGATAGATAATGTCACCATGTCACCATTCATTAAGACAGAGATAGAAAAAAGAAAACTCAGCTTTAGGGG
The DNA here is from genome assembly GCA_004024745.2 of Catagonus wagneri. Classification (NCBI taxonomy): domain Eukaryota; kingdom Metazoa; phylum Chordata; class Mammalia; order Artiodactyla; family Tayassuidae; genus Catagonus; species Catagonus wagneri. The sequence continues at coordinate 14,602,215 of PVHT021183688.1, read as the reverse complement.
TGGAGAACAGGTCAGTTTGGGGATGCTGATCTGAAGGTCTATGTATTTTCCACATTGTATTAACTAGTAAACAGCTGGATATTTTGATCTCAGTTTCAGAAGAAAAATATGTGTAAAAATCTGGGAAATATTTATTTTTCACTTTAGCCTGGGATAGTTTTACCATGTAAATACTCTCATTTATTTCTCTAGCATAGCCTCTACATTAATTTTACCCATTTTATTTCATTTTTTTAAATTCTTCTAGTGTAGTCAAAATTTTGCACTATTATAAAACCATACTATATACTATAAAAGGGAAACTGGCATTTCCCTTTTGTGTAGTGGGTTAGGGATCCTACGTTGTCACATCAGCAGCTGGGCTCATTGCTATGGCATGGGTTCAGTCTCGGCCCTGCTCATATTCTCTAAGCCTGCATTGAATTCTCTTTATCTAAACATATTATGGTGATACATATAATAGATTCTATGGGCTGACTTAATTCTTACAATGGACACTGAACAATTCAAGCACACAACCTGGCAGAGGGAGACATTTTTGGGTCAGTTCATGAATTTGAAATCTGTTCCTTCACTTACTAGCTGTGGAACTCTGGATCATTCAAATACCCTTTCAGAAATTCAGTTTCTTCCTTATGGAAAACATATTTTACAGATTTTTTTAAGATTAAACAAGGTAAGATACACATGACTCTGGCACTTGTCCTAAAACACTGTCCTTGTTGAAATAACAATGCCTTAGAATAGTCTCTTGGGCAATCTAAGTACAGAATTAACCACTTAAATTTGCCTTAGTGTTGCAATATTAGCAAAATAACATTGGTATTTAAGATATTAAACCAGAGATTCTTGACTATGAATCTGCACTTCAGAGGGATTACAAATCCCCAGATGTCAAATAATAAAAATCACGATTGAATATATGTGTATGTGCACTTTCCCTGAGCAAAGAGTCTATAGCTTTCATCAGTTTTTTTTAAAGGAATTTCTGAACTGAAAAAATACTAAGAACTGAACTCTTTTTATTTCTGTCTACAAAGAAAATATTATTTCTAAAAAAATGACTAGCCATGCTAATTTCAGTTTCATCTCTACGTTAAGGAAATGGTCTATGAGCTACCAGGCACACGAGAAACAATTTTTCCTCTTTATTTTTTATGCTTCTCAGTTAGAGAGATTAGATATGTTAATATTTAGATCCCTTCTTCCCAGAGTCATATGGTTATTAAATCTCTCATTTCACTTTAGTAATTTTTATACATCTATAATCTATGAAAACAATAGAAGCCATAAGATTTTTTGAAAATCATAATACCAGGACTGACAGTACCACTGCCAACCTCCATCCTCAGACAATTTAGACTGGGCGTCTTAATTCCCATACAACTTCTGTAATAGTTAAATCAAAAAACATAACTCTTAGCTAAATATTTATAATATTTAAAAATTTTAAGAAAACTATGGGAAAAGTCAAAGAATTTCACTTTTAATTAAAATCTAGGAGCTAGAAATTTACTTAGATATTTCTTTCCACAGTGAACACCTTAGGTAGAACTGTTATCTACCATTTCTCAATATAGATGTTTGTAGTCCTTCGTGTTTCCAAGAGTGGACGACAAGGTCATGTACTTAAGGAGTCATCTAATTCTCAGTAAGCAATCAATGGTTTCCACAAAAAAGAATTAAAAGTAAATTTAAAAAATCTAATGCTGTTCCTTATGAGGGAATATTTCTCTAATAGCATAAGACTGACTACTCTATATATTCACTGAATGGGTACATATATTTTAGTACCACTTTAATAAAAGCCACTTAAATAGAAGCAAGGTTAGTGGGAGCTTTTCCAGAATTTCTAGATGTAAATTCCTTACAGGACTTCCAGTTTATTATGAAAACAAGCACATGCATTTTCTCTTCTCCTTTGCAATATTCCACCAAAATTACAGTGAGGACATTAAAAAAGACCCAAATCCAAAAGACCAAGAGGATGGGAGAGGGAATAACAGGTGAAAAAAATCAGTTAATTTCAGGGAAATGAAGGTAGTAAAACTAAGAAAGCAAAATGGCAAGTGCCTACAAGGGGATATGCCAGGGATATTAAAGACAATTCATTTGGCAGAAACTAGGGAATGTATAAAAACTGAAGACATTTAGTACTGCAGACGATGAAGGTGAAAGAAGGAACTCAAAATAGGAATCATATTTAAAATTTGTAAAAAAGAACAGTGAGACTCTCTGGCCTTCTCCTTATTTGCAATAGCGGAATAGTTACTGCTTCTCTCCATTCTGTTAAGAAACTATAAGTTTTTAAGTGGAGAAACTGAACCAGAATGCATATCCTTTAGGTACACCAGGCACAGTGGAAATTGGAGGAGGGGAGCCTTACTAATAAAAGGTCTCTTTTTTCTTGTTTGTCTCTTTTACGTCTACATAGTGAACAAAAGTACTTGAAACCATCTCCAAAAATGTACAGCTGGGTGTATAATTTTGCCAGACAATTGGTAGATTTTCTCTGAAAAGATAAATAGCACCCAATGGGTATTTCAAACAAATGGTCATATCCATGTTCATAGGAAAGCTCAAAGCACCAGGTGCTATGGAGTGAAAATTTGTGTCCCTCGATACTCCTAACTTGACCTCTTAATGTCCCATGCAAGATTACATATTAGGCCATGGTGGGTATTGGTGGATGATACTGTCATGACGGCAGAGCTTTAATAAATATCGGGGCTTTGTAGAAGAAACCTTGGAGAGCTCCTCATCCTTTCTGCCATGTGAGGACACAAGAAAATAGCTGTCTATGAAACAGTAAGCAGGCATTCATCAAATACCAAATACATCTGTGACCTTATCTTGCAATTTTCAGCTTGAGGAAAGAAATTCTGTTACTTTTAAGACCCCTAGTCTATGGTATTATGTGATAGCAGACAACAAAGAAACAGAAAGAAAGAACAATCAACAGCAAAGGGACAATTCAGGGAAAAGACAAAACATTTCAAAAATTAACATATGAGAACATATGTTGTATTAATCAAGCAAGAATTTTTTTCTCTTTTTTTTAAGTGATAGAAACAAAAAAAGCTTTTGGAAATTTAAAGTATAATAGATGCAACATATAACACATGTAAACATGTGTTACATCTGTTATGCTTTATATTCCATATGGTCACAACTGTGGCATGCTGAAATTTCCAGATCAGGGATTTAATCTGAGCAACAGCTGTGACGTATGTCACAGCTGCAGCAACACTGGATCCTTTCAACCCACTGCACTGGGCTGGGGATTAAACACACACTCTGTAGCAACCTAAGCTGCTACAGTTGGATTCCTAACCAACTCTGCCACAGCAGGAACTCCTATATATGATATTCTTACAAAACGATTTTCAAGGAAAAGTCAAGAAAATTCTCAGAAAATAAGAAAAGTATATAAATTTGGAAAATCTGAGAAAAATGATTTGAACATTAAATAATCAATCCAGAAGGTTTAGTGACTGATTAAGAATCTCAGAAGAAAAGAAAAAAAAATATTATCCTAGATCTCATGAAAAGAAAAATTTAAAAGACACATATGTTTCTAGATTCAAAGGATTCTTCAAGAGCTTAGCTTAATAAATTTTTTGAAAAAGTCTCAAAGTTCATCATTGTAATACTGTGGGAATATCAGGAAAAATAGTCAAATATTGCCAAGAGAAAAGCAGTGATTAGGAATCAGAATGGTATTAGACTTCACAATAGCAAAATTTGAAGTTAGACAAAAAAAATGGAAAAATGTCTCCAAAATATTGAAGGAAAAGAATAATCAACTGTTTTTTATACCCAGGAAAACTATCAATCAAATAAAGAAGTAGAAAAAGTATTTTCAATGTACCAGTTCTCAAAAAAAAACAAATGCCCCTACAATGCACCCCTTTTCAGGAAGCTATTAATATAAGGATGTTGTGTCAATTATAAGTTTATTGCCTATCAGCTACAGATGCACCCTTTGATATATCCTTTGTGATAAACAACTAAATTTAAATATAAGTAGTTCTCCTTTAAAATGAACAATAAACTTTTAAGTTGAAGGCTCTGGAGAAACACTGCAAGAAGAGGAGGCTTCTTGTAATTTCTGGCACAGATTAGGAGGGGTGGGGTATGTATGCATGAGTCAGTCATATGGGTATGATGACATTTTATAGAGCCTTCCCCAGCCTTAGGCCTAGGACTTGGTTGGCCCTCCATGACTTTAAATCCTTGGTTGTGGTGATACCTTGTCCATAGCCCCCTTGACATAAAAACCAGTCTCCATTGTCTGCCTGCTCTGTACACCTGTTTGTGCAGGTGCCTACACTCACCCAGCAAGTTCCCATCCTGCATTCATTGGCCTGCTTGGACTCCATGGGAAAGCCCCCACTCAGTGTGCATCCAGCCATCAGTCTGGTCTCTTAGCATACAGCTGCATATATCACACACAGAGAAGTAGTTCTTTCTGCAAGTCTTCCCTCAACCCCTGCCTGCATCCAGACTCCCACTTTAGGTCTACCCATGCCACCATTTGGTGATCACCTGCTCCTCAGCCTCACTCCAGAGGATGCCTATTGCCTACTGATTGCCCAATAACTCTGGATCAGTTCTAGCCTGGATAAACCAAGTATTTCTCTGCTTTCAGTTGACCAAATCACATCTGATGGAAGAAAGTCTAATGCCCTTCAAGTTTATCCTTCCTTGGGTACTCTCCCTCACCCCTCAGGTATCATATAGAGCTTCCTTATATCTTTCAGTTACTCTTTTAATCATATTAGGATTAAATTACAATCCTAATATGAAAACTACAATGAAATACTAAACCAATAAGGAGAAAGCTATGGTACCAAGGAATTAAAGGACCTAACTGATTAGCAAAACATAGGGAAATTCTAGATGATGAGAAAGAGAGGGCCTAGAATTACAGATGAGTCAGACTTAGACACTACCAGTCCAGATAGAAACATGAGAGTGGAATTCTTAAGGAAGGATTTCTCTAAGTTAGAAAAGAAAAAACAAAAAAGAGAAACTAACAGATTTCTTGAAGTATCTAACATTGGGAAAAAGAGAATTCTGTTTCTCAGTTTAAAAAGAATTAGATATAGGGATATAAAATGCTTAGGAAGAATATTTCTTAGTGAAATCATTATTAATGGTGAACACCTTTATGGCAATAATTCTAAAAAAACTAAATTAGTTATATAATTTGGAATTGTTATATAAATATCAAACAGACTATGAATGAGAAAAACTTTAGGAAAGGATCTGAAAATGCTAAACATTCATTTTCTATATTATAGATTATATCAAAAATTGATACAGGAAGTTAGATCCAGGGGGCAGTCAGGGGAGAAAGAGGCTATTTTTTTATTATTATTACAATTTTTTTGTCTTTTGTCTTTTTTTTAGGGCCACACCCTGCAGCATATGGGAGGTTCCCAGGCTAGGGGGTGAATCGTAGCTGTAGCCTCTGGCTCAGTCACAGCCACAGGAATGCAGCATCTGAACTGCATCTGTGACCTACACCACAGATTACAGCAATGCTAGATCCTTTACCCACAGAGGGAGGCCAGGTATCAAACCTGAGTGCGTCCTCATTGATGCTAGGCAGATTCTTTTCAACTGAGCCATGATGGGAACTCCTACTTTACTTTTCTGATTGAACTTACTCTTACAGAATACCACATTTACAAAGAAATAATTTCTACTTTCTCAAGCTATTAGTTTATAATATTTTCTCCTTGACAAACTGCAGATCAAGTCTTGTGGTTTATAATACATAGGTCATTTGATGCTGCAATGACAAATTAAAAAATGCCAGTTTATCAGGATGAAACAAAATATATTCTTACTCTCTGTGAAATGTTATATAGAGTAATCAACACCCTGAGAGACAGAAACATCATTTGGTAGTTGGTTTATATAAATATAGTGGGTCATAGCATTTCTTCAAATCTTGAGTTTCCACCTATTTTTGTCTATTTGTTTCATATGTTTCTTTTTTGTTTTATATAATACTGATTTTTGTTCTTTCTTACAGATAAATTTTACCTTGAAATTATTCCCTATCAGGGAAACATTCCCTGAAATGTTTCTAAATTTAGGCACTTGAGAAGGAGAAATCCAAATGATAAATATCACTTAGTAATCCACCAAGGTCCCTTGTCCCTGAATACTTTATGTTCCAATGCTGATTTGTAAGTCAAATAGTTTAGGTGTATGCCAGTGTGTTCACATTCAGCCTTATCACCTCATGGCACAAAGAGACCTTGTAATGTAGCATCTCATCACCAAAAGGAGAGTTAGATAACATGGGATCAAGCTTCAAAAATGGCTTTGCTGGCAAATACATATTTTAAACAGACTGCTTAGTTGACTTAAATATCAGAACTGTCTTTCATCAAGTCTTGATAAGCTGACTGTTAACCTTTAACCAGCAGCAGATTGCTTGGAATGCATTTTGTTTAAGGTGATGAAAATAATATCTTGTTTTACTAACAGAGACTCCTTAAAACCTTCATTTACTATCCACAGAATAACAATCTGGCATATACATTACCCTTCAGAAATTGAAATATCACTGTATCTATTTGAATTGCTAATGGGAAAAAAAAAGACATACTAAGACAATCCTTAAATAATAGGAAGTTGTTAAACACAGGCTTTCATTTTCTTACTGTGAAAAGTTGGCATTAATTATGTGAGTCTTTGTGCTAAAGTATATTTTAAAGTTTGATGGTCTTTGTTGCTTTACTAGCATGACGAATGAAAGAAAACTTATTCAACCCACCTGGATCACAGTTAACAGATTTTACATAAATTATTTCTTTTTTGTTTTGCTGATATTGTTTTAAAAAGTTCAAGTTAATCAAATCTAAGGGAGAAAATAATATATTGATAAAAAATGAGCAATGATGCATGAGCCTTATTATAAGATAAATATTAAATTTACTGGAGGAAAAGTCTGTACTGAATCTTTATTCATACAAGAAAATGGTATATAGTTCTACCTGCAGATAGATGACATTGGACCTAGAGATGAATTCTCACCCATTGCCCAACTCACTGCAGCATCTGCCTTGCTGCAGTTCTAATCTGTAAGTTTAAATTGGATATTTTTAGATGCAGATGGTGGTGGTTCATTTCCTCTGGACAACAGATAAAGCATTGAATAAAGAGATGACAGTTTGTTAATAACAATTCTGTTTACTTCAGGAGCAGTGCAAAGATTTTATCCCTTAGTAAGAAAGCCCTTCACTCATTCTCATTTAGAAAATTCTGCCAGCACAATTATATCCATACCTTTTATAAATATCTTAATATCCAATTGTAAACAAAATACTATTTCTTTAACAGTTACAAATATATAATTTACCTTTATAAATACAGATTTACTGTACCAAAAATTACTACGATATGAAGATATTATAAAAGAATATACCCTGACTGAAGAGGCAAAAACGAACGTTGTTTTGAAATAGCATTATTTTTTTCTATAGGCAGTTATGTTCAATGACAATTAGATTACCAAGCAGAAGAGTTGATTTATATTCAATGAACTGTTGATATTATTCATAGATACAAAATATATAAATCAACTAAAAATATTGTCATGAATATTTGAGAGTTTACTCTATATACAAGTGAAAAAAAGAACAGTTTTTCAAAATACGTTCATACCTATGACCAAATAAAATAGGAGACAACTTATGTCATTCTTTGGGTGAGCATTTACAGCTAGACATTCATAATAATTTAATCTCAAGAATCAATAATTACATTAGAAGGAAACTAAAAACATATTTTAAGTAAAATAAAAATGTAGTATTTGTGAAGATTTTAAAATAAATATATCTGAAATGAGTAGTTTCAGCGTTTAAAATAAGCAAATATGTACCTATATCTGAGAACTACTTTAAACTTTAATATTGTATTATGAAGGAGTTAGTGTTAAATAAGTTATAAGAAAATATCTATATATTCATTTATCCTCTTCTTAAAGTAGAGTCCAAGAAACAAAAACCATGCACATACACAAGGTGGTTAAAAGAAAACAACATATAGATAGATAGATAGATAGATAGATAGATAGATAGATAGATAGAAAGAAAAAAAAAGCAAGTTGAAACAAGGATTACCTAATTTAGAAAATGCATACGTTTTTGTCTAAAATGCAACCAAATAAATTTTAAGGCCAAACAACTTTGGTATTCCGGTACTGGTGAAAATTTTTAAAGATCGCCAAACCTTTAATCAACCTATTATCAAACCATTAATGATAATGTTTTCTTACACTGATCTCTTATCATACTTTCTCTGTTCCAACCTGAAGAAACATTCTGTTTTATAAATTTACTAGACAAAGCTCACTAAGGATAAGTCTATGTCATGATACTTTTGTTTATGACCCTTGGAGTACATAGGTAGTATGGGACATTACACGTGGTAGGCACTCTATAAATGTCTATTAAAAAACAAATGAAGTAAATATATTTTAACAGTCTGTCTAAACTAAAAACAAATAGCTACTGAAAACTAACTATTCAGTAAACGGCTACTGTGGGAGTTACAAAGTTTAAAGTATCTTTTAATCAAACACATTTAACAACTTTGTTGGGGATACAGAAATAAGCACAGGCTATAATTGTTATACCTTAGTACATGAATTGAAAATTTAGTAGAAAATATTACAGAAAATAACTTAATATAGGTTGAAATTTACTCTTTTATAAAAATCAATATATGAAAAATAGGGAATATTTTATTTTGAAGCATCTCTCTACAAAAGAATTTTTGTTGTTTTGCTTTTTTGTCTTTTGTTATTTTAGGGCCTCATCCACAGCATGTGGAGGTTCCCAGACTAGGGGTCTAATCAGAGCCACAGCAACGCGGGATTTGAGGTGCATCTGCACCCTACACCACAGCTCACGGCAACCCCAGATCCTTAACCCACTGAGCAAGGCCAGGGATCGAACCTGCGACCTCATGGTTCCTAGTGGGATTCATTTCCACTGCGCCATGATGGTAACTCCCTCCACAAAAGAATTAAATACTTTTTTTGTTAGTGAGCGTATAGTAACATTAAGTGAATGAGTGTTCCATTTTGAAATTACCTTTTCATTTTAAAGAAACTTGGCTCATTATTTTATTCACAAGAGGAAAACTTTTTCTGGCTTTATACTCAAATCCTTTGTGTTTGCAACCTTCCCAAAAAGCTTACTCATTTCCTATGGTTAATTTACCACATACCTGCTAAAGCTGACAACTTTTTATTTACTGGTTAGGTTCACCTGTTATTTGTATGCATTATACCAAATATATTCCTAATTGACTAAAATTTAATTGTAGGGATACAAGGAAATTTTAGTGTATATGACCGAGATCAAATGGGCCCTTAAATCTTAATTATAAATTATCAAAAAATAAAAAAAAGAGAGAAACAGAAAGAACTAGCTCCCTTGGCTATTTTCCTACCAGCAGACAAATGAAAAAGGTAAATTTATTTCCAGCTATAAATCCCAAATGTTTCATTTTCATTTTCCCTGAGTTAACTTTCTCACCTAACTAAGCAGCATTTCCTGCTATTTTTAGCTGCTGGTCCAATATCACCTGACTAGTATCCTCAAATTCCTTGCTTCAATGAGCTTAGGGACTCCCAAGGAACTCCAATGTATGCAAACTTCTGCTTACAACTTCTAATTATTTTCTAATAGATACTGGAACATTTAAGTTCAAAGAGGTTAGATTATATTTGTAAGTGGATCAAAACTCTAGATGAAATTACAGTGGCAAGGATCACTGTGGAAAACCCTAAGCTTTTTAGTTCTGAGATAAAAAGCCCTTTTTGATTGCTTATTTTCTGTGAAAAATTGCTCTCATCATTTTACTACCTCAGAGGTAGTAATTTTTATTTCTTGTCACACTTTGCCAAGCTATATGTAAACTATAAGCTGTAAGCACCAAAAACATGGTTTCTTATGAGTTGCAACATTTCACCATGTTCAAAAGTATATATTGATATCTTTTTCCTTCCTGGAAAAAAAATCAAGCCACTTATTTAGTGTGCATAGTACAACATATTGTTTTAACAAGGCCAAAACAGCATAGATTCTGTGATAATCATTTTACCAAAATGGTCACAGTAAAACTAAAATGTTTAGGAAATACAATGCATCAGGATTTTTTTTTTTTTTTATAATTCAGAGGATTTGTCTGTAGTTTTCTTAGGAGGTCATGCACTTTCAGTGTAATGTCTTAATCTGAGGGTAGGATTAATGGCATAAAATGTCATATGGAGCAATAATAAATAAGAAAACTATGAGGTCATCAACAGGGCTTTGAGAGTAATAATACCTCTTGAGTGACTGCAACGAGCCACCTCAGGAACTCAGGAGAAACATCTCAGAATAAATAAAACTCCATGAAGGAATGCCACTTGCTTTATTACTTGTGGCAACCATCTCTCTCTAGATAATATGATCTTTTGGAGGAGGCAGAATAATGGTATGAGGAGCCAATAGACGTTGGACCTGGAGAGCTTTCAGTTCAAATCCAAGCTCTGTCTTTCCTTATTGTTTCGGGAATGAGATAAATGACTTATATCCCATCTAAAAGCTTAATTCTCCTTACCAAATGGGCATATTAATACCAATCTGTAGGCTTTTTTAATTTTTTTTTGGATCAATCACTTCTTTACTCCATAATTTATAGGTTGGGTCTTAAATTGGCATGCTAGGTTCTAGAAAATTTAGTTTGAAAACATCTGCCATTAATAGTTGATCCATGGTGGAAAATTATTAAGCCTTCTTTTTTTACTCTGGGTTTGCTACTGAGTTAAAGTTTTTATCCAAATCCACAACAATCCATTGTATAGATTAGCTCTTGCAGTTTAGTGCAAATCAAACAGTACCCAAATTCATCCTTGTTTATATAATACCTTCATTTTATCTGGATGGGAATAATGTGTACTACTACACATTCTTTGGACATAACTAGACATATTGTCAATTTGTTCAGTTTTTTATAGTCTATGCTTTGCAAACAAACCTATAACACAAAACTGACTAATACAGCAGTGGTGTAAAGTAGAATAAGAAATTATTTTGATCCTTTTCAGAAACTACCATAAAGTTCAAGATATCCATGTGAAGCAGTAACTTTTGCATTACCATTTCTAGCCGTATCAACTATGCAACTATTCGTAGATGATTACTCACTGGTGTAATAAATTTACAAAGGCATATTTAAAAAATATAATGGAGTATACTTACCATTTATCCATATATCACAGTAAATATATACGTTATATATAGAAATGTTAGTACATAATATTTATAATGTATACTCATGTTAATATCATCATTATGTATTTATAATATATAATATACAGTATTAATATATAAATATATAGTTAAATATATTTACTCTACTATGTACATATGCAGACATATGTGTATGCTATTGCAAATATCACAGCATATTAATCATTCATTTCCTGAATCAAATCACAGCCATATAAATACATAAAATCATTTTATGCAGCATAGTACAAACCAGGATTTTATTGGGTCCTTTCCTCATACAGAAACAATATTTTGAACTTTTGAATCTATAAGCTTTCTACTTGAATTTTATGAGCAATCTTCATATTATAAAAATCTCTTCCTACTGAGTAAAAAAGAGTGGGAATTTTCCCTGAACCACCATAATTAGCAAATATCACTCAGATTGGAGTCAGAAACTGAATGCAACTAGTTTAATTCTCTTTCAGCCCTACAGTGGTCTTCTAATCATATTAGAAATATCATACAAATTCACCAAATCATAGAGTTTAGAGAGCTGGAAAATACCATCAATATGGAAGGCAGTGCCTTTAACAGGCTACTGCTATCCATTCACCGAATTTAAATACTGATACAGTAGACTACATGCTCTTAAGAAATCTCTTTTCATTCATATAAATTCAAGAAATGCTCTGAAGAAACAGAAGCAGTGAAACAGCTTATTAAGTTACATGCTGAGGCTTACAGAAAAGAACTTGTTTAGATTTAGATAGTCTCTTTTAGGTGCTTCGAGAGAAAAATTAAGCCTGTTAAAATACAAAACTTGTCAAGTACTTTGCCTGTTTTGAAACTTTTTAGTACGCCCTAAGATAATATTTAAAGTTGTCTCTCCCTGATTATCAGGAAGTTGGCCCACTGTATTAACAGTGTCTCTTGCCTCAGTAAACTTGTCTTTTCCAGACACACACACACAAATAAAGGTCAAGTTTTAGGATAGCTTCCAAATTCAGATAACTGTTACAGGAAGTCATTTGTAATGACTGCAGTCAATTACTTGTATTTACTTTTGCCAAAATCTGTAATAAAAGCAAACTTTTTTTATTTCTATACAGGATTACATTCTTACATCTTTACCACTATTGGAATAGAAATAAACAGGCAAGAGACTGAAATTGAAAAACATTGTCATTAAAGAAAAAAACCCTTTCCAATGCACTACATAAGATTCCAGAATAAGACTGAGAAGAAGCTAAAAATGAAACCTAGTATTACTCTCCCATATGTAATGGAAACATTTGCAGGGAAGCATTCAGAAGTTTTCCACCAGGGGAGATTTCCTGGCTCCTGCATACATAGAAAGTCTACAAAGCGTTTTCTGTCTCAAAGGGTCTTCAGAGGGTAAACTGAGTCTTACGTATACAGTCCATATAAAGGACTATTCCCCAGTGATATGTTGGTGCTCTAGATTCAATATATCTCATAATCCAATTTTGTAGAAATAAATCTGAGATGAAGAATATAAATACCTAAAGAGAGTTATCCTGGTACAGTAAGCTAAACACAGACAGGACTGTTGGAGGGAAATATTCAGAAGTCAATTAGTCTGGAGTAGAGAAGATTTAAAGGAAGAACAATAAGAGTCTTTAAAAAATTGAAAAAAATTCAGTCAATTAACCAAATATTGGTTGTTTTCTAAATATGTGTTTATATCGTTTGTCATTAGAGATCAACACGGAGTCCTTGTCATCAAAGATCCTGTAGTCTAGGATTGAGAGTGGGATTCCACAACGATAACTAGGACATATAAATATATAATAGTCACAATAGGTATACGGTTTTTTTCTGAGTGTTATTAGTGGGTTATAATTTAGATGAAGATGTCAGGAAAGTTTTCTTTGAGGAAGTACATTTAAGCTGAGAAAGTAATGATAACTAAAAGTTCAGTTAAGTGAGATAAGGAAGCTCTGGGCAAAGGCACTGACTGGTTTGCTTAGCTTGTAAGAGGAGCAGAAAGAAAGTCAGTGATGAGAAAGAGGACTGGGAAAAGAGCTATGAGCTCTGGAAGCCAAGGGTAGAGTGTTTTATTTTACTTTAATGAAAACACTGCAAGATTTTGTGTAGAGGAGTAACACAATTCTGACTTTATATGAAAAAGTAGGGTGATCAAACTTGAAGCTAGTCTCATAATTAAAGCTGTAGAAGTTGATGGCTTGGATTAAGGTGGTGGCAATGGGATGTAAAGAGATGATGATCTTTAAATGTGTTTTTGGCGTAGAATCAAAGTATTAGCTCTTGAATTTGTAGTGGGTAGCTTGAGGAATTACGGCCTTCAGGGATAAATACCATATTTTTGATGGGGAAAACAGGATGAATGGATATAGATAATACTGAAATGAGTAAGACTGAATGCAGAAGATATTAAGGAAATGAAAAGAATGCATCCTGAGTGTGTTAAATTTGAGTCTACCCTGAGATTTCAATATGATGATATCAAGGATGTAGATGAGGTCAGATTCATAAAATAGACTGGAGATGGAATTTAAGAATCTAGTGAGACAATCTACAAAACATGTATTAAAAGAGGTCTAGAATATAGTACTGAGAAATTTTAGTGCTTCTGGGATTGCTTAATGCCAGCATGATTTTGAGAAGCAAGAAGGTTGAAAACTTTTGTTAAAAATATGATAATAAGAGGGTCCATAAGTTCAAAATGGCTGCAGAGGGATGTGAGGATGTGTGGCGGCAGCAGAGGGATAGTGAGAAAAAGCAAAGAGGCATTGAATGGGAGACATAAAAAAAGGCTTAAATATTTCTCCAGTAGATGCTATGGGAAAAGAACTAGAGGAGCCGGATAATGTGGTTGGAGAAGTGGATATTTGATGTAGTGATTTCAAATGTGATGTCATTTCAGACTGAGATCTACACAGCTAACAAGATGTGAACAAGGGCCAACAAAATAAACTCTAAGAGAAATGATTTACTTTAGTTACTGGTACATGATTTTCTTTCTTTTTAGTAGAGATTTGAAAGACTAAATTCTGTTTCTAATGGAATTGCTTTCTGAAGATATTGTTTCATTTTTAAAAGCAAAGCAATTATCCAAAACTTTTTAAAATTACTTTAGCTATAATTTATTCATATATACAAATGAGAAAAACCTATAAGGCCTAAAATATAATTTAATTAAATTATATGAATTTTTAAAAATCTCCTATTAGTATGATCCAACATCTCGATAAGAGTTACTGTTAATTATGTGAAGCCATATGTATGAACATATTGTAATGTGAAAATAATATTATAGAACAAAATAGCTTTTCAAATTGTTTTGTAATACGCTCTTACCCAGGAGAACAGATAAGTAGTACCAAAAAATTGTCTCACCCTACTAACGTGATATCAATTAAGAGTTGAAACAACTCCCATTAAGGCACTGAATGAATATCATAAAAACAATAAAGAGAAGAGAAACCTAGAAACAGAAGTCACATGGACATATCTTCAGAAAATAATGAAATGGCTGGTGTGTAAGATAAATAAAAGTCTCGACTGTATAGGGAGGAGAAAACGAGTATTTTCCTTTTAATAAAAAAGTTACCATTTACACAGTAATGTTTGAGAATATGAAACATGTTTCCTTGCAGCACTTTTTCATGAACTATGTGGTTGATTTGGCAAGGAAGCTGAAACTGAAGTAAAAAAGATTCAGGTAAATGTTAACCTCAAGTATTATTGATCAGTCATGGAACTCGGGATAATTATGGCCCTTCGTTTATCCTAAGATTCATTCTTTCTAAGAAAACAAATAAACTAAGTAAAAAAATAAAACACTTAAGCAAATAAATAAAACATTTCAAGACTTATGCATTTCCTCGGCAAATAAAATAATGTTAAATGTCAGTGGGCTTAAATATCAGGGAAAGCAAACAATAAGGAATGGAATGGTGGAAGCTCAGACAAACTCAAGAGCCGGTCTTATTTAACCAGACCGTGGTTCCCAATTCCAGAAATCCTGCCAATAAGATTATCTTTAAGGTATGTGTTGTGCATCATTTAATAAATTTAGGAGAAAAAAAGAGAGAGGCAAGAAACAAAACAAAAAAATCTGTGTCTTTCCAATGAAATGGTGCTATTTGAAACAATAAATAGGAGTGTGTTTAACTGCAGGCATTCTTCCTAAGACGGTGGACCTTTAGAGTCATTTTCTTAATGTTCAACATGATCTTCCTTTACAGGAATGAAGAATGCACTGGCCATTCACTAGCAGTGTTTTATTATTGTCATTAAGAATCCATTAGACAATCTCAGGTGAGCTGAGTAATAGCCTTATGACCAAATTCTCCTTCCCTTGCTTTTAGTGTAGCATTTAATGGAACACAAATTGCTCTTTGTTTATTTTTGCCTTTAGTAAAAATTCTAAGGAAATATAAAAGTCCTCTCCTTTGCCCTTGGATATCAATAGAAGAGGTGGATATAGTGAGTCAGAGAAGTTGTTGCAAGTGTGTCATTTATTCTAACAAGGTACAGCTATCTCTGATAAACCTAGTAGAAGTAGTTATTGAATTTAGAGTGTTCTATCCTAAGTGTAAAGATGTGGGGATGAGAGAGGAAGCAAAGAAGCCTTGTGTTTAATAAAAATACACAGTTTCCATTTATCTTTGGAAACATAATTTTCCTCCTATAAAAATTTTATAAAATAGATGCACACACATGCATATAAATACAGATATAACTAGTCTGCAAAAGATACATATAGCATGATTGCAGTAGATTTTATTTTTGAAGGTTATTCTTGGAACGTGCTACCATAGTGCTATAATATAGTTGACTTCCTCCTGCCTTTCTTTGCCCAATGGCTTTCTCTTGCTATACTGAAGCCTGTTTTGTCACCTGTAGCAGGCAGGACATGAAAAGGAATAACAGCCTTTCTCTCCCAGTAGCCCTCAACCAATGACTAACAGCTAGAATCCTTATATCATCTCCCTTAAATTTAAAGAGGAGAGACTCTGGAAAAAATCTCTCCAACAGAAAAAAAGCTCTAGCCACTTACGATGGCAGCTGGCTCTACTGGCTTTCTGTCTTCTTTCCCTATTCCCCTATTGATGAGTCCTTAAGCTCCAAAATAAACTACTTTCACTTAAATCCTCGTCTCGGGGTCAGCTTTCGCTTCTGGAAGAACCCAAACTAAAACATATGCCAAACATGATTTTTAACTTAATAACCCTGAAGATATTTACAATTTTAACTCAATCCTTTGATCCAAGTTACAAAGAATTTTCCCAACATAAAGCTTTTTCATTGTGACTTGATGTGTTATTTAAGCATTTATAATGATCTAAACATATAATAGATAAGCTAAGAATGTAAGCATGAAAAATAGGTATATGTTTGCATTAAAACGATACCAACCTACTTAATACACTAAATTCACCACTGATTTTACCAGTTTAGCTGTTTTAATCATTGTGAAGCTATCCTAATGTTTTGAAAGAAGTTGAGAAAACAGTAAGAAGTGTTTCTGCTTGATAGTTACTGAAACTCTGCCAATTGAGGTCCATCAATCTGTTAATCTTCTAGCATCTATTCACAGGTAGGAAAAGTGCAGTCAAAATCTTTTCCCTAATTATTTTCACTTTTAAGAAGATCAGATTCTTTGGATTCTGTTGGTCATCAAATCCACCAACCATCTAGGAAAATGATTCCTCTCATGGCTCAATCAGAGCTTCATCTAAATTTCAGCACTGCGACTTCAAGCTGCCATCCCCACTCCTGTTTCCATGGGGATAGACTTCAGATGAGGAAAAAGAAAAAACGGATGGGGTTAGGAGCTTTCAAATAATCATTCAAAATCATGATGAGGTTTTTAGAGCTTCTTTCCTAGGTGATTATTTTGTAGCCTCTTAACCCCTTTTTGCCAGTCTGTTTCCATGGAAATATGACAAAAATGGCTGTCCAAGATTCCAGCAGGGATTATTAGCATTCTTGTGAATTTCTGCTTGGCTGCAATCTAGACTGGGCAAGATCTTTTTATACCAGTTTTGTATATTAACCCACACTGTTTCTACTCATTGTCATTATCTTCTTTATCATTTTTACTTTCTTTGAAATTTCCCTTCACAAATTGTTCAAGTTCCCTTCACCTATGATCGAGATCTAATTGATTATGACATCACTGAATAAAAACTTGTTTTACATTTTAATACATGAGTCCAGCTGCAGAGAGCATCAGAACTTTTAGAAACCAGCCCAAGGAACATCATGTCTTTACTGGACTCAATGTCTGTTAGATAGATGTTGGTAGATATGCAACAAGTATAGTATTTAGTATTCAGCAACCGGAAAGACATAGCACTAACCAATCAGAGTAGGTGGTTTGCCCCACTTAATGATCATCCCTGTTAAATAACAACTGATCAACTGTGAAAATAAAAGTAGCCTGTATAAGATGGTTACAGTATTATACTTAAATAAATTATCCAATGTCACAAACTGAACACCTATAATACTTATGAAAGAGCTTACAAGAGCAAAGGATAGACATACATAGCAATTCATCTTTAACAAAATCTGATTGCATATACTTTCATACGAAGGTCATTTGAAAATCAAAATCACTCTTACTATTGAAGACATTATGAGAAAAGATAGAGAAAGAATACATATGAGTCTTTTATAGTGCTCTGGCAAGATAACTTGTGTTAAATGTGAAAAAATAACAGCATGCTTCATATAGAGTTGCATCTGTCCTACCTCCGAAATTTTCTGAACAGCTCAATCTACAATTTTTGCTAGGGGAAATCTTAAATTCTGATTGACCTTACAAAGTACTTCTATTCTTCAGACCTTCTTATTATTCTATAGCTGAAGCATTTTTCTATAAGGTCTTGTCTTCTGAATTTGAATTGAAAAAGTAAATTTCCATGAGTAATTTTCTGAGCTAGTAGTTTCCTAATTTAAATTTAAGAATGATTAATTCACTATTGAAACTAAACTTGATGTTTTCAACTAAATAGATTATAACTATAATAAAATAAAGCAGTGTGATTTTTTTGTTTTTAAATCATCATCACTTCTCTCAAATGCAGTTTAGCACAGTGGTTAAACACATGGCCATAGAGGGCAGGATTTGGTCCCAAGGCTTGTTTGTGTAAATAGTTCTACTGGAATACATTTACACCCATTCCTGTGTCTTTCTTCCTTTCTCTCCCTTTCTTTCTTTCTTTCTTTCTTTCTTTCTTTCTTTCTTTCTTTCTTTCTTTCTTTCTTTCTTTCTTTCTTTCACCTTTCTTTCTTCTTCCTTAATTATGGGTCTTTGATAGTGCCCTGGCAACATAACTTGTGTTAAATGTGAAAAAATAACAGCATGCTACATATAGAGTTGCATCTGTCCTACCTCTAAAATTTGCTGAACAGCTCAATCTACAATTTTTGCTAGGGTGTACCTTAAATTCTGATTGACCTTACAAAGTACTTTGACCACTTAGCTACTAAAAGTAGCTGCCACAAAATATTGCAGGAAAAGCCTGAATATTTTTTCTCTGGTTTTTAAGAAAAAGTTTGCTGACCCATACTCAAGCCCTTAATTATAATATTATACCATTTCTAGAGAAGACACTTTGAAGTTGGAGTCTTTTTTTAAATTCTAAGAGCAGGCTATTAATAATAGATAGAAATGTGATTGCTGGGCATCCATACTTACATCCATAAATTCCACATTGGCTTTGGGACCAGTTGTTTCATTAAGAATCTTAATAGCCACAGGAATCTTCACTGTTTCTCCTTCAGGGACCCAAATACCCTGTGTGGGGTGGAAATCACATTAAATATATATTAAGACACATATATCTTTTAGACTAAAAACTAAATTTTATTTAACCACTCTACCTATTAGTACCTGAAAAATAATTTAGAAGTTCTATATTTTTTTCATTCAATCAACAAACACTCTTTAAGCACCTGTTATATATTACAAGTTATTTGGCAACTTTGTTGTCTGCTTTCATTACCAGATGACGGATCATATATCTTCTGTTTTCAAGGTGTCTACAGTATTATAAAATTCAATTTGTGTAAGTGAAAAGGCTTTGAATAGTAAAAAAAAAAAAAAAAAGAAATAAGATATGATAACAAAGGAACACTGAAACAGATATGAGGCTACATGTATACCATCTCAAAATTTAATTTATTAGCCTTGACATCAAAGCTTCTACAGCTAGTTTTAACATTAAAATGAAAGGAGGAAAAAATAGTCTGTTATTCCTGAAGATAACATCTCCACTTGCTGTTTTTCTTAATATCAACTGGTTGTAGTTATAGAGAAAATATTTTAAAAAGTTTTTCATTTAGTGTTTCTATGCTAAAACACATGTATCTGTATTACCTAGGTTGTAATAATATTAGAGAAGACCTAAATACAAGAATTATTGAGAAGTCAAAATAACAAAGAAAAAAAAGACTTTAACCTTTAGAAGGTAAGTTTAAGCATTACATTCTTAGAGTGAATAGGGAAATTTATTGTATCAAATGCCAAATAATAAGTCAAGTTCTCAGTGGCATAATTTTTTTTTAGAAATTGTTAATGTAGAAAAGGGAAACAAAAAGACCTACTTTTTTACTGATGGCATGAGGGTGAAGAACAGGCTTACCATTATTCAATAAAGTGACCACAGAGGATGTCAGAGGATATAGTATCAATATTAAACTATTCCTAAAGTATACTTTTAAAATAAGAATATAAATTCAGTGTGAATGAATTCGTACTGCTTTTAAAATAAGTATAATTATTACTTTTCTAGGCCCCCTTAGACCAAAATTCAAATATGCCAATAGCCATGATATTGGTTTAGATCTTTTATATTTAAACACATCATATTCTCAACCAGAAGGAAAAATTAACCAAATAATTGGCTAAGCCAACCTGCATTTCTGTGGTCATGAATAATTCTTCATAGTTTAAGAGAGTATGTCCTTGTAAGAACTAATACATTAATTAAAACTTAGGCTCAACCGTACACACTGTAGGCATAAAATTTAAATTAATCTTGGAAGTTTCAATAAGCTTTTAATAGAATTAATTTCAATAAAGGTTCAGTATTCTTGGACATTGGGCAAACAGGTGTTGTTAATAAAACTATTAATAAAGGTTTATTATTAAAGATCTAAATGGTTAATATTTTTCCCTGATTACGTCACTAGATAATATTTAGACTTGAGTTATACGGTATCTATTATTTAAAAAAAAATTAATTTCTAGACCATGCCATCTTTAATAATATAAGGGTAAATGTATGCTAGGTACATTCCAAGATTAAGTTACTTTTAAAATGGAAGTCTATTTTTTCTAGAACTGTATGAACAGAGAAACAGGGTGAGTTATGCTTCTTTGAGTATACAAAGGATTTGAAATTTAGAAGGTCTTGTCAGGTTAGGATTTTTTTCTATTCAAATTAGGTGCTCAGTTAATAATTTTGAACTTAACTGAATAATATATGCATAATAAGAGATCAAGTGACTCCTGCATATTGGAGCTCCTGCTGTGGCACAGTGGCTTAAGAAGCCAACTGCTGTGGCTGGCAAAGCTATGGAGGCTTGGGTTCGATCCCCAGCCCAACACAGTGGGTTAGCTGTTGTGTAGATCACAGGTGTAGTGCAGATTCAGTCCCTGGCCTGGGAACTTCCACATGCTGTGGCTGAAGCCATTAAAAAAAGAGAAAGAAAGAAAAAGAAAGAAAGAAAGGGAAAAGAAACTTCTGTATTTTGACCTTAGAATAAAAAATTTATTTTAAAGAGATTAGATAATTTTCTCAGGAGTTAAAATGAAGTTTACATCCTGATTGTTAATATTTTCCATTATATAAGCCTTTGTACCTTTGCTTTAAATACAATCAAGAACATTTTACTTTGCAAAATTCCTAAGATTCAATCAACTTTAGCTCACATGTCAGTAAAAATGTAGGCTTGCATACTGCTTTAATAAATATATAAAACTGTCAAAGCAAATTTGGGGAACTGCAGTAACAGCCACTACAAGAAAGATTTAGCACTAACCCAACAGAGTTTCTTATTTTTGTTATTTACCATTAAAAATAAATTTCACCACAATTAACCTTGAGCCTGGCCTTTGAATTGATTTTGTAATTAAGTTAAACAAGTAAGCATGCAAATGCCATCTTTTGAGCTCTCCCTTTCCAGAAATATCTCTCTTATTGAAAACCATGATATCACTCTCTCCTTCTATCTGTCCTAAATTTCACAAATTAAGTTACTTCTGTAGTTTGCATATAATGGTGACGACTAATTGGATATTATCTGTTAAATTATAAACGTTGCCAGGTAGGCAAAAATTGGCTTAGAAACTAATCTTGTCCTATTAACCCATCAGCACATTTCCGTGAGTTCAAAGGGATGGGCTAGTAGAGTCCTTGATGGGGAGACCTTTTGATCAAAGAGCCAAAGAAGAGCAAGGGACTAAGGCGCATTGCTCAGGTCTCCCTGGGATTTCATGAAGCTCTGTTCAGGGGAAAGAAAAATAGGCTGGATCTGGGTTTTCTGGATGAGAACAAATCTGTCAAAGGGAGATGATATCAAAAGGGCTCAGAAGGGACCTGGAAAAAGAACTGTACTTTGGCTTTGTTATCAGTGTTTCCTGCTTTTCTCATGACTATCCAACCAGCTTGCTCAATAAAAATTATTGAATTCATTTGTGCAGCAACTTCTCAAGGCTATAAAGATTCTCCTCTCTGAATATTAAAAAGGAAATTTGGTTGTCTAGAACAATAACTAGCGATTATTTAAAACCAGTCTGAAACAAAACTTAAAATAACTGAGGGTATGTGCTCTTTTTTACTTACTTTATAAACTGTTCCAAAAGCACCTGAGCCAAGCACTTTTACTCTTTTGAGCTCAGTTTCTTTCAAAATTCGAAGTTGAGCTTGATTGGGAGCTGTGCCACTGGGAGTTAATGGTTCTACCAACTACAAAGAAAAAAGAATACAGGTTATACAATTTCCAGTTCAACAATTAGTGCCCCTCTGACTTTATCTCTGGTTCCCTCTCTCGCACAAAAGAGACACAGGTCCACTTTTCCTTGACAGACAATATTTTTTGTAAACTGGATCACTCACCATTCCTTCTGACACTGTCCTTTCTTTTCTCATGCTCTCTGCCTCAGTGAACACAAGTAACACATGTGTGCCTCCTTTGAGGTATACTAGTAGAGGCGACTTTTCCTCCACTTTTTATAGAAAATTAGAGCTTAATTAGAGGCTCTTAATTCCACTTTTTCATGTTTATTCCTTTTTGGTATCTTCAGCTAAGTCTCAGAGATTATACTTATGTTGGTGTACACTACTAAAGTTTTCTTTTTTGTTTCAGAAAATGTGATACATTTAAGAAAAGAAAAAAGGAAAAAAAATCTATCTTCTTAGCATTTAAAATCTAGCTTAGAAGCCAGGACACAGAGGTCAGAAGAGAAAAAAAAAAAATAAGCTAACACAATTCCAGTACCCCAAGATAGTGCTTCTAAATCTTTCCTGTACTTATAAATTACCCAAGGTTTTTGTTAAAATGCAGATTCTAGGTCAGTAGGTCTGGAATTGGGGCTTAAACTGGCATTTTTACAGAATTCCAAGAGATTGGTATGTATAATGATTGTCCTTGAATACACGTTAAGTAGAAGACCCCAGAATACTTTCTAGGTTGAAAATTCTTAAATTCTATAAATTTATTCTAGGTAGTAAACAAATGCTATGGAATGCAAAGGAATATAAAAACTACTGTCTAGTGAAGTTTGCTTTTTTTTGGCTACATAAAAGAAGGTACACTTTAAAAACGGTCTTGAGATCATAAAAATGGATGGACATGGGGGAAGACACTGCCATCATGAAGAACAATTTGGATACAGCATCAGGGTGAAGGCAGAAGCATAAAGGGAATGCTCCAGGAAGAGGGGCAGGTTTGAAGGGTGAGATCAGGGTGAGAACTATCTCTGGGCTGGGTGTGGCCGAAAAGGGTAAAATTAGGTTGATAATTTTAGATGTCATAGTTTAGATGTTATTGCTAGAGAGGATGGATAAGCACAGGAAAGGTATGTGAATAAGTGCCGATTTCTTCTTTTTGGGGGGTGGGGGAGCAGGATTAGGAGTGCATTTTTATTTGTTTAATTGTTATTACAGTATGGCTGATTTACAGTGTTGTGTCAATTTCTCCTGCACAGCATAGTAACCTAGTCATTATATGTATACATTTTTTTTCCCTCACACTATCTTCCACCATGTTCTATCCGAAGAGATTGGATGTAGTTCCCTGAGCTATAGAGTAGGAACTTATTGCTTACCCATTCTAAATTTAACAGTTTGCATCTACTAACCCCAAACTCCCTGATCAGCCCACTTCCTCCTCCCTCCCCCTTGGCAACCACAAGTCTCTTCTCTATGTGAAACAAAATGTATAGACAGAAGAGAGACTTGGTACCAAAAAGGCTATATTATGGTACAGTAAAATTTTAAAAGTTTTTAATATACGTTTGAAGAAAAAGCAAATAAGAGAAAAGTGTTTCTTTCTTTAAGTTAAATAAAAGAACTAAACTTTAAAAACAGAAAAATAGCTTGTTCTTTCTCAGCATAAGGAAATAATTAAGGGCTAATCCTACTCACATTGTCTTGAAAACCACCACGGTATTTCAAAATGTGTCTGTTTACAAGGTTAACTGCACTGTGGCCCTCCAGCTTGGTTATTAGCATCATGCTCCTATGAATATCACCATCTACTTAATTAGCCAAACAGAGTCTTGAGGATAGGT
The DNA here is from genome assembly GCA_004024745.2 of Catagonus wagneri. NCBI lineage: Eukaryota > Metazoa > Chordata > Mammalia > Artiodactyla > Tayassuidae > Catagonus > Catagonus wagneri. The sequence goes on along the minus strand of PVHT021183688.1, from coordinate 14,578,128 downwards.
AAAGTTTAGTGGTAATTAGCAAGAATTTGGGGAAGACGACACAAATGATCAATAAACTTAGGCTATTTTTTAATAGTTTGTCAACAAATACACTTCTATTTCATTTTCAAATTTATGTAGTAATGCATATAACTGCATCCAAGTCACATAAATCTCAGGAACAATCACAAAATACTGTGTTAAATCTGAAAAACAAAAATCTCCTGCAGAGGATCCTGTTCATTTGAATCCTGCTATGCAGAATTTTTTTGGTAGATTTTGATACACATCCTATGTGTATAATAAGAAACTTTTATAAATTACTCTTTTAAACCATATACAAAGTCATACAAAAATAATGTGAAAGATTGGGGACTGAATTTTAGCACTTTGGGCTAGATATATTTAAAATATATATATTTTATATATATAGGCATATACAATGCAAAAATTTTATACTTTAAAAACTTTACAGTTCTACCTGAGATGTTTATTCTTCTGCAATTTTCTTAAGTAGCATTCAGATTTTTTTATAAGCACTATTTTAAAATGTTTAAAATGATTATTTTTTTCCATTATAGCTGATTCACAGTGTTCTGTCAATTTCTACTGTATAGCAAAGTGACCCAGTCCATACATATATTTTTTCTTTTTCTCACATTATCCTCATTTTTGGAATTGAATTATTATTCCATTAAAAGAAGCACAGTTTTATTTTGTGAGCCAGTATGGTAGAAAGATGATTAAATTTGTGGGTTCATTTACCATGGCTGCCACTCACAGAATTAGAAAGCAACTTACTCTTCCTTGTCCCTCATCTCACATCTGTGAAACTGGTATAACACTAATTACCTTAGAAACTTGTTAAAGGACAAAATGGTACATACCATAGGTGGAAAACTTTGGAACATTGCCTGCCATAATGTAGGTATCAAGTATCTCACA
>PVHT021183688.1:14405314-14577104 GCA_004024745.2 Catagonus wagneri | reverse complement strand
AAAAAAAAAAAAAAAAAGTATCTCACACTTAAAGGGATAGGATCATGTCTCATTAATACATTTTTAAACCATAGCGTCTATCAAAGCATAAAGATTTTAATATATCTCAATAAGGGTATGTTGAAAAATATTTTCTAATTTTATGCATGCTACAGAAAAAAAAAAGACAATCTAGAGCAAAATGATTTGGGGGACATGTAACAATTTTAAAAACCTTCCAACAAGATATCATTCTTTAACAAATTTTTCACCTCTGAGGCAGATTTCAAGCTTTAACAGTTAAGGATTTAAGTTGATCCTCTAAAGAATTCCTATTATTTAGATGGTAGAAAATCATAGTTATTTACTTTTACTGAGAAAACGATGGGAATTCAACAATTATTTAATTTAATCCCAAGTGATAACTTTCTATAAAAATAGAATAGTCTTATAATACCAATTAGCATGTCTTGTTTAGCAATGAAATGACAATTTGAGGGGCATCTTAGAAAGCACCATATTAACAAAACAAGACAATTCTTCTTAGCAATAAGTCTATCCTACACATGATTAAGAGAATCTATCTTCTATTTATTAAGTTACCTAAATATCCACTGCTGTTCCAAACCTTCCATTCCTCTCCAACTCTAGTTTACTTACTTCACTTTTCATAATTCACTCAGTGATTGCTCTAAGCTGACCTTAAGAGATACTTTTACATGCCTCCGGTATCCTAGCTAAACTGAAAATATACATAGCACATGTGCTGTGCTCAAACTTTTATTCATGTTCACATGTGTAAGACTAAAAGTAATCAAGTTGATATTTTGTAACATCCAGCTCAAGTAGGAAGCACAACTATGTTTTCCTAGTGTATATATTTTACATAGCTAAGAATAATTTTTTGTGCTTCAACAGGACTGCTGATAAGATAGCTCATTCTAATTTCAGATAACTTCAGTCATTAGAAAGTATTTTCTTTCATATAGCTGTATAGAAGCTTTCTGAAACTTTCACATAATTCTCTCAGATTCAGCTTCTAGGAGAGAGCATGAAGATTTAAGTTATTATCAGTGTGAGAAATTTATGAATGAATATTCCCATTCCTGTCAGTATTAAGAAAAAGTCAGACTATTATACTGACAATGAAAAAGAAAACAAACTCAATGAAGGCTGTCTCAGAACAGATTTGTTCTGGATTGTTCAGATAGGCACAGATGTATCAGGAGAAAGAGGTATGATTCAAGATGAGGATAGGGTCATGCATAGTCTTTCATAAGTGCTTTTCCCCTATAACCTGTACAATGAAAACGATTATCTTGCCTGCTAGAGAAGGTATGGCAATATAAAAGAAATTATAATATTTTATGGGTAATTTACATATTCACATTAACTAACATGCATAATATTAAAGGCACCTCATAAACTGTGTGGTGAGGTCTGTATGATTACAAAACTAAGCTTTATCATGTATGCTTAGCTTTTCACTGTTGGTGTAATGAGATCAGTGGTCACCAATGTAATAACCCTAATTAAAGCATAAATTCCTTGCTGATCTGGGTTTATTTTGAACCAAAAAATTCTATCTCTTTCTACTATTTTTCTAGTTCTGTTACTTTGATATCCTAGGGCTTGTTAATGGACCCCTGAACCCAAAAGAAAGAGATCTGTCATCCTCAATATGATAATATACTTGTCCCCTGTTATTTACTCTAAGCCATGAAACTGCCTTGGCTATATTTATTATATACTCTGATTTTTTCATCAACTTTATAATATATAAAATATAAAACCTCAGCAGGAAATTGAATAGGATTTTCACTTGGATTAAAAAACTGAGTATCATTGAAATGTTCTAACCTAATAAAAATCTTTAAAGACAGGAAGAGAAGAAATAAACACCTCACCTCTGTTTCCAGGAATCTTCTTAAGGCTCTTTTCTTTTTGATGCTCTTTCTTCTAACATAAACTGCAAATGTTAGACCCACAATGACTAGGATGAAGAGTCCACCAATGACTCCAGCTGCAATTAAGGGAGTCCTGCCAAACAAAATCAAAAAAAAAAAAAGGTATGAAGGGAGAAAAAGTCAGAGGAGGAAGAAAGAGCAGTTGTACAAGCCACTATCCACATATCAAAAGTCAGTTAGAAAAAATGCAAATAAAAATGCATTAGAGCTGTCACAAAACATTTCCTATGGTAAAAACTGTACTTTTTAAAAAAAATAACAAACCATGCACAGACAAATAATCTTTTGGGATGAGCAGCCACAACATGCCATTTGATGAAAAAATGTGAAATTTGATAACAACATGAAGACTATATGCCAAATTTTTGATGTAGGAGCATTTTGTCAATTATTTTATTTTTATCTATAAAGAAATAGAAATACATTTACATAATATTGTTGTGGTACATAATGTTATTTTCAACATTTTCGCTAAAGTAGGCTTTCTTAACAGTGGCACTATTGACATTTGGGGTTGGATACTTGTATGTGGTGGGGAACTGTCCTGTGCATATTAGGATATTTAGCAGCATCCACTAGATGCCAGCAACACTTCAATCCTCCCATCATGATCAATGTCTCTAGAGATTGCCCAGTGCCTGTCAAAATCACTGTCAGCTGAAAGCTACTGTTCTAAACCAAAAATGAGTGGTCTGAGAACATATGAACCTTATACTTTCAAACTCTGGCAAGTGCAACTGTGCTGGAATAAAGGGCAGGAGAAAGATGAAGAACTGAATCAGAGAGATTTTCAGAGTTATGACGGACTGGAGGAAGCATACCATCAAAAGTACGACTAAAGTATGACAAATACCTATTAAGAAGGTCTATGTATTTAAGTAGTAAATAAAAATATGTAAAGAGTATGAAAAGGGGCTTAGGAAGAGACTGACTGGAGAATTTTATTCTTAAAATATTTCTCTAATATATTGTTAGCTAAGATTTTGAAACTGATCACTTTTGGTTTTCTAAGATAACTTTTTGTTTGCTTGGTAAGTAATGTTTATGGTCTTAACTTTTTGTTCTAGAGCAGAGTATTATCTATGAGCTTTCTGTGGTCAGAGCTCTGAAATATATTAATTTCACATGTCATAGCAAACAGCTCAGAGTGAAATACACAGGTGTTTACTACTTTGCCATGACAGGTATAAAAACTAAAAAGAACTCCCTAAACTCTCATGCTTTACAGAGTAAAGTGTTTTTTTTATTTTATATTCTTACTTTCAGAAGAACTTACTCTATATAGGTACACTCTTTTAGAAAAAATAAAATTACTTATTTTGGAAAGATAAATTTTTGCTCAAAGACAGATGAGAGATAATGAAAGCAGATCATCCTAAATAAAAATTTTAAAATTTAAAGAGCTCTTGGAGAATATCTGTGGAACTTTCTTCTATAAATGAAGCCATGTCTTTTAAAGATTATAACTGTTATATCATTGTCATATAAAACTGCAGAAAAACCTGTAAAAAGTAGTTCATCCTAAAGGTTGTTTCCTGACAGTTCAAAGTCCTACAGTGTACACAAATATTGCTATAGTTCAACTAGATTTTCCTAAATGGAGTTCTCTAAAGACATAAAAATCTTTGATGAGAAAATTAAACTATAGTATGGACATAAATTCATCATTGTGATGTGTTTTGGTGTCGATAAAATCATTTTTTGAGTATGCCAGTTAAATATGTATTTCAGAAGTATTTTTATGTTTTCAAACTGAGGCATCATTTTCAGTTCAAGTGCCTAACATATCTCTGAAAAGCCACTACTAAAAAAAGGAATATATTTTTGTTTTCTGAGCACAATTTTTTATTACAAAGTATTTATGTATGACTGAGAAGTGTCCCCAACATTTTGTTAGTTGTAGATTTGAACTAAACCCTTAACTTCTTTTGCTTATCTACTTTGCAGAAGAGTAGGTGATATGTTTTTACAGGAGAAATTACTCTTGAGGAAAAAAAAAGGCATGGAATAAAATCAAGAAGGGACAATGTTCCATCCAGAAAACTTGCTTAGTAAGTGAATATCATGAAAAAAACATACTGATCCTGATTAAGAAGACAACATTCATAGCAACCAGACTAGAAATGCAATCCTGATCTGGACTGTAGTTTGGATAAGCCAGCTATTCAGACATTATTTTAGATAACTTGAGAATTTAGAATATGAATTAGATAGTAGATGAAATTGAAAAGTACTGGCATGTGCAGATGCGGACCAGAAATTGAAAAGACTGAGTTACAAAACAGTAGAATCGAAATTGGGGGAAAACTCATACTTACTCATGTACTTGTATAAAATTGTAAGCTTGGTTAAACTGGAATTTTGACTAATAAATTAACTAAAGCAAGCTAAATATATAAGATTATTTTATATGAATTTCACCAAATAAAAGGGTTTTAAATTCATAATATAGGAACATTTTTCTTTATTTCTGCAATAGAGAATAATTTTCCTTTATAGACAAAGGAATCAATTGGAAGTCCTATAACACACTGATGGTATAGTTTACAGCTCATGGTATTGACTTTAAATCAGAGAGCTTCACTTTTAGGAGTTTATAAATTAAACAATTTGAAGATGGGTCTTCAGGTTTAGAACTGCTTCACTGTTTACCTATGGACGCTCAAGTTTAAACTGTTTTTTTTTTTTTTAATTACAGATGGTAAAAACAAACAAAAACAACAGGCTAGTCAGATAATTTTAACAGGAAATTTTTTAATAATAAGGTTTAAGTAAAACTGTAAAATAGTGCCTCTAACATTATTATTTTTTGTTTACTTTCAGATCTGCATGATTTATCTTTATAGTGTTATATCAGGCTGGAACGATGCTTTTGCATCAGGTCAATCTGAGTCTTAATTATGTGTCTGACTCCACTAAGTTTCGAGTGCAGGGCCTCTATCAAATAACTCAGCTTAAATAAACATAAGTATATTCTTCACCTAAGGTAATGAGAAATAAACACAGCAGGAACTACCTAGTCTCTCTTAAATTCCTGAGATCTAATAAATTTGCCTCTAGGACCTGCCTAAGTACTATCGTTAAATCAAATACTCTTAAGCACTGGCAAATCACATGTCTCCCTTAGGCCAGGACAGTCTCAGTTTGTACCACTGGTAAGTATCAACAGAATCCCATATATTCTCAAAAGTGCCCTTATGTGAGCAATACATCTAATGTTTTATATAAACACTGATATACATGATAAACACTTTGATAAACAGCCCAATTTAGAGAACCTAGAACTCCTTAAAATAAAAACACACATATACACACATACACACAAACACACATATTCATATTGGAGTGTCTAAGAATTAGCAAATTTCCCTTCCTGAAAAGAGTAATTAATTACTGGCTGTAATAAACCTATACGTGATATAAATGGATGTTTTATGATATGATAATTCCCTGTAATTTTATATTTTAAAAATATAATTAAAAACATTGACTCTCATCCTGCACCCTACCTTTTCATTGACCTTTTGAGGCCACTCTCTTTTAAGTGTAACATGACTCTAAAATAGTTAACACATTTAAAAATGCTGTCTGTCCTGTTGTACATGGAGCTGCTCTTCACCGTGGGTAATATGTTGGAGGTTAACTCTGTAAGTCTAATTTTGCTAATTTTGAGTCCTAATGACATCCCTTTTTGGAGAATTTAAACTACGGCATTAAGTATTAAGACTTAAAGAAAGTTCTATAATTGAAAAAGATAGCTAAACATAGTGATTCTGAAAGAGGCCCCTCATTTTTTTTTTAATTCTATGATTTGGTAATTTTCATAGGAAAAAACTTATATTCATATATAAAATTCTAACTGCTAATAAATGGCTTCAATTTTATTGCCATCTCTGTGACCCAATTTAACCCATTTTACTTTATATTTATAAGAGTATCTCCCCTTAACGCGATGTGTCTCTTCTGTGCACTCCTTTACTAAACTTTAGTTGTTTATAATTATTCTCTCTTGGATTCTTTTCCATTTCTAGGTAAATTATAAGCCTTGTGAGGTTAGGGACTATTATTTTTACTTTTATATTGCCATATCTCCAAAAACATTCTCTAGGATGATTGTCAATAATTTTAATTAAATAAATTAAATAGCAAATGGGTTATTTGAGTTTCAGTATTTTTAAGAAAAACACAATTACTTCATCTAAGACTTTCATAGTATTTGGAATAATTGTGAAAATAGCAAAACCTATTCTTTGCATTTCTCTTCTAAGTAACTTTTCGAAATTGCTCAATTCGCTTGTGCTCTCTTAATTACTGAATTAATCCCCATCACATTTTAGTCTCTCTACTAAATCAGCTTTTGTCAAGGTCACCATTCTTTTTCCTTATTGTCAAATTAGTCATTTCTTAGATCATTTTTTTTTTTTTTTTAGGGCAGCACCCTCAGCATACGGAAGTTTCCAGGCTAGGGGTCTAATCGGAGCTGTAGTCACTGGCCTACACCACAGCCACAGCAATGTGTGATCAGAGCCATGTCTGCGACCTATACCACAGTTCACTGCAATGCTGGATCCTTAACCCACTGAGCAAGGCCAGGGATCGAACCTGCAACCTCATGGTTCCTAGTTGGATTCATTTCCACTGCAACAGGATAGGAACTCCCATTCCTTAGATCTTATCTTAACCAAAGACTTAGTAACACTTCAAATGAGTGATCACTTTCACCTTCTTAAAACATTGCCCTCTTTCCTTGACTTTCTCCTCTTATCTGGTCAGTCCTTTTCAGTCCTTTTTTGCTACATCCTCCTTATCTCCCTGACCTAAAAATGTAAAAGAGTCCCAGCATTTAACCATTAGATTTCTTCTCTTTACTTACATGTGTTCCTTAGATATGAGGTCATCTACCTCTTTCTTTAGTCTAGATCTCTCTTCTGAGGAGCAGTCTAGACTAAAGAAATAAATATATATATAATTGATGTTGCCACTTAAATAGCTAATATCTCATTTTTTAAATTCCAATATAAACTTTGATTCAAACACTCCTTCACCTCCCAAACAGTGTTGCCTGTTCCTTCCTGAGTCTCTCTTATTTTGGCAAATGTTAATTTTATCCTTACACTGGCTACAACATTTCACATTTATTTAAGCTAGGGAAAAGTTAACAAACACGTAATTAAATCATTATTGATTACTGCTCCTTTTTTTACTTAAAGATAATCTATTCCCTTGAGGGAGAAAATATTTTTATTTCTAATCTATTAACATTACTTCTAATATAATCCATGGCATCTGCTGACTTCTAGTTTGATTCTGCTCATCTAGGAGTTCTAAAATAGAGTTGCCTTTTTAAGGGTCTTATTTTTATAAGCAAAGTGTAAATTTAAAATAACTTTAGGGACATATACATATTCAGAGATTAAAGGTTAAATAATATACATATTCAGAGATTAAAGGTTAAATAATATTTTTAAAAGTATAACTATAATCCTTTAAGTGCTGCAATTGTGTCACAGATGTCCTTCTATTTTTTGCAGGCTAATTTGTCACAAAAAGAAGCAGTAAGTAAATAATTATTACATGAATAAATGACTGAAAGAATAACTTACTTCTATACTTCTATAAATATTTAGATGTTATTTATCTTAAATCAACTCCCTTTTTTTTTTTTTTTTTTTTTTTGGCCAGACCAACACATGTAGAAATTCCTGGGCCAGGGATCAAACCCTTGCCATAGCAGTGAGTGACCCAAGGCACTGCAATGACAATGCCAGATCTTAACACTCCATGCCAAAGAGAATCCCTTAAATAAACTCTTAAAGTCACATAAATATTTCAACAACTTTAGAGTTTTCTATATATTTTAAACTTAACACAAATGTAATTCTAAAACATTTCTAGTGAAATAAAATGGGAAAAGATATTTACTTAATGCCTCTAAATTGAAGCTTATATGTGTTTAATATTTGCTTATTCTTTACTTCAAATCAATAGGTAAACTAATATTTTCTCCTAAAAGTAGTAACCCTCAGACCAGCTGCTATTTTTGTTTGCTTGTAGTAGTTTAGTTTATCTCCCACCATCACCATCACGTGTCAAAGTTTATGGCTGACTAGCCCAACTGTCATTCCCAATCCCCTGCTCCATAACATCTTCTAATCTAGGGGTTTTTAAAAAGCTAAATAACTTTCCCAGTATCTCTACATCTTGATGTGAATTACAACAAAGTTCTGGCCAATGAGAAAAAAGAAGGTCAGCTAGAGGAAGTATGGAAAGGACAGGTACAGCTCATGGATGCTCCCGCTCCTCTCTGTTCTCAGATGTAAAACTTAGAGTAGCAGTAGCCATCTTGCTGCCAAAACTGAAAGATAAGAAAATGACTTAGATTCTGGCCCTGATGATACTAATCCATGGAACCAAAGGCAATAGCTCCCTCACTTCTAGACTTCTGTGTTTTCAAGAATAACATACAAAGCTGTTTGTTGAAGCCATTAGACAAGCCTTAATTTTACTTGTAGTCAAGTAAGGCCCATACTAAAAATGGAAGTAAGTAAGGAACTTACTAAGTTTTCCTTCTTTTCTTACATTGAACTATCAAAAGCATCACCTCTAGACAATCCAATTTTTAAAAACAAAAGATGAAACAGATAACAGTTGATAACCTCTCTATTATGTCTTCTATTTTGTCTGTCCAATTATCACAGTCTTTGGATCATTTACCAGGTTTTACCTATATCAGCCTTAACCGAACATTTTTATTGGAGGTGAGATGGGGAGGTGCCTTACATATTACAAGTAACAGTAAACAGGAGTTTTTAAAACTTCTTCAACGATGTAGCTTCTGAACTGTGGAATTTAAATATGCTGTAAGAGCCAGCCTGTACATTGCCATCCATTTTCAAATAATGATAAAGTTTAAAAGCAGTAAAATGTTTTCATAATTTACCAACCTCAAGCAAATATTATACTGGAAGATAAATAAAGAGAGCATGAAGAAATCAAAGTTCTTCATTAGCATTTAACTTGTTAAAACATGAATATTCAGTTTTTCTAATTCCTGTGCCCATAGTAGATTGGAAGTAACCCAAAGGAAAAATGGTAGGGTTAAGCTATTTCTGTCTATCTCTTTTAAAATGATCTGCAGAGGACTCAGAGAAAGACAAATAAACCCTTCTTGCAAAGCCTCTTGGTCACCACACTTCACTTTAAATAATGTTTTTAGAGTAGAATGAATTGCTTTTATATTCTAAGGGGAGGTTTATTGTGACCAAAGTCACAAGAACACATTTTAGAGCATTTAATAACAATGTTTAACAATATAAATCCTTTTTGAACTTATATAAATGCCCAGTCCCTAATTAGAACACATTTCTAATTACGGGGAAACCTACTTTTTTCTAAAGCGATTGCTTAGAAGATGTTATAATTCTGCAGATGTTCAGAGCCACCAGACAACATAAACAAAGAAAAAAAAATGAACCTAAGTTAATTCAAAGAACATTGAAATAATATAATAGCAAGACAGCTTTACACTTTGCCTGAAACCATTTCATTTATAAGCAGAAGCAATCATTACTACTAAGGAAAAAAAATCCACATCTACATGAACCCGATTCTCTTCCTAGCTAGAATATTAATTTTTCAATCTGTTTTTGTCTACTGTTTTTCTTTTCTTGAAATTATGTATACTTTTAACATTAAGCTATATTTGATAGTATGTCTTGCTTTGGACATCCAGGAAAAGATATTTTAAAATCTCTCTCTTTTGTAAAGGATCATTAAAGAAATAATCTCAAAAGTAGTATTAAGTAGATCTACCAATTCCCTTTAAATTTCTCAGCTGCTGTATATCTACAAACTTTCTCCTTGTCAATATTTTAGTTTTTCAGAAAACACATTATTATTTTTCATCTAGGATATTACCTAGGCAAGTGACTCACCATTACTTACAATCATGCCAGCTGAGTTAATGCAAAATTTAAGTTTTTCTTAGGGCAGATAGGAGAATAAGAGATAGTAGTCAATGAGTCTTAACTTCACTGCCTGGTAATGAGTTTGTGGCTAGAAAATACCATCATCTTTTCTGGAATACATTGAGGATAAAATAGTACTTTAGTGTTTGGCAAAACAGTCAAAAACAAAGTAATCTAATTTACAACAATCTAATTTAAATATTTTACAACTGTACACTGAAGATGCTATGCAATAATTATCAACCTGTAAAACTCATGCTATTTTTTATTATCAGGTAATGATGTCTTAGTTTTCAAAAGAGAGAGCGAGAATGAAGAAAGGGAGTGACCTTTGAAGCATTCTAGTCTTTTATAAAAGGTTTAGGCAATGGCACAACTCACTAAGTTAATTTTTAAGTTCTACTTGTTTCAAAACCATATAGAATCAAAGTTATCTTATTAATTGTTGAAAGATCAAAGATCCATCTGTGTATATTTGTCCATTTAGGATTACTTAAAACCAACTTTAAAATTCAAAAAACTTTGAAAGAAGGTTAATAATGCTTCTTTAACCATCAAGTCCTCTATATTTCAGGGTTAATGACACCATAAAGAAAACAGTAAACTCATTAGAAGACATTTGTAAATCAGGCTTTCCTTGGTAATTTTGGTGAAAATCTTTCAGCCATACTTTGAAGGAACGTATCTGATTTTAGGTAAGTATAAAATATTTTATACAATTATGAATTATATGTAAATATTAAAAATGAGACTATAACAAATGCTTTCTAACCCAAATATTTGCAGGTTTTAAAAACTCTTTTTTGTCTTTTTAGGGTTGCACTGTATCATACATAAGTTCCCAGGCTAGGGGTTGAATCACAGCTTCAGCCTCTGGCCTATACCATGGCCACAGCAACGTGGATCCCAGTCGCATCTGCGACCTACACCACAGCTCATGGCAACACTGGATCCTTAACCCACTGAGTGAGGCCAGGGATTGAACCTGTGTCCTCATGAGTACTAGTCGGGTTTGTTACCACTGAGCCACAGTGGGAACTCTTGTTTATAATTTTAATGTATTGTCTATTTGACTTTTTTGAATAATGATTAGCAAATTTGAATAAATTAAATATTTTCCATATATTTCAATTGATACCTAGGTAAAGATACTTTTTATAATACCATTACACATATGTACATATATATTATTTTATAATTTGTAAAAGACATAAAATTTGGAACAGCCTATCTTTAAGTACTGGATTGCCTGTATATTAATGCTAAGGAAAATAATGCGATTGTAAAAAGAAGTTATTCATCTGGGAGGCTGCCCACAACATACTATTAAAGGAGTAAACTAAGTTGCTGAATAATGTGTGATGCTCTCATATTTGTAAACAAACAAAAATCTTTATTATTGCATACATGTGTTAGTATATGGATGAATGTGTAGAAGTACAGGATAAACATATATACACACATACCTCTATATTTAATACACTGACCATGTTTTACCTTGTAATTTTAGATGCCATTTAAAAATATATTGACAATAATAACCTGAAAAAAAACAGGAAGAAGGAAAAAATACTAAATCACAGTTAATGAGCTTTAACCATCAAAATGGTGTAGTCTACCTACTTACTGTAGATTTGAGAATCATGTGGCATGAATTGCCAAGACAAGAACCACAGTTTGAGGATAAATTTAGATGTATCAATAAAATCAGACCCAAATACATTTATTTGTAAGGGATTGTTATTTACAATGTAATTTCTTATTTATGAGAATTTCAAGAAAAATTAAGTGGGAAGAAAAATTCCTGATTCCTGTTATATGAACGTTCCCTACTTACATAATTATACACACGCACACACACACACACATTTGCTGATGTTTGTAGTAATGGTGTAATTTGGGGTAATGGCTATATATTGGCATTTTGCAATTTTTCACTGAAGGTATCAAATCTGTTAATTTCTCAGGACACATGCAGGATGCTGTCAGATTCTGATTAAATATTTAAGTCTTCTCATTTAATGAGTTCAGAGTCACTGATAGCAAACCACAACCCGTTATTTTTCATGCAAAAAAAAGGGGTGATCTTCAGCTGGATATGTGTAAAATAACACATTGCAAATTATTGATGATATGTGAATTAGTGTCAGAATATTTTAAATGCAAAAATTAGCACAGTTTATGTTTGAATTTTAAATGTCAGACTGTTACTCTCTTCATAAATTCACACACACACTAAAACCTACCCTCCTCCCTTTGGGGAAGATGGCTTCACATCTACAATTCCAGAGAGAATATAGAACATTAAACAGAAACTTCATCAGCCTTTATATACCCATCTATCTGCACCTTTCTCTATTCTCTCCTAAAAAAAAGAAATGACAGGTGTCTTTTCATTTCCAAATCTAATCCTTTCACATTTCCTTCGCCCCTCCCATTCTTCTAGATTTTTCAGACAATATGTATCATTGATGATCTCTTCTCTCTCCCATATCTCCAACCTTTCACTCTCTACCAGATCTTTCAAAACAAACTCAAATTTCATCCATCTTCAAAATATCTCTCTTGATTTTATTACCTTTCTCCCTTCCTTCACATGTAAATTTCTCAAACTATATCAACAGCAGCTCTATTTTCATATTTCCTATTCAGTTTTTGGGGGGACAGAAGGAGGGCAGTTCTTAGAGAAGGGATTGAACCACCCCACAGAGCAACAGGAGTTGCCGCAGTAAGAGCACCAGATCATTAACCCATTGTGCCTCAAGAGAACACCCACATTTCCTATTCTTTTTTACTCCATATCTGTATATGGAGAGACTTCCCTATACACTGAATATATGGAAGACTTCTGTACATTAAATTTCCACTTAACATTACTTGGACCTACCCAAATCACCCCAAGTTCAACACATTCAAAATCACATTTATGAGTTCACTACCCCTCCAATGTGCTTTATATCAGTTAATGTTACCAGCACCCACACAACTTTGCAAACAAGAAAACTACGAGTAATTATAAACAGTCTCTTCTCTTAATTACTTTATATCTAGTTAATCACCAAGCCCAATAACAAATTTTTTAATTCTAAATATTTGTTGAATCTTCCTACTTCTCCTCATCTTCATCCAACTTCCTGGCTTCCCAAACCCCTACTTATTCACTTCCAAGAGTCTCAGCTACACACTCCCATTCATCATATTACCAGTAACTGAATCTTTTACCACCTCCAGAATCTTTATTTCAAGTACACCACTTTCAGATGAGACAGCTCTCTGTTTTTAGTTACCCTAGGCTGGTATCGTTACTTCAACAATATTGGGAAATTTAGACCATTGACCCTACTGTATTTTCACTGTATTTTCAGCCTCAGTCATCATTCAACTTATCATCATTCATCAACCTTCATCATTCCACTTTTTGTCACCTTTTTATTATCATTTATTTTTCTTAAAGCCTTAATTCACTTACCCCTGTCTCCTGGGTATAGTACTTACCTGGCAAAACCTTCATCCTAGGTAAACACAAGTTTCTAAGTACTCATGCCTACATGATCTAAACAATGACATCACAATATGGCTGAATAAAACAAGGCAAAGAGATCAGTCTAATGTTACTCTAGTATGATCTCCTTCCATCTTTGGTGGATTATTAAATCTCTTTCTTAAAAATTACAGTACTGTCTCTCCTACTCTGACCTACAATGATGACCTCATCTTATATTTCATTTTAGAGGGTTGTTAATTGCCCCATATTCTTACCAGAAAATCCACTATCTACCTTCATATTTGCCTATATAATCTAAACTTCTTCCAGTTACAGTGGATGCAGTCCCTGCTCATTTCTATGACCAAATTCTCCACTTGCATAATGAATTCCATCCCTTGTGATAACTAAAGGCATTTTGCCTGCAATTGTTCATAATCTCATGAAATATATATATTTTTTATTTTTTGGAATCATTCCCATCATCTTACAAACACATTATAATGTTTCCTAAGTTAAGCAAAACAAACAAAAAAAAAAACCACTTTCTTTGGTTTCATGTTCTACATCTGCAGCATTCTTTCCAAAGTTTTCTCTGTACAAGCTTTTTTTTTCTATTTCTGTCTTTTGCCCTTTTCTTAACTATTTCAAGTCTTAACTCATTTTATCATCACCACTCCAATGGAAACTGTTCCTGTCTTTTCAAGTTTCACCCATAACTTCCCTCTTGTCAGATAAGATCATCAATAGTTCTTCTCTATCAGCATTAGTCTTACTCTCACTCCCATAGTCTCATTCCCATTCACCTAGGAATTTTCTTTACTTGGCTACAAGAGTTCATTTTCTACTGGTTTTCTTACTAACCTCAATTTCTCTGTCTTAATCTCCTTTGTTATATCTTTCTCCTTCCCTCTGTCCCTTAAATAATGGGATATCCTAAGGCTCATTCCTAACAAAGATTTCTTTTCCATCTGTACTTTCTGCCTGTGGAATCTCATCCAGTGTTACAAATTTAAATTTGCTTAATGATTCAGACCCTCTCTTGAGCTCTAGAGAGTTATAACTATCTTCCCTTGCAAATTCTTCACTCAGATATCAAGTAAGCATCTCAAGTTGATCATGACCCAACCAAATTTTTTTTTAATTTTCCCCATAAAATTTGTTGCATTTCTGTCTGAGTCTTTATCTCAGCTTATGATATTGCCTCTCAACCAGTTACTCAGATCAAAAACCTAGGTACCATCTGTTATATTTTTCTTCTCCTTACTATCCCAATACCATCCAATTCATTTACATTTTTACTTCTAGTAAGTAAAAACACAAATAAATAATTATAAAATGATATTGACTATTTTATCTCTTTTACTACACTACAAATTTTATAATAGGAGGATACAGTGCTTGATATGTAGTAAATATAATGAATATTTACTGGCTGGTTATTGCTAAGTAAAATATATAGAAGAGTATTTTTTTTTTTATTTTACCATTTCAGAAACGAATAAATATGGTATATTTGATTTTATCAATAGTGGGAAGACATTTTCCTAGTAGAAATCTCTTTTCACCTTATCAAACATAAGCAAGTGATACAAAATCTAGGCTTCATATACTACTTTTTTGTATTCATTACAACTTTCCATCAACTCAGTTCCTTATCATAAATCTTACAGTATAAACTAGGGAGGAAAATCTAAAGAAAAAGCCTGTCAAAGCCCAGCACTTTGTCCGTTATTTTACTGCTGCCTGTTCATGAAGTTTAGATTCTTATTTCTACCTTTGATGAGTCTGGGGTGGGAGCAGTAATGTAATTAGTGTCAAGTCTCCGATGCAAAGGTTCTCATATGGAACCACAGTTTCCTTTTTTTTTTTAACCATAGCTGACCAGACTTTATCAGTAACTACTAATTTAGAAAAGATTCAAAAAGCTTTACTTATGTTTATTCATAAATGTATTAGTCATTGATGTATTAATATATTAAAAAGTAAAAAAAAATATGAAATCTTTATACAAGAGTATAGGTTTAGAATATGGGAAGAATTGCTCTATTCTGACCATGAAGTGTCAGGTTTATTACTAGACCAAAATATGCCCTGTGAGGACAAGCACTATAAAATGGTATATATTGGAGAAAGTCAAAATAAATAAAAATTAAGACTAAGGGAAAGGTGTTTCAGTAGGTTATAAAATATTCAATCATCCTCATCACAGGAATTTCTCTCCACTGGTCTTCTACTTGGGAACCATCCTGGCAGAAAGAAAGAAATGTGAAGTTTATAATCAATTGACACTCTTGAGCGCAAATCTTTGCTCTTCCACGTACTGTTATTTTTTTGTAAATTGCTTAATTATTCTGACCTTGTTTCCTCATTTGCTAAATAATAATAGAGATAATTATTGTATATCATTTAAGTTAAATGTACACTACCTGATAGACATATATTAGGATTTTTTTTTAATAAAGAATGGCAAAAACAAGCTCTAAGTCTGAGAAGATTTCGGAAAAAGCAACACTATTCTGAGACAGAAATATGAACTGGTGTTTTGATTTTTCCATTGGTCATTTCTTTTTTGGTACATAGAACAATGGTGGCATTTACTCTGGGATTTGAACTCTAGGATTTGTGATTCAGAGAATCAAGAAAGAAATATATTTGGAAATAGATTTTGCTTTTTATTTCATTAAAAAAAGAAAGTTTTTTTCCACCTTAAACAAGTAAAATTTTTATGGCAAGAGATTTTTGTTATTGCTGTTTTATTTTTAATCTACTAAAAGTAACTATAATTATTCTATAAATGACTCAAGCATATGGAATACTTTACTCTGGGCAGAGGAACAGAATGCCATAACAATTGTAATGGCTACAGCACTCAGAGTTTATTAGAAGTGCATTTCCCTTTCCTTATCATTCATTTGTTAGTTATGAGTTACTGTGAAATTACTAAAATGAATTTATAACACTATTGGTTTGTGGGGGGATGGTAGCAAAGAATGAAATCACTGTGAGGAATTTCACTTGTAAATCAAAGTGCTCTCTGTTAATTAGCTCCTACTTACATACAAAGTATAAAAAATAATTGTATGTTTATGAAAGAATGATTAGGGAATATGCTGAGGTAATAAGAAAAAAGCATGAAGAGAGCAATTTGAGTTAATATCTACATATCATTTTATGCAACCACATCACAGAAGGGCGTCCTAGTAAATTAGATTCCTTTAGTTAAATAGGAAATATAAAAAAAAAGATACTTAGGGCTTAATCCAATGTATGCCTGACTTATATGGGGAACTAATTTTGACTCCTTTCTGAATATACACACGCATATCAGGCATAAAAATAGAAACTTTGACCTATACTTAATAAATGTTTAAGTATTGTTCATTTATGACATATAAAATATAAATATTTTAATAGAAATATTGCCTACAAAAGAAATTTTAACAGAGTCTGTGCCATATAGTACCAAATCTTTGAGTAATTTTCAGTTTAAAAAGCAGACAAGACTAGGAATTCTAAATTCATACCTAACTGGTCATATTTTAGTCTTCTTTTATAGAAGTTTATAAGACTTGTGGGCACATATAAACACATAGTTATATACAATGGGTTCAGGCAAACATATGTTTCTCCTTGTCTCTGTCTGTCTGACTCTACCATCTGTAACCTATCAAAGATCATAAAATAAATACCCTTCTGTGAACATGTAACAGCATTCCCTCCACCATTTCTACTTTGTGCAAAATTGTTACCAAAACACTCAGTGGAAAAAGGCCTATTCCCTATCAGTCTAGATATCATACTCTAAAATCAAAATCTGTGACCTCCAAAGTAGGGAAAGCAAGTAAAAAAATAACAGCTTCTGTTTAAATTTGATTTCACCCTATTAAATATCTATCATAAATTCTATTTATATAACTGCATAGATGAGTGTGTGATGAAAGGCCTTCATTGCTAAGGATAAGAGTATTCAAAGTTTTATGATGACAGCTCTAGAGCAGTGCTATACAAGAGATAGCACTAATGTCAGCAAATGGTTATTTAAAATATTCTAGTAGAAATCCTTTTAAAGATAAATTAATTATAATAAAAATGTATTTAGCCCAATATATCCAAAATTATTAGCATTTCAACATATAATCAACATGGCAAAATTTTAGTGAGATGTTTTATATTCCTTTTTTTTTCATATGATGTCTTCAAAATCTGGGGTACAATTTACAGTTACAGCCCATCTCAGCTTGTTTTGACCATATTTAAAGCGCTCAATGACCACATGTGGCTTGTGGTTTTCCTTATTAAACTCAGAGCAGGTCTAGAGCACTCATGATGAAGACTCGTCAGTTTGATAAATAAATGGGCTGGTTTGTACCTAATTATTCTGTGAATTACTGCTCACAAATGAAATATTGAATACCTGGAGTCGATGCGTACATTGAGACCTTACCTTATAGAAAATAAATGTACAAAAGAACCCTAGTTTCAGTTCTAAGACCATACCTTAATTGCTTGCTTCTGGCTCTCTTTCAAGCAAACAAAGAATAAATTATTTGAAAGTAGTAAGACAAATTTCTTCCACACCTAGAGGTGTTTTAATACAGCAAAATTGCATAGGACATAGCAAATAAAGGTTCCTCCTTGCAGGACAAGAAGAAATAAGAAAGGGGTCATTGGAAATACTACACTTAAATCACCATGGTAGGTAAGGTAGTCAGAATTAAAAGACGGCCCCAGGATTCCAGCCTCTAGTGTATAAACATATGTTCCCTAGTTATCCAATCAAATAGTAACTTAGGTGTGCTATAAAAGGATTTTGCAGATGTAATTAAAGTCCCAAACCACTTGACCTTAAGATAAGGAGACAAAAGAGTGGGCCTGATCTAACTGCAGATATTTCTGAATTCGGATGTAGAGGCCAGAGAGATAAAAACTGAAATATTCAAAAATGAGAAAATTGGCACACTGCTGCTGTCTTTGAGGATAGAGCAGGCTACATAAGAAGGAATGCCCAAGGGAAAGTATACACAACGAAACAAGAGCTATAGTCCTGCAACTGCAAGGACCTAGATTCTGCCAACAACCTGAGTAAAACTTGGAAAAGGACTCCAAGCTCTGGATGAGAACATAACACAGATGGCACCCTGACTTCAGCCTGGTGACATACTAAGGAAAGAACATAACCAAGCCTGTCCTTTTACCTACATAATGTGTTTTTGTTTCTATTTTTAAGCTCCTAAGTTTATGGTAATTTTTTTACATGGTGATAGAAAACATACAGTAGTTGAGCAATTCCTTCACTTTACCTAATCAAAAAATAGTTTTTTTTAAATCATTACCATTTTAGTTATCAAATATATAGTACAGATCTATGATATTTTGAATTTCAAATTAGGTTTTGAGGGTAAACTAGGATAGCTTTAGAAGCTAAATTTGTTAATATCTTCATACTGGAGAAGTTTTAATACATTCATTCACTCATAAATAATTATTCTGATTTTTTTCTATAAAATACTGAAATTATTTCACATTCATACTAAGCATGATTTTTAAGGATAAAATACTAGGAGTAAGTAAAAGATAAAATATATACAATATACGTGGTAACCCTCATTATTTTATAGCATATTAACTTCAAGATATTCAATCAATAACATTTGGGTGCTAACTAGATGAGAAGGCATTACTCTTAGGACTTTCAATATTTTACTGATAACTTTTGTGTCAGATTTTAGTAAGGGCTCAATGCCATTTTTTACATACATGTATATATAACTTGTTGTTTAACATATTTACATCTTAGTCTTTGGAAAGCATGAGGTAATTTCTCTATATTAGGATTACTTGTTCATTTTGCCATATCTGCTATTTTTCTTACTTCTTTTGTGCATTGTCAGCACAACTCTGTATGTACCAGCTACAGAAATGTCTGCAGTGGGTTTATATTTTTAGTTGGTTGCAATTTAAACATCTCTAAATCTGAAAGATGTGTTAGAAATAAAACACTATGAAATAAAATTTAATATCCTAGTCTATTAAAATCCAAATTAAAAATCCTTAGTAATACTGATGTCATACTTACACCCCTAAATTATACTCTATGGAAAAAATGCCAGGGGTCAAATCTTGGAGTAGCATATTCAAAGTACTGTTAAACTATGTAAATGTCTTAAAAAAGAGCTGAGACTTTAAGAATATCTTTTACTTTTTTGTTTACATTTTTAAAAAAGGACATTGGATTGTCAGTAATGAATTTCAACGAAGCTTAAGATTATTTTGAAATAATTGACTAAGCAGTCTTGACATCATTCCAAATCAGAAATTAATTACAACACCATCATTTCTATACCATAGAAATATGATGATGAGAAAGGGCAAAAAAAAAAAAATCATAATGGTTCCCTCAATCCACTGAATTTTTGCTCTGACCCTTAAATAGTATAGTAAACATCTTCTCAGTTCAGTAATGCCATCTTTAGATTTTCTATTATAGTTCTATTATAGTTCTAAAGTCAATGCTCTTAAAATCTCTTTTGACTTTCAACCATAAGTATGACTTCTGGTCACATTCTACAGTCAGAGACTTTGAGTTGAATACTAGTGTTTCCAGGATCTGTAAAAGCATTGTAACAATGTGTAGGCATTTTCGTGGCATATAGTTCTAAAAGCCACTCATGTAACATGAACCACTAAATTCTTTTGCTAAAAATAACTACTTGAACTGTATGAACAGGAATTAACAACAACTGATCTGTGATGCTGTGCTCTTGCCTTATGTTTCTTTGATAATTTTGGTATTTTATGAGTATTGTGATGTGCAGGACTAAAATCATCTTGAAAAAAAGAAACTCATGTACTCTCCTTTACCTCTCCAAACTCTTTTTAACTCAAAAGTAAAT
This sequence comes from Catagonus wagneri, assembly GCA_004024745.2. NCBI lineage: Eukaryota > Metazoa > Chordata > Mammalia > Artiodactyla > Tayassuidae > Catagonus > Catagonus wagneri. The sequence goes on along the minus strand of PVHT021183688.1, from coordinate 14,556,811 downwards.
TTAATACACAGAATGTGGTGAGATGAGTATAGACTTATAATAAAAAGCCTGTGTACTTTTATTTATTGGGATTAGAGATTATAACACAACTGCCCCTGAACTGAGGTAACTATCTACGGGCATTTTTGACCATTCAATTTGGACATAAGTTAGGAATGAAGTTCCTTGCAGGCAAAACAAACAAAGAGAAAAGATTGTGCCATTTGTAAAACGTGGTGCCAAGAATATCACATCATCTCTTTCATATATCATACATGGGTAAACTGCTAAAGGATTAACTGTTATGTGACCTCTTAGGTAATAACCACTATATCGTAAAGTGAAAGTGTGACACAGGCATTAAAATGCGAGAGGAATATAAAGTGTCTCAACTATCTTCCTATATGAGATTTAGGGAGTTAAACTAAGTTGAATTACCTTATTTCATAGTGTGAAGCATCTAGAATAACTGAGTTGGAGCAAAGAGCCAGATACAATTTTTCAAACCTATATCTAGTAGTCATAATAATTTATGTCCCAAATTGGAAAAAAAAATACTATACAGCTGGATTGCTAACTAATAAAAAAATGCTTTGCAACTAGAGTCTTTGCTTGTTGATATGAACAAATTTAGATTCCAATAGAGTAAGAAACTAAGATCTTAAAGAAGCTTTGGATATATATTTGACAAGGAAACTAAAGTAGAACAGAATCTAATCCAGTATTCTATCAGACTCTATATGAAAACAGAGTACGTGCAAGCTAAAATAAATACATACAAAAATAATAACAAAAAACTTTCTGAACATATTTCTTCATATGATTCTTGATAGAAAGGAAGAGCATCAAAGGTAAATGCTGTTTTTAAGGCATTTATTTCAGATAAGGAAATTAGGGAGAAGTTTCAAAATATCAAGTATTATTATAAGTAGCATATTCTAGGAGACTACAGGTGAACAAAAAATTCTGTACTATCCTATCCAATCTTCCTGGAAGAAATTCCAGCTTCAGCCTGAAAGGTAAATGGAGTGTGGAAAACCAATCAAAAATTGTAGGCTCAGGAAAGAATAATACTGCTTAGAAAATGAAAGTCGATCAAGATTGGAAACATTTCACCTGTTTTCATTTAAATCTTCAATCTCTTTTCCTGCTGATTTAGGAAACAGAATACAGCATAATGGGGCAGTAGGGAGTATGAACTCCAAATATCTTGAAATGGCCACAATGACATGTTCAGTGTAATTTTCTGTGACTAAAAGACAACTGGGCTTTTGTATAATCTCCCAGTTAAAACATGGTCTATGACACTTAAAACAATTCCTATCATATCTTTGTCCTTCTATTATATTATGTAATCAATTAGGACAGAATCTTAGGGAAAAAAAATCTATCATGGAATTTAAAACTGGAAAATGACTTAAAATATTACTGGAATAGTCCCTGATTTCAATTAAAAATAGGCGCACCACATTTCAGAGAGATAAGCATTTACTGCAATATTAAGGACCTGAAAATGAAGGTATTTGTTCCCTTTACTTCGCATCTAATCCACTTCAAAATTCCCCATGTGGCAGAGTGACCAAACTAAATCTTTCATAAAAAATCCAAACTACCTTATAAAATGCCTCAATAAGTCAATTAATACTAACAAATCAAGACAATTGAAGAGTAGAGTCACATGCTTAAAATTTAAGCTCAAAACAGGTATTAATTAACAATATCTAGAGTTTTCTAAAAGGAACAAATAGCTAACTACTATCAATTCTTTGAAATCATTATATTTAGAAGTGTGATAAAAAATTAAAATACTTAAAACCTGAGAAATGTTGATGTGTAGATTTCATAGTCACTGAACTATTGGATTAATTCCGTAATGATAATAGAATACAATCTCATTAAAGTTTCAGAAAGATTGTTTTGCCAATATTTAAACTAAAGTCATAAACTCTACCAGTGAACTTATCCTAGATAATGGCTCCTGTGCATTATCTCATTTAATCCTCACACTGATTTCATGAGGTAAAAGAATTCCCATTTCAAAAATTATCATTATTGCCGCCATTCTACAGACAAAAAATACTATAGAGTCAATATTTGAACCCAGGCTTTCACACTCAAGAACCTCTGGTATTTACCTGTACAAATGCCCACAACTGAGTTTTCATAGGAATGAAGGAAGGGCTGAACTGTACAATCTCTATGCTATTCCTGGACATGATCACCTACTTATGAATCTGAATCATGTTTATTGGCTTAAGACAATAGGGAATGACTTGAAAATCTAGGCAAGTAATAGGAATGAACATTACCAAACCATTTTTATATAAATGTTGGAAATATCTAATATATAATGAGATACACCACGATTTGAGTTATATAATCTCAGTTACTTGCACTGAAAACCACAAGTCACCTGTCACTATGGTTTTAATCCTGTCTCTGTTTCTGCATATGCCTTTGCCTATGACATACTGCTTTTGGTACCAGTGGCCCACATTATGACAGTGATTCTCAAGATGAAAAAAGAAATGTCCTTCTCTCTTTCAAGGGACCTATCAAAGTGGTAGAGGTAAACATTAAAGCTCCCTGAGTGATTCTGAGAGAATTTTCTCCTCCTGGAGGGATATGTTCCTTCATCTCTAACATCTAAAACATTTCATATCTGGAGACATAATAAGTAATAACATTTATTGAGTGATTTATCTAAGCCAGTCATTGTTTCATGGGCTAACTCAGTCTTCATAGCCAATTTAGGAATGATATTAATATTCTTATTTTATAATGAAGAAAGTCAAGCTCAGATAATTTAAGGAACTTACCTAAGGTCATACACCTAAAGTATGGTAGAACCTGGCTTTGAACTCAGTCTAATTCCAAAGACAGTGTACTTAAACACACAACATTGCCTCTTGTTAATTGGCTGTAATGATTATAAGACAACCATCAAAACAAATGTGAAAACATGCTCCAAACTGACGTCCAGTGATACAACCAAATTCTCAAGGAGGAAAAGTTATTTCATACATATAGGAACAGTCCAAAATAATGTTAGCTTATCAAACTTCAGTTTGGGCTTTAGGTCTCTCTCTCTCTTTGCCTACCTCCCTCTCTCTTGTTGATTTATTTCATAATATGACCTTGCTCTAAACTACTATACTAACTGGTCCTGTGTCCAAATGCCAAAGCGCCACTGTTGTATGAATCACTTAACTTTACCATATTCTATTTTTTAATTTAATTTTTATGTATTTCATTAAAGACAATTTATTAATAAGACATATCACTCCTATTGCTTGAAAAATAAAGGCAAAATAAAATGCAAATTAAAGAAAACTATAAATAAGTTAAAAGACATGGATGAATCTCATAAATATAATATTTAGAAAAGAAGCCAGATGTACAGAGTACATAGTGCATGATTAAAGTACAAAAATAGGCAAACTGACCTATGTTGTTAGTATTCAGGGTAGTGGTTACTCTCAAAAGGGGGCACAAGAAGCATTTCTGGTTCTGATACTGTTCTGTTTCTTGATCTGGCTGATGATTACACAAATGTCTCATTTGGAGAAATTTATTGAGCTTTGCATTTACGTTTTACATTTATAGCTTTACATATAAATATATATGTTATATTTCAATCAAAAGTTTATATTAAAAGGCAATGCTTTACCCAAAATGATTACTTTGCTAATTGTAATTTAGCAATGCATTCTTTCTTCTGAAAGATACAATTAGTTTCATTAAAAAAGCTAACAATATTTCTACCTAACATTGTAAAGTTACTATTTTACTAAATATGTTTTAAAAGTCAAATTTATTGAGGCATAATTTATATACAGTAAAATTCATTCTTTTCAATGTATTGAATTACCGTTTTAAGAAGCCTGTACATCCGTGCAACCATCACTGTTATCAAGATGTAGAACGGTTCCATCACCACCATTCCCAAATTTCCTCGTGAGCATTTGTAGTCAGCCTCATCTTCCACCCCCCAACCCCTGGCAGGACTGATCCATCTTCTTTCTCTATAGTTCTGTCTTTTCTAGAATGCCATATATATGGAAATCTAAAGTATGTCTTCTTTTAAGTCTAGCTTCTTTCATTTAGCTTAATGCTTTTGAGATCCATCCATGTTTTGTGTATGTCCGTAGTTTTTTCATTTCTATTGCTGATTAGTGTTACAATGTATGGATATATCACAATTCAAAGTGTTTGACTAGTTTCCAGGTTTTAGTGATTCTGCATAGAACCACAATAAATATTAACATATAGGTTTCTGTACAAACATGAGTGAAATAATTCATTTTTTAATTCTAACTTGTACTTTTCCCTGCACAAAAATGTTTCTACATTGTCTTTAGTCTATAGTCATTCTGATGCCTAGAGAATATACCAACCAGTTTAAAATAACATAAAATAAGATTAAATAACAAACATCTTACAAAAACAGATCAACTTTTGCAAATTACTCTTTTAAAATATTTATTTGGCAATCATCTATAGAGTTAAGAACAAAAATATACTATTAAAGTTCCAGATTAATAAATTTAAAATTCTGTTTATATTGTACAAAACTAAAAATCAATGACTTTACTAATTTAGGCTCTAAAATCATAATGAATAAAAGAAAAGGTAAGAAATTCAGCTTGAAAAATAAAGTATTATATGCCTCTTTCATAACTCCTTGATTTAACATACTGTAAATTTTACCCAACTGGTTCGTACTTTTAATCCATGATAACTGGGTAAGGATCTGAGTGACAAAATGGAAACATGGCAGATGTTACCTAGCATGTTGTGGTAAAGTGGAATGGCCCGTCCAAAGGTAGTAAATGCAGTCATGACTAGTGGGACCGCTACACCTGCAGGCAATTACAGAACAGAAAACATCATTCTCCATTCACAGTGACATGCACACACATGCACCAGTGCTCACACATGGAACCTTGGAGGAACAACATGGGAAGCAAGCACACCAAGTACCTATCCATCAGGCCGATGCAGTCTTCAATACTTGAGCCTATGCACCTGCATAAAATCCAAATTTTAAAAATACAAGGAAAAAAGTCAGTCATTTTTTAAAAAGAATCAGAAAGACACACTGGTTGTGTCAAACTTAATTATAGTTATCAGACAATTTTAGAACTTCATGTATTTAAAGCTAGTAAGAAGATTATTACTCCACGCATACCTGGAAATGAATTGCAAATACAATGCAAATGCAATGCAAAATAACATGTCCACAGTAAACGACATTGTACTATGTTTCTGTGAATAACTTCCAAATACTCATTGCTCATTTTTTAATATTTTAAATTCATTTGCACCACTTATGATTACATGTCTTGATAAGTAACGTGATATTTAAATGGCTATAATTTCATGTATATGGTTTCATGTATACGGTTTCTTCTAAAAGGCTATAAGTTTAAGTAAAAAACAAAATCAATAAGAGAGGAAACATGAGCTACTCAATATAATACACGATGCTTAATATTCATTAAAGATTGATTTTAGCAGAAAATGAGTTAACATGGTTTAATGCTATTCTCACGGATACTTTACATAATCACATTATTCCATTCCTTGGTTGTGAATGTCTTTAAAATATACTTATCTTTAAACATGAATTCATTTTAAAAACAAATTAACTGGTTTAACCATACTACAGTTTATCTTGACATATGCTTTTAAAAGATCAGGGCCATAACAGGCAAGTAAAAACAGGTTTAAAACTGATATAATATTTAACTCAAACAATAACAAATAAATACTACCCAAGGAAATGACTAAATTGAGACACAGGTAATTAAAGAACCCACTGATGTTAACATTTAAGTGAAAGAATATTAGTAAAGACAATTCTAATTTTGAGGTATTTTAGAAATATTATTTCTTCCATCTTCCAATGAATTTGAGTTGTATTTCTTTTCCTTTTTTTCTTATTAAAGGCATTTAGCTCCAATGAATTATCAAGATTTCTTGCATAGTTATGCTTTATAAAACTGTCTAATTTCGCTGGTAATCTTTTTTCCAAAATTCCAAAACTGAAAAAGAAGTTGAATTAAAATCACTTTGTAATGAAGTAATAAGGTGCTCATGTATAAGGCCAGACTGTCCATTATACCATTAGGAAACTCTGTGATACTGATAAACAAATATAATTATATATAAAATAATTAAGCCACTATTTCTCTGCTTTATCAGTATCTGTTCTAACATTCCTCCTAGGGCAAAAATCGTTTTTTGAAGATTAGCTTTGAGTGGCCCAGAAAAATTTTAATGTACAGAAAAATAGAAAATACACTGTGAAAAAGACTTTCCCCAAAAAACAAATAAGAAATAAAAAATTAAAATACAGAGCACATAACACTGAATTGATTCCATAATCCATAATCAAAACCATATCTAAAAATGAAGGAATCAATTACTATAAAAGTTTCCAAATTGTTTTATATGGTTGTCTTTTATTCTATTCTAAAGGACTTATTATTTCTAGTTTACTATTATATCTTCTTCAGAATCCTTTTTTTTTTGTAAAATTAATACCCCACTTATTTCCAAGTGATAATCTGAAAGCTATGGTTAGTTTATAATCTGTGCCTTTATAATAATCTTTCAAAGATAAAAATATTTGAAAGTAAAATTTAACTTGAGGGGAAAGTATGAATAATGAAAGATATTCATTCAACCACTACAAAAAATAAAAATAAGAAACTGTGCCACATGACTACTAAGTTTTCCTATTATTCTAGTAGCTGGGGAGAAAAAAAGATGAATTATACATTTTTCCTATTCTTAATGAGCTCACAATTTAATGGAGGAGACAGATGCATAAACAGTTGTATACTGTATAACATGATACATATAATAATGTACATGAAGGAGTGGCTTAGGAGATTGTGGAGGGCACACAGCTTCAGAAGGTCATGGTAACCCTCATGGAGAAACCAGGAAGCTGAAGTTCAGTGTCTTGAGAACCAGAATTGGAGTGCAGTGATTTCTAAGGGGTAAGAAACAGCAGGAGCAACAACATAGATCTGAGAAAGGTAGAGTGCATATGGACAGGTACAAATAATTCTAAATAGAGAGAAACATTATGCAACAAAGAGAGGATAGAAACAAAGCTAGAGTATTAGATAGGAACTAGAACTTGAAGACTATTTGCTTGGGAACAAAATTAAAAGGAAAGGGCTGCAAAGTTTTTTAGAAGTCATGAAATTATAGATTTTCATTATACATTGATCTCTTTGCGCTATGAGGGTGAGTCAGCTGGGAGCCAGGTAGATCCCTTTGGTACAGTAACTGGTTTGGTCTATGTAAGAGATGATGAAGGATTAGGCTAGGCACTGGTACATAGTAGAGAGGCAAAGGGACAGATTCAAGAAATACTGGGGAAAAAAGGAGTAGTTGATGGCTGATTTGTTGATATAAGTGGGAATATCCAGAGGAGTTAAAAATAACCCATATTTCCAATTTTGAGATGGTGGTACTACCAGTGACAGAATGTTAGAGGAGGAAAACCTTCCCTTGTGTATGTGTGTGTGTTCAGGGAGGAGGGGTTGGTAATTTCAGTTTTGGATATCTAGATTTCAGTGTGGCTGTCTTCCATCCAGGTAGAAATATTCCTCAGCGGGTAGAAAGATGAGTCTGTAACAGGTGAGGTGGGGTACAGGTGGTGGGGGGGAGGTGGGAGGCACAAGCATAATGATCCAGTTTATTCACTTTATAGGAGAAGGTTGAGATCATGTAAGTGGATATGATGGCTGAAGAAGGATCTTGAAAGTGAGAAAAGCAGAGACTGAGACTGAAGTTCAAGGAATTCCAATAATTAGTAAATGACATATGGTAAGGTCAGATGCCAGAACATAGGGAAATATAATCAAGTAAAATAAATTAATTGCAGTGTTCTGAGAGCCAAATCAGTAAACAAGTGAGTACTGATGTCAAATTCAAAGAGAAGTCTAGTAAAATAACTACTAAGAGTATGTAAATTGTCATAGTTAAGGTCACTAGAAATTAGGTTGCTGTGAATGGAGAAGAAAATTGGAAAAAAGACAGAGGCAAAGAAAAAGGGAGGAGCTACTGAGGGGGCAGGAAGTGAGGTCATGAAAGTTTGTCTAGGATATTTCGTAGGATATTTGATATTAAATGTATTTATAAGTTGAGGATTAAAAAATGGAAGACAAAGATGAATAAGAGTGTGTCTGAAGTGGCATTGTGTTTTCTAAATACAAGTCACTGTATTTAAAGATGTGCATTCTATTTCACCTGTTTGCACTCTCTCTCTAGAAGCAACTAATGAGCACCTGCAATTTATATTGATTCAAGAAGATCAAAGAATAATGGAAACATTAAAGTTTTGAAGAATCAAAATCCCAAATAAAAGACTGAATGAGGATGTAGAAAGATACAACTCTCTGGATAATTAGTGTTCTAAAGTAGAAATTTTACAGAAAGAGAAACTAAACATATAAAATAATTATTAAAATCTGTTATTCCAAATATTGAATTATGTTTACCATTTGCTTTACTTACTGATCTATTACCATTATTCTATACCCATGTAAGTAATACAGTTGAAGTTTTTTGACAAATTAACTTCTAAATTATCTTCTTCTAAAATAGAAGAATATTTTAAAATTTCATTACAAAAGTAAAGACAATAATTTCACAAACAGCCTTTCTTTTGCTCTCTCCATCAATGAAAGTTATTTCACTATGTAAATTAAAAATATAAAAAGAATTAATTTAAAAAGATTAAGACATATAGGGAATTAAATAATATGAAATCATGATTTTAATATTAATACGTACCTTTAATTAAAATTTCAAAAGAAGTCCAAAAAAATAAATATCCCAATTCATGTTTCAAAACAAAAATTTAAATTGATATTTATCATATATGTAGTGATGTTAATAAAGAAACTATAATCTTTGCCCTTACAACTATGTAACTGCATACTAAATTTAGTTTACAAGTCCTCTTTTAAAAATTCTGTCCTGATAATTTCAAATATGAATATCATTCCTAAGTTTTAAATTCTTGCTAAACTCTTCAAAATACAGAGGAAGATTTCTAATAGAAAGATATAAATTGTAAGAATAAAAATTCACTGGACTGTGACTTTCTAGTGGTCAAGAGCTTTGTCTTGCTTATTTCTGAACTTAGCTATCACTATATTTGATACACAGTAGGGGTTCAACATAATAAAATTGAAGAATGAATGAAATGAGAAAGGCTGCTAAAATAAAAGTCCTATAGTCAAGGGAAGAAGATATGATGTTATATATTTTCCTCTAGGAATATTAGGATCTCTCGATAGACGATGGCTAAATAGGCCACCTATTTTTAAAACATCTAAAGAACTTATTAGAGCCAATATATTTAATGTACTTTTAGAGTAGTGAAAGGGCTTTTAAAGTATTACACAGATAATTTTATTTTCAGACAATCATTAAACAGTATTCAAAGTAGGAATTTTCCTTCTGAAAAATGTGATTTGAAAGACTATTTCCATTAACTTGGTTCTTCAATTATCTAGCTGACATGATATAGGCATATAAAAGAAAAACTGTTTTCCAAAATGGAGCTTGTCTGGTGAGCTCACACTTACTGAGGGTTCAGCTATTACACGTGGTTAGGAATAAAAATAGCCACTTGTCCCCTCATCCCTATTGCCCCTGTGATCTTTCTTTGGAAAGACTATTTCTACAAGCTCAATTTGAAAAAAAAAGGGGCTGACTGCACAGAGCACCTCATGGCTTCATTAAAATGATCTCAAAGCACAGTGCTGTACCACATAGAGTACAAGTAAGGACTTAGGATTTAGAAATTCCAAATTCCTAGATTCTGTTCTGGGGCTGTGATCACAGAACTCTCACGAAGTGAGCAGACCTGGACAATATAGAGACTCTTAGTAAAAGGACGGCAGAAAGCTAAATGAAAACAAAGGCAAAAAGTCCATCTGCACTGTTAGTCATGACAGAATCCACTTACCTTAGAATATGAGAGGACAATATTCAAATTCGGTCTCATCATCATTCTATAGCAGTGAATTTCAAGTCATCTTTCATTTACTAGGGTTCCCAAATGATCTGGTCAGATTTATATTCCTATCACACCTTTATTCTCCCTTTAAGTTGACATCCAGCTTTTGTTGCTGTGGTAAACTGATCTCTTCATTATCCCTACTTCCCTTTCTCCCCACTATATATCTTTTATTTTATTATATAATCATTATTTAAAAGGGCTGTGAGGAAGACACACCAGCCACACATTTAGACTATGGCTCTGTGATCTCACTTTCATTTCCCTAATGGCTTTCTTGTAATTAGATTTGCAAAAACAGCAAAAGGTCTCATTTTGAATGGCAACAGCTGTTGACATCAACATTATATTGAATAATTTACTGGTTTAATTTTAGCTGCAAAACAGTAAAACCCTCTTGCGGATTTTTTAGGAGGCAAAGTTTTATCTTTCTGTTGCTGACTCTTCTGCGCCAGCGGTACTGGTATTTTCATGAAATACTCTTAACCGAAGTGGGCCAAAATCTCACAAAGGGAGCAGATTATTCTTTCTAGTTTCCTTGAAGCAAAGTGTCTATGTGATCATTTTGGTATCTTCAAACTACATGGTTTATGTAAACCAATGAGGTGGCATTAGCTCTTCCAGGCTGAATTTGAATTTGAATGGCAGAATATTACTTTACCTTTTGAGGATCTGTCACTTGAGTGACTTAAGCTGATTTCTTAACCTGCAGGAAATTGTAACAGCATCTGCAAAATGATGTCCTCTTGGCAGAAAATGATGTTGCTTGCTTAACCTCTTCAATATCCCCTAACAGCTAGCCCTTAATCTGGCAGAAAATCTCTTTATGGAATCTCTTACTTTCCTGCCAAACCTAAAGTACCCAAGATAATTCTCAACAAGTGCTTGTCTTTATACGTGTGTGTGTGTGTGTGTGTGTGTGTGTGTGTTCGCACATGTGTTTGGGCATTCACAATGGAGAAGAGGACAGAAGGAGGATAGAGTATATGAAACTGACCTTGATTCTAAATATTAACCTTCTAGAAGAAAGAAAAGGAAAAGTCCTTATTAAAATAGATTTGCTGTCTTTCAAAGAAATAATTGTTGGGATTTGTTAGATGAACTGGCATCAGTCTTTTAAAGTACAGTGCTTTTTCTTCTTTCTGTAATATGTCTTTGTTATTCAACTGTTATCAATATCAAAGGGAATCTAATTATTATTCATTTTACAATGCATCCTTTTGGAAAATAGAAGAATGTGTACCTATCTTTGAATTGTCTTATGTTGGTTGCAGAAGCACTAGCTTACAGGTTAACCTGTAATAAAACAACTTCCACAAAATGTACTTGTAATTTTAGTAATATGCATATCACTAGGTACCTTTAAAAAAAATCACGCTTTTGCTTATATTTTGTTGAAGGAGAAATACAAGGCACCAGTTATCAAAAAGATATTATCACTTTAAGCTGATTTTAACAATCAGAGAAACAGAAACAGAAAATCTTTGTAAAGATTTGCTAAGCATGAATCTCAAAAGTATGATTACATGTCTTCTCTGATACATTTAATCTCTAGTAAAATTTAGAAGAATTTTTACACTGTGAGTACACAGTACAGCTAATACTAGCTTGATAAATGTTTGATAGAAGCTACAGGAAAGTGTTAAACAGAAATATTTTAGAGGGTATACTTTATTTGATACCATAAAGCATTCTTATAGAAAAGATATCTTTTAAAATCAACATAAAGATGAATAGAATTTTGCATGAGCAGATCATATATTTAGTAAACTGTGTCAGAGATAAAGTCAGGTGTGTGCAGCTTTTGATTAACATTACGCATAGGCCAGTGAACCTGCTTACCCTTGGGTACAGTTTGGATGGCATGGGTGGCACTCCCGATCCTCATCAGCATACTTGAAAATGAAACTGTTTGCTCCTTGTAAGCCATCTGGACATTTTTCCACACAATTCGGGCCATCCTTAAAATGGGAGCACTTTGTACAGTTGTCAGGTCCCTGAAGAGAGAAAAACAAAACCAAATGGAGAAAGAAAAATGGGTGCCACTTCCTCCGGAGTTATTCATGTGGTTTAGTTACTGAGACTTCAGTGGGTGACCCATCTTCCTCTAGAGAATGGAGAGTATTTTCAGAAGTACAAATAGGGATGGATGCTGCTGTAGTAACTTTTTGACCAGCGAATTTGTCCAGTGATTTTTTCAGAAGGACATCAGTAGTTTCTTTATGTGCTTCACTCCTGGTGAGATTATAGTGCAACAATATCTGAAAAAAACACATTTTTTCCCTGGGGGTATTTCATCACAATCACTGCACTGGCCATATATGAATATTCTTGCTAAATAGCTAGTGACTATTAACAGTATTAGTGGATACTAATATCTACTAAGTGAAGATAAGGAAATAATAGGAACTAGGTAACACTAAATTTCATATAAAAGTGAGATGCAAACTTTCCTTCACTAGTTCCACGTCTATTTGAACAATAGTTTTAAAATGTTCTATGATTAACAGGAATTAGGGAGTTCAGGCAAATAAAAATTAATTTCCAAGTTACTCTCCATCTCAAATCATCTAGTGATAATTCTAAAAAGCATATTATGTCTATTAATAGGGATTTTAGTAAGTCACAGTACAATACTGAGAGCACAATAAAAGTCCAATCTGATAAGCAAGTATCAAAAACTCCGCAATAATAATATAGAGACAAAAGAAAATTATATGGAGAAACTTACTCAAAGATGACGGTGATATAAATATGATAACTAAATAAAACTCACTTCATATATTTATGTTTATAATTCACAATATATGTCTAATATGTAGAACTATAATAAACAATAATATGCAAATATATTTAAATGTCAAAAGTTAAAAAAAAACTAAATTCATTTTAAATGCCTAAAAATTTTACCAAAGAGTTGATTTGGATTTGGTGCCCATGGATAGTAAGCATGAAAGAAATGACAAGTAGTACATTCTTAAATCAAATTGAGACCTGTTTGATAAAAAATGCTATTTTCTTAAAAGATGCCCATGCATTTACACATTCAGTTGCCTTGAATAATATTAACTACTCAAAATTTGTCCACACGGTTCAATAATTAGGACAGATCACACTGAACATAATTTAGATAAACAATATATGCTAAGCATAAAGGAGAATATTTACTATTATTAGGCTTATAAATATAAACAATATGAATTTGGGAAATACAAGTAAGCAAACTATACAGAGCTCTGTACAGGCAAGGAGTGTGGGGATAAGCCTATTTATGGGAGTGCTTTATATCTCTTTATGAACATTAATCCAAAAGTAGCCAGATATTGCAAGCAGTGATCTAAGGCATCAGGAAATCAGGAAATATAACACTTTATTTACTTTTTTTTTTGACTGTACATGCAACATGTGGAAGTTCTTGGGCCAGGGATCAAATCCACACTACAGCAGTGATCCAAGTCTCTACAGTGACAAGACCCACTGAACCACAAGGGAACTCCAAGAGATATAATACTTTAAAATTTAAATAAAGGCAGCTAATTAAAAACAGTGGTGTAAAGACAATAACAACTAATCAGAAATTTTTTTCTGGAAATCCTGAGACTGGTGAGATTAAATCAAGCACCCATTTTACTGTTTTGATGTGAGATTTTGCTATTATCTATCTACCTATCTATCTATCTAGATAAATAGATATAAATATATTTAAATCTCATGTTTCTAAATCTTGTATCTTTGTATGTGTGAATATATATGTGAATATATATTTTGTATTCTATGAATTTATTTAACTTGAAGAGTTTACTACTGGCAATTCCTTTTTCCTACCAAAAAGGAATACTTCACATGCTTCCACTTTTAACACCTGCTCATGGGTACTTAGGCACGTAATGCCATCTATTACACAAAGTCATTTGCTGTGCAAGTATGCTCAGTGGCATGACTTATTGTACAAGACAAGAGACATGCTGATGTCTTCTTGCAGAACACAAGAATAGAACTTACTATGAGTAGTTTAGGCTGTCATAGTCAGAATTAGGAATTATTTTTCTATAAGATTTTCTAATGTAAAATAATTCCAGCTAAAATCACAAGATGTAAAATTTTTTTGAAACTAGAAGCAAGTTCACATTTAGTCTTTAGTTATACATTAATGAGATAAATTATTTTGGTGTTTCCTTGTTTCTGAAGCATCTCAACTATTTGATTTTGTTAGCATGATATGAAATCAAATGTCCGAAGCTGACATAACCAAAAGATGTCCTGACAAATCTCAAAATAAAGGAAATATACTGATTCTCCATTTCATTTCCATAATAAGGAGATTTAAAGAAATAATGTGTGTCTAATGCTTACTCTTCTATCATTACATTCCCAAAGCTTTTAAGAACCTCGGTGCAGTGACAGAACTGATAAATGCAATAACAGAAAATAGAGGTGAAGGTAATATTCTTCTTTATATCTGATTTTAAGTTGACCCTTGAACTCAATAATATAGAAAGAAATCTGACGGATAAGCTAATCTTGATAGAAACATTTCATTTCTGGTGTAGCAGGTTAAGGATCTAGTGTTGTCGCTGCAGCAGCATGGGTTGCTTTGTGGTGTAGGTTTGATACCTGACCCAGGAACTTCAGCATGTCACAGGCACAGCCAAAAAAAACAATAAATTTTATTTTTTTTCTCAGTGACAATTGATGTTTTTTTCTGGTGGCTACTGTAAGAGACAATGCCACTATTTCCCAGTATACAATTCTCTTCCCCTTCCAGCCTCATAGAATATTGAAATTTTCTCCCACTAGAGTGGAGGTTTGTCATGCTTTAGACAATGAAATTAAGCAGAAGCAATTTATGAGACTTCTGGTGCTAAGCTCTCTAGCCTTCTCTTTCCCTGTCACCAGGACATGGGAACCCCATGTAGATATAGAGGTGCCATAAATTCATGGCATCTTGGAATGCCAGACCACCACAGGGAGGAGGGCTGCCTCAGAAAGTTTCCCAGAACCACTGTGCACATTACATGAAAAAAATTTAAAGATTTTTCTGTAACTTACTAGAATATGGGGGTTATTTGTTATAGAAACACATATTTTATTAATCTGATTTTAACAGCTACTTGAGTTTTAATAAAAATGTGTTTTAAAATCAGTCCCTTCTCCCCCCACCCACCAAAAAAAATCACTTTCCTTTCCTTCCCCTTCCCTTCTCTCACTGCTTCTCTGGCTTACATTTTGATCTCTCATGACTTTGTTTAACGTCCTTTATTATTCTTCTTGCATTTTCTCCCTTATCTTTCTTGATAGGACTATACAGGAATAGTGAAAGTGAGTCAGAAAAGTAAAATTGAAAAAAAAAAGGAAAAAGGATAAAATAAAAAAAGACCAAATGCAGACATTCAAAGATATAAAAGCAGAGGCCTACTTTATTTCAAATTTATCCTTCTCAAGATTATCCTGGATGTCTGTCACATTTAAATAGGATAATACCATCCATTTTACATATAACTGTGATGTATATTCCCAGAAAGCATTTTATCCTTATCAAATTACAGACATTGTTGCCTGAGGCGCCGGGGGCGGTGGGGGGGGAAGTGAAGTGAAAAGAGTGTGAAAATTTAGAGTCAAGACTTCTATAGTCAAGTTCAAGCTCCACATTTTACTAACTTGCAGACTTTTGAAGCAACTTTCTAATCATTATAATGGGTTTGTTTTTTTTTTTGTTTTAAATGGAGAAGATAATAGTATGCTTCAGATATAACGGTGTTTGGCAAATATAAATATTTATCAAATATTATCATTAGGGGAACAGTGACTGGTTGAAAAAGTGAAATTTCAACAGAATAAATCATAAGACCAGGTGTGGCAATTCCATCTACCTTTATGACTTTTTCTTCTATCTCATTACAATGTCAATCCCATGAAGAAGTTTCCAGAACCTCTTGGATGGCCTAAGTGATATATGGTTGTTACATGGTATACAAAACTACCTGGGTCTCCAGTTTGGTAGATAACATGTAGACTCAGAAACAAGCAAAAGCTTAATATAAATTGTAAATGCTGAAAGCAAGCAACCTTCTAGAGGGAGCAAAGTTTGGGATACTCCTTGAGCTCAGTCCTGATAGTTTTTCAGATACCATAACCTAAATGACATTTTGTTCTTACCTGCTTAGCATTTCAAGGCTTACTGATCAAATAATCAAGTAGGTTTTCTTGATTTTATGCTCTGATTTTCCACAGATGAGCGGTTCAGCTTTACTGAGCTTTTTCTACTTTTGACTTACTGCCTTCTCTAATCTCTAGACATATTCATTCACAATTTTAGCCTTTGGGTAGTGATTTTCAACACATGGTCCGATAACACTGTCCTTAAAGAATCAAAATGTGTATTCATCAAAATGTGTTATTTTTTTCATTCTTTCTTGGTTATCTTTGAAAATTGCAAGAACATTAATTTTTACGGTTTTCTAATGTGTATGTTTATAAACTGTCTTAATTTTTTTTTTTTTGGTCTTTTTGCCTTATCTGGGGCCACAGCCACGGCATATGGAGGTTCCCAGGCTAGGGGGCTAACAGGAGCTGTAGATGCCAGCCTTCGCCAGAGCCACAGCAATGCGGGATCTGAGCCACGTGCAACCTACACCACAGCTCACGGCAACGCCGGATCCTTAACCCACTGAGCAAGGCCAGGGATCAAACCCGCAACCTCATGATTCCTAGTCAGATTCGTTAACCTCTGAGCCACTATGGGAACTCCAAGCTGTCTTAATTCTTTTGAAGAAAAAAGGAATAAACAAGTAGACTGCAAAAACAAAGAAAAAAAATTCAATAAGCTAGTTATTTACTAGCATAATTTTATACAATAGAAGGCAGCATAAGGGAGTCAAAAATCATGGAGCTTTTTGTTCAGAGGATGTTATTGTACTTGTCTATTTGGTTATTGTAACTGTCTATTTTCAAAGTCTCTCCCTCTGAAAGAGATTTTGTTTTCCATTCTATGACTTGTCCCTAGATATGCTGGTTTTTAGAGAAGTCTTATAGAAATAGTTCAACTTACTTTAACAACCCATTATAAAATTTTACCTTCCTGAGTTTTCTGAAATTCTTTATAGAATCCACATTTCTCATGCTGCAGATTAATTGTATTTTCCATTACTATCCTTAGTGGAAAAAGAAAATAGTTGCAGATGCCCTTTGCATACTTACTTGGAGACCATTACATATTAAATTGTCTTTTAGACTTTTGTTCTTCAGGCCAAATCACATCACTTCTTTTTTCTCAGAGGTCTGTTTTTCCAAGCTTAATCATCCTTGTAGTAGTCCTCTGAACTGTCCAACTTTTCCATACCCTTCTTTAGATGAAGTTCCAGAACAGCTCATTGGGGCCTAATGGAAGTTTGGAGGGCTCAATGATATTTTTTTTCTAAGCTAATTAAGTGCTGAATAAGCACTGTGGTAGAAAAATTAATACTATTTCAATTTCAAATGAATTCTTATGGAACAATGTGAAGCTCTTGGCTATACCCAAATGTTGGTCCCCAAATTACCTTCTGAGAGATGATTCAATGCACAAATAAACTGGAAATTTGTCTAAAGAAGGATGAATATGATACTTTTGAATGACAAAATCATACAAACTCATTAATGACCTCATTAATAAGGAAAAGCCTGAATGATGGAAACCAAAGGAAGGTCTAAAAAATAATTATCACTTTCTCCATAAAGCTAACTTCAAACAATATAAATCTCAATCTCATAGCCCCTCCTTTGATTCTCATAACTCAATTCTCTCCGCCATAGTCTTTATTATACAGCTTTAGATTTTAGGTTAAGAGTGCTTGTCTTCCTCCTTTTTTTCAGTTTTCCTTCACAATGACATCATACTTAAATGATTAAACACGGGTATGAACACATTACAGTTTACATCAAACACAACATGAATTTTCATATTTACACATCTTTACATGTTTCCTCACTCCAGGTTCTTCTTCAAAGCACACCGCAGATATCACTTTACTTTAGCCTTCCTTGATGCCCCAATTTCCATACCAAAGATTTAATGTATCTTTGTGTTCCCATAACATTTTATATATATTTATATTTTATCAATTATTTTGCTTCAATTTAATGACCCGGGTATCTCTCTTTTAAACCCTCTGAAATACTCAGGGACAAGTCCACATTCACATCTTCTTTTTAAAGAAATCACCTGGAATGTAAATATTTAAGAAACTGAAGTTTTAAATATTCCATCTCTACTACTAATCTGTAAGCCTCTTGAGGGAAGAATGTCAAATGTGACTCCCCATAACATGCTGTAAATCCCTATATAATGGATGGATCAACAGTAAGGCAATGACTTAACAAACATTCCTACATGAAACTGTATAAGCCAACACAACCACAGATGTCTTTGGGCTTACCGGTCCATGGCACGTGAGGATGCCATCTTCCATCTTCTCACACTGGGGGTCACACTCCACACAGATGGAGCCATTCTCAAACTCTCGAAATTCACTGTGAAAACATCAGCAGCATGAGACGGTGTAAGCAAACAAGGTGTCAACTTAACAAATGAAGTAACACCTGCTAAAAGTCCTATTGGCAGAGTAAATTCTAGAGTTTGTTTCTCTGTGTGCCAGGAGCATCAGAATCATTTCCCTCTACACGAATGAGTAAGTTCTCCATTAGGAGAAAAGATAAACTGCAGCCAGATGGCTCTCCTTGGCCTCCACTGGGTTCAACGACAGACTCATTCAGGAAACGTCTCTCTTGTGAGAGATATTAGAGCAGTCTCAAAAAAAAAAAAAGAAAAGAAAAGAAAAAAAGTGTCACTTTTTGATGATGCAGCAGAATCATTTTTGTTTTTTAAAGAAGGCTGTGCCTATTTGTCTCTATATAAAATTTTACTGCTGGTTGAAGCTTTATTTTTTAAACTTTGAAAGAACTATTGTATTTTTCTTGTTGCTAGGTTACATGAATGTTCCCCATCCTTGTCCTTCAAATCCCAAGACTCTTCAATTTATTTTTAGTGAAACTTCAAAAACCTCTTTGATTTCTTTTCTTCTTTTAAAATATCTGCCTTGGAGAATTATAGAAAATATCTTTTTGTGGTAGATATTATTTTCCTAAATTATTGATCTAATATCTCAATGTATTTTTCAGTTTAAATTCTTTATGAAGTAATTCTATACGGTATAAAATTAAAAACAGAGTTTCATGATAACATTCTAAAATTTTCTAATTAAAATATAAAATGACAGCCATCCCTTCCCAAAACCTTCCATTTTGTTGTGGCTATCTGAAAATTAAATGTTAGCAATACATTTTTCAAGCAATATCTACTCTAAAATTTTCCTTTAAATAATAGAGTTTCAATCATGCACAATATTTTTAAACCATACAATTTCTATTAACGTATGAGAGTATGAGGTACTAGTATAGACAATTTATAATGTCAACTATGAGTCATTTGCAAAACTTGGCTAAATATTTACAGCTACTTTATTATTTTGTGCCTTTGTATCATGGGTGACCATTCTAAACTGATAGCTTTGCAAATATGGAAATTATGAATTAACTAGGTGATAAATTCAAATTTATTTTTCCTCAGAGTGAAGTATTCACTTTTTTTCTTTTAAAATGAACTGTCTCGGAGTTCCCGTCGTGGCTCAGTGGTTAACGAATCCGACTAGGAACCATGAGGTTGTGGGTTCGATCCCTGGCCTCACTCAGTGGGTTAAGGATCCGGTGTTGCCGTGAGCTGTGATGTAGGTTGCAGACGCGGCTCGGATCCCGCGTTGCTGTGGCTGTGGCGAAGGCCGGCGGCTACAGCTCCTGTTAGACCGCTAGCCTGGGAACCCCCATATGCCGCGGGTGCGGCCCTAGATAAAGGCAAAAAGACAGAAAAATAATAATAGTAATAAAAAAATAAAATGAACTGTCTCAGGTGGCTGTTGGAAAGGTTTAATAGATGACTGAAATCCAAAAAGTGAGCTATATTTTCTGCTGGTTATATTAAGATTACATCTACTTCGGAAAAATAACTGTTTATTTTTCAATATATATAGCATAAATCTACAGGTTAGCTATGTATTGATGTATATATTTAGTTACACGGATTTTGCGTTCTTAAAGTGAAGCGTTGGTTTGATATGGATTAACATTTTATGAATTTTCATGAGTTTAAAATCTTAATTACATATAAAAGTTGTTATTTTGTATGTTTCACTAACCTGAGTGATAAAGTTTTCAAAAGAGAAATCTTCAGAATATAAGGTTGAAATGACCTGGTGTTGGGGGTAGGGATAGGGAGCTAAATTGTAAAGGGAATCCAAAGCACTATGTATAAATGAAATTATATGATAGCTACAGCAAAGCCGGAAATCATCAGCAAAGAACTACTTTTGAAAACAGTTTCTTGTAACTAAAGAGTTACAATACTAAATGAAGGTAATATTTTTTATGGTACTAAAAACATAGGTCATGCTTTCCTTTCTTTTCTCCAAAAGTCTCTTCTCCATACACAGAGCTAAGGAGTAAAATGAAGATACAGAAAATCATGGAAACGATCTCTATTTGTATGGCTTCTGGCTCTCTTCCTTTCTGCTCTCAGAAGAGATCCTCCTTGCAATTTCTTGATTGTCACTGTCTCCATCATTGTTTTTCTCCTTCTTTATCCCCTAGTGATCCTGCTGTAACTTGGCCAGGGACACTCTTTCACTTGAATCTGATCTACATCTATTGAGTATGTTTGCTTACTAAACTTTGCATTTTTGCTGCTATACATTTCTCACAGTTTTGTTGTGTGTGTGCCATCTCATCCAAGTTGGTGATCAAGAGCAAATGCTTTGGATTTGTGTTGTTCCCAGCATGAACATTAAATATTTCTGTCTTAAATCCCTTATTCCTAAATATCCTCTGCAAAAGGGAAAAATAAGTGTTTCAATGAGAGATTGTGATTATTAAGAGTAAAAATGCCTAAAATAACTCAGACTGGGACTCTTTCTGATGTTTGCATGTTTTTGGGAAGGGACGGCTGTCATTTTAGATTTTAATTAGAAAATTTTAGAATATTATCATGAAACTATTTTTTTAATTTTATACCGTATAGAATTACTTCATAAAGATGAGAAAATGTTGAGAGAGCACTTCAGTTAGTGTTGTTTTTTTTTTTTTGAATAATTGTGCATTGTAGTTAGGAGCTGCCAAAATATAGTGACTTATATGATATGGATTTGAGTGCTAACAGCTGGAATTAACTGATTTTCTATTTCCCCTTCCAAAAAATCCTCTTCTTAGGATTTCTTTGTTTATGATAGTTGACCTATTTTTATATATAAATAGGTTCCCTGATTTTGGTAAGTGCCATATTTGTATTTACTTTTAGCAGTGCATAAAGTGACAATTCTACCTAACCACTTAATCAACTTAGATTAATAGATACAAAAAGAAAGTGATACCAATTGTTTGAGTGGTAGGAATTCTAACAAGATTTTATTATGCATTTTCTGATTTGACAATCGGAATTATTTTATGACTTTATTATTATTCTCATTTTCCATATAGAAAAGGGGATTTAGGACAATTAGGTTATTTATCAGGATGGCCATTTCAACTAGGGAGTGATTAAGTTAGGATCTGAATTCATTTTCCCTCAAAAGTTGTCTTATATGCCAAGCAAAGCTGGAAGAAATTTGCTAATACAACAAGACTGGCAGTTGGGAAATCTATCATTGGATAGGCAAGACATATTTATAAGACACTTTCCTTTATTATCTTTGAAACTAACCGTTGTGTGTGATTTCCTAGGGCTCTACTACTATAGCAAAATACTTTAAGAATTTTATATTTCTTTAATGCATTTGATTTAATGATTAGGAAAATGTTAAGCTTTCCAAAACATTGGGTGATCAGTGCTGTTTATTTAGGAAACCAGTATTTTTCCTTTG
This sequence comes from Catagonus wagneri, assembly GCA_004024745.2. NCBI lineage: Eukaryota > Metazoa > Chordata > Mammalia > Artiodactyla > Tayassuidae > Catagonus > Catagonus wagneri. The sequence goes on along the minus strand of PVHT021183688.1, from coordinate 14,534,839 downwards.
TTTACCTTTCATTGTTTCACAAAACTAAGAAAAAGGGTAGTGTATACGTTCATATACCTATCAATTTCGTATTTCTGACAAGTTTAAAATTGAAATATTAAAGAAAAACAATGACATCTGGAAAAAGACAGGATGAAATCAGATATACTGAGTCCTAGTGTTGATTTGGCACTTCTACAGTGTTATTACTCTGTCAACACTTAATACTACCACGCACACTGTTTATAAGGTGCTTCTGTTCAATAAAATGATTTTTAGAATTCATTCCCGCTTTAGAACGACACGTAAACATTCGATAAATTTTTCATGTAACTTTCATTAATGGAATTAAGTCTACTAGTTTCATCTAATGGCATCAATTGCCACTCATACACAGACGAGCTTATTTGATCTGAGGTGGTATTTTGTGTACAGGTATTTCAGGTATTTCATAATAATGTGAACAAGCATGGGTACAATTCAATTGAATGAGACAGGTAGCGAATAATTTGCCATTCATTATCAAATGTATGTGTTGACTGTACTTTACAAAATTGCAAGCTGAAATTTTCCTGATAAAATCATTCAATGTTTTTTGAAATGCCTTTATTAAAATATAATTCACATGCTATACAATTCTCCTACTGAAAGCGCACAAATCAACGCTTATTTTAGCATATTCAAAGAATTGTGCACCCATCATCACAGTCAAACTATTAAATTCTTATTTAAAATTGCTTTTTTTACTTAAACTTCTAATTTTAATTTTAAACTTTTTTCCCCTAAATTCACGGAGAGCATTGGTTTCAGTAATCTATCAAAGAAGACACATACAAATATTACTACAATCCATAGGTTTCTATCATTCTAATGTAAAACACAAAAATACAATGCTACCTGGGATCACAAAAACAGTTTTTAAAGTGGGACAATTCATGAGGCAGAAGAATAAACAAAATAAAGAACTTCAAAATCACACCCTTGCAAAACAGTTGAAAATCCTTTTAGTGAGCATTATAGGAAAATCTGAGTCAGGGACAGTACTAAAAAAAAAAATGCATTATCACACTAATGAAGGGCAACTGTGATGCATGAAATGGTATGTTAGGAGAAAGTGATTTTATGAGTATATAAAATACCATGTAACAAAGTGTATAGAAGGCTTTATTGTTGGTGATTTGATTATTGTAGTACAGTAGATGGAATTTAAAATACTTGATTTAAAATATAGCGTAGGTTATCTTTAGAAAGTGACAGAACACTTTCAAAAATCTTTCCAACTAGAGACTACAAAGGTAATTTCTCTATAGAGCTAAGCTATTGTTGAGAGACATAGAAACATATGTTATTACTAATACACAGACATACTACCTAAATGGTAAAAAACAAATCAAAGGTTAGGCAGTAATTTCAGATGAAAATTGATAGGAAAGCATGAGAAAAAAATATTGTTGCTACATTTGGGAAACGTTACATTACACAATGTTCTTCATAAATAAAATAGAAATGTTTTTCAATTTTATGTAAGTATACATTGCTACAATTTAAGTATTATCTATTTTGATACACATTTTTAAGTATACACACAATAGTATGCATTTTGACTTAATCTTGTTAATTCAAATAAAGTTATTTCTCCTTAAAACAATTTTTTCATATGTCTTCTCCATTTTTCAACAAAAGCTCTTCTTAAAAATCTTGACTAGCACACACATTCTGAAATTTTACCATTTTATCATTGTAATATCTGAACAAATCAGTAGCTCAAAGCTCAGAAGGTAAAGATGGCAATATAAGATGCCTTACCCATCATAGAGGTTACAAGACTCTATGCAGGTCCTTCCCCTGCTGAAGCGACGACAGGACAGGCACTGGTCTGGCCCAGGTCCCCAGCACCCATCATTTGAACAGAGATGGTTGCACACCATTCCTTCAGCAGCTGAAAAACACACCCAAATCAAGGGGGAATAATACAGAAAGCCTGTGTCACACTTTTAATATGAATCTTTATAAGTAAAGCTGTTTCTGGAGAAGTTGGTTTGAAAGAGATCTGTAGCAGGTAACTTTGCTTGTCTACCCAGTTGCCGTGGCCCAATCTACCCTCAGTTTCTCCCATGTTGCAGAGCCCTATATCTGGGTGTGTATAGCAGCACTTCATTTTTTCATAATAGTGAACAAATGTCAAATACCTATACCAAAATCCAGGGGGAAAGAGTGACGGAAATTAATTTTCCAATCAAAGTAAGGAACAAAATGCACCTTTCTAAAGCCTAACCTTCGCTCCACTGATATACCAAAAATTTTGGCTTCAATTACATATGAGGACTTCATGTAGAAATAGAACAAGTGATATCTGTTATAAGACAAAAATATTAGAATGGGAAAAAGAAAGACTATATGGAGGGTAAGAAGAGGGAAAAGAAATAGAAACAAAATACAAGTTTTCTTTTCTGTAGGCCTCTTGTATGCTCTTGTATGATTAAGCTTACCTTGACATTGAGTAAAATTGGCAAAATAAAAAAAGTCTTGAAATAATTTTAAACAAAGTATGTTGGTTATTTGCGAGGAGCTACAGAGATTAAAGTAGTTTTTAATATTACCTCTATATTTAACAGTCTTTACTCTTATCTCTGTATTTTTGGTTGATAGGAGAAGTGCCAAAAAGTTTAGGGACCATATTTTAAAATTTCCACTTAAGGTTCACCATCTCTGTTCTTCTATATACCAAATAATATTTATTCAATATATTATTATTTATACAGAAAAATAATTTTAGTGAAGATACAGATATTGAATAAGAAGGGACTATGAAGACTTCAAACATTATTCTGGGTGTCTGAAAAATGATTTGAGACATTTGAAACACAACCTTATGTGGTTTTCCTAAAATATTAATTTCGTAGAATATAAAAACATCAAAACCCTCTTTATCTTCCCATTATTTACCAAATGTACTTATTGGGGGAATGTAAGTTGTTATGACAAGAACATTTGTGAGATAGAATGGAACAGCATTGAATGTGTGATTGTAATAAAAGAGGTATCATAGCTCTGAAAGTTTCAAGTAACAAATTCTTGAGACAATGAATTACCAGCATCACTGATTCTGATTAGTTTTAAAATCATGAAATAAAATCTCCCAATTCAGGATATATATTTTGCCTGTCTATATCCTGTAATCTTAAGGAGGCCCTTATGTTAAACTGTGTAAAATTCTTTCTCAAGGCAGACATCTAGACCTATCAAGATATTTTTTAATTCATAATTGCTTAACTGAATAAACACTTTCGTTATAGTATAAGTGGGAAACTTTGTGTGTGTGCATGTGTGTGTGCTTAGCAGTTTTACTGTCATATATGAGATATATCGCTCATACGTAAAGTATACAATTTGATGTTTTGATAGATGCATGAAATCACAAGCTACATACACAATCCAGGTAATGAATGTATCCATTACCTCCAAAATTACATTTGCACACTTGTTAAAAATCAGTTGTCCACATAGCTGTAGGTCTACTTATAGTTTTCTACATTTCTATTGATCTATTTGTCTCTCAAGGTATATTATCTCATTTTTTAATCTATATGTGTTTTTATAGTTGAAGTCCATAACTGTAGGCAGTCTTAAAAAGCCTTTTTAAAAGTCTAATCTGATAATTAGGGTATTTTAACCACTTACAATTAATATGAAATTTGTAGTTAAGATCACTGATCTTGCAATTTGTCCAATCTGTTCCCTTCACATTTTTCCTCTTTTCCTGACACATTTTGGAAAAGCAAATTTGTGCTTTTTTTTTTTAAGGGCCACATCTGCTGCATATGGAAGTTCTCAGGCTGGGGGTCAAATTGGTGTCAAAGCTGCCAGCATGCCACAAGAACGGCAAATAACAGAAATGAGACTCATCTGTGAGCTATGCCACAGCTCTTGGCAACGCCGGATCCTCAACCCACTGAGCCAGGACAGGGATCACACCTATATCCTCATGGATACTAATAGGATTCTTAACCTGCTAAGTCACAAAGAGAACTTCAGGAAAACTAAATTTTTAACTTGTAATTTTAGTGATATCACTTGGTTTTCAGTACACATACTTTTAATCAGTTTCAGTTTTAGATTAACAGAGAGATCCATGTTCTCTTACCCAGTTTTCCCTAATGGTAAAATCTTGTGAAACTATCATGCAATAACACAATCCGGATATTGACATTGATGCTATCAAGATACAGAATATTTCTGTCACACAAATATCCCTAATGCTGTACTCTTAAATTCACATCCACTTCTCTCCTGCCTTTGACTCCACCTTACCCACTCTCTTTCTGCAACACCTAATTTGTTTTCCATTTTTATAATTTAGTATCACCTTTTTTTTTTTTTTTTGTCTTTTTGCCTTTTCTAGGGCCGCATTCGTGGTTCCCAGGCTAGGGGTCTAACAGGAGCTGTAGCTGCCGGCCTTTGCCACAGCCACAGCAAAGCGGGATCCGAGCCATGTCTGAAACCTACACCACAGCTCACGGCAATGCGGGATCCTTAACCCACTGAGCACGGTCAGGGATCAAACCCTCAACCTCGTGGTTCCTAGTCGGATTCATTAACCACTGAGCCACAACGAGAACTCCTTTAGTGTCACTTTTTAATGCTATAGAAATGAAATCATATAGTATATGATTTTTTGAGATTGTCATTTTGCTATTAAGAATATATTTCTGGAGATTCATCTAGGTTGTATATATTATTAGTTTAATTTTATTGCTAGTATTATTTTCTGGTGTGGATTACCACAATTTAACTACTAACCATTAATTATGGAAATAAGTTTGGGTTATTACCAGTTTGGGTCGATTACAAATAAAGTTGTTACAATAATTAGTTCACAGGTTTTTGTGTGATATAAAATTTAATTTTTATGAATTAGATACTCAGGAATAAAATTGCTGGGTCATATGATAAGAGCATTTTAGTTTGTTATTTTTATTTTGCTTTGTTTCATTTTAAGAAAGTGACAAACTGTTTTCTAGAGTAGTTGTACCATTTTATATTCCCACCAGGAGTGAGTGAATTATCCTATTTCTACACATCTTCCCCAGCATTTTATTTTTTCACTATTTAATTTAACCCATTCTAATAGGTGTATAGTGATATCTCATTGTAGATTTAATTATAAGTTCCATGCAATGGCCAATAATGTGAACATATTTGAATGTGTTTATTTGCCAATGTGTATCCTCTCAATGAAATCTATCTTTATGTCTTTTGCTCATTTTAGTTAGATAATTCTATTGTTGAGTTTTGAGAGTTCTTTATACATTCTATCTATGTATCTAATCTATAGTGTATCTCTCTATCTTATTTGAAATTGGTTTCTCCCAATCTGTAGTTTGTACCTTTTTTTTTTTTCTAGCCACATCCACAGCATATGGAAGTTCCTGGGCCAGGGATCAAATCTGAGCTGGAGCTGCAACCTATGCCACAGCTCTAGCAATGCCAAATCCTTTAAACCACTGCACCAAGCTGGGGATCAAATTGGCATTCTACAGAGATGGCATTGCCATGAGTTATGGTGTAGGTTGCAGATGCAGCTCAGACCCCACATTACTGTGGCTGTGGTATAGGATGGCAGGTGTAGCTCATATTTGACCTGTAGCCCGGGAACTTCCATATACCACAGGTGCAGCCTTAAGAAGGAGGAAAAAAAATCCATTTAAAAATCACGTCACATTGGATTGTTTACCTTTTGATATTTAGCTGCGTGAGTTGTTTGTACATTTTGGAGATCAGTCCCTTTTTGGTCACATCAAAAAATGTCCAGAAAATCTAAATAGACATTCCCCCAAAGAAATAGCCAAAAAAAAAAAAAACACACAAGAAAAGATGTCCAACACTGCTAACTATTAGAGAAATGCAAACCAAAACTATGATGAAGTATCACCTTACTCTAGTCAGAATGGTCATCATCAAAAAATCTACAAACAAATGCTAGAGAGGATACGAAGAAAAGGGAACCTTCCTACACTGCTGGTGGCAATGTAAATTGGTACAACCACAATGAAAATATTATGGAGTTTCCTCAAAAAACTAAAAACTGAACTATCATATGATCTAGCAATCTCACTCCTGGGCATCTATCCAGAGAAAACTGTAATTCAAAAAGATGTATACAACCCATTGTTCATCATAGCACTATTTATAATAGCCAAGACATGGAAGCAACCTAAATGTCTGCCAACACAGGAATGAATAAAGAAGATGTGGTACATGTATGCAATGGAATATTGCTCAGCTTTAAAAATAATGAAATAATGCCATTTGCATCAACATGGATGGACCTAGAGATATCATACTATGTAAATCAAACAGAGAAAGAGAAACATAATATGGCATCACATAAATATGCAATCTTAAAAAAATGATACAAATTAACTTATTTGTAGAACAAAAACAGACTCACAGACTTTGAAAACAAAATTATGGTTATCAAAGGGGACTGGCAGGAAGAGGGATGGATTGGGGGATTGAGACTGGTATACACGCACTGTTGTATACGGAATGCTTGGCCAGTGGGGACCTGTGTGTGTATAGTACAGGGAACTCTACCCAAGATTCTGCGATAATCTACATGGGAAAAGAATCTGAAAAAGAATGGATGTGTGTATATGTATAACTGAATCATTTTGTTTTACAGCAGAAATTATTTCAACACTGTAAATCAACTATAATTCAATAAAAAATTTTTAAAAAATCAAATCACAAAAATAAAATACCTAGGAATAAGCCTGAACAAGGAGAGAAAACACATTGAGAACTATAAAACATTGTCAAATAAAACTGAAGATTATTCAAATAAATGGAAAGATAGCCCATGCTTTTGAAAATATTAATTTTGTTAAAATTGCCATATTTCCAAAAGCAATTTACAGATTTAATGTGATCCCTATCAAATTACCCATGATATTTTTCACAGAACTAGAAGAATAATCCTAAAACTTATATGGAATCACAAAGGATCTAGAATTCCCAAACCAATCCTGAGGAAAAAGAACAAAACTGGAGACATGACCCTCCCTGACTTGGACAAGTACTACAAAGCTAGAGTAGTCAAAACAGCATGATATTGGCCCCCAAACAGACATATGTATCAATAGAAAGAAACAGAGAGCCCATAAAGAAACCAACAGATCTATGGTCAATTAATTTTCAGCAAAGGAGGCAAGAATACACTATGGAAAAAAGACAGTCTCTTCAACAACTGGTGTAGGGAAAACTGGAGAGCTACATGCAAAAGAATGAAATTGGAATATTTTCTAACACCATATACAAAAATAAACTCAGTATGGATAAAGATCTATATGTAATATAGAAAGCTATAAAACTCCTAGAAGAAAATATAGGCAGAATATTCTTTGACATTAATCACAGCAATGTTTTTCTGAATCCTTCTTCTAAAGTGATGGAAATAAAAGCAGAAATAAACAAATGGGACCTAATTAAATTTAAAATATTTTGCACAAGAAAGGAAACCATTAAAAAAAAAAAAACTCAACCTAGAGAATGGGGAAGAATATTTGCAAACGATGTGATTGAGAAGTAATTAATTCGCAAAAATATACAAACAGTTCATATAGCTCAATACAGAAAACAAATATCAAAAAATGCACAGAAGGCCTAAATAGACTTTTCTCCAAAGAAGACACATAGATGGCCAATTGGCATATGAAAGATGCTCAACAACACTATTAGAAAAATACACATCAAAACTACAATGAGATATCACTTCATAGAAATAAGAATGACAATTATTTAAAAAATCTTCAAATAATAAATGCTGGAGAGGGTGTAGAGGAAAGGGAACCCTCCCACACTTTTGGGAATATAAATTGGTGCAGCTACTAAGGATAAGAGTATGGTAGTTCCTTAAAAAAACTGAAAATAGAATTACCATATGACCCAGTAATCCTATCCCAGGACATATAGCCAGAGAAACCCAAAATTCAAAAAGGTTTATGCACCCCAGTGTTCATTGCAGCACTGTTTATAATAGCCAAGACATGGAAACAACCTAAATGTCCACAGACATAGGAATGAATAAAGAAGATGTGGTACATATAAGCAATGGAATGTTATTCAGCACAAAAAATAATGAAATAATGCCATTTGTAGCAACATGGATAGACCTAGAAATTATCATACTAAGTGAAGTCAGCCAGAGAAAGATAAATATCAAGTGATTCACTTATATGTGGAATCTAAAAAAATTATACAAATGAACTTATTTATAAAACAGAAATAGTCTCACAGATGTAGAAAACAAACATGGCTATCAAAGCAGAAGGTGTAGGGAGGCATAAATAGAAGTTTGGGATTAACAGATACACAATATTATATACAAGATAGATAATTAAGGGCCTACTGTATAGCACAGAGAACTATGCTCAATATCTTGTAATAACTCTAATGGAAAGCAATCTGAAAGAGAATACATATATACATATAATGCATATATATACACACACATATATAAAACTGAAAAATTGAATCTGAAAAAGAATATATATGTATATGTATGTTCATAATATAATATACATATATAATATATATAGAAACACATGTAAAAAACTGAATCACTTTGCTGTACACCTGAAACTAACAGGATATTGTAAATCAACTATACTTCAATAAAAAATACAATTTATTGGTTTTCCTTTCAGAAATTCTTCTTATAGTGCCAACTCTAAATTCTCTTTGTCTGGCTCGAGATCCCAAATAATTTCTTCTAAAAATAGTTTTTCAAATGATATTTACATATCTATTAATGTGATTTTTTTTTTTAGCCTGTTAATATGATATATTACATTGCTTGTATCCCTGGAATAAACCTTGATTGTTTATGCTGTATAATTAATTTTCTATATTGCTGAACTCTATTTTCTACTACTTTTTTTAAGAATTATTGCTTCTATATTCCTGAGAAATATGCTAGCTTATAATTTTCATTATTTTTTGATACAATTTTCTCATATATGGGTCTTAATCTCCAAACCCATCATACAAAGTAGTAATAGGCAATCATTTTATGGATGGGCAGAGGCTCAGAGAAGTTAAGCTGTTCAAAGCACAAGTGTCAGAGTAGAGGTTTAAACTCAGCTCTGCCTGATCTCTTTACCACTAGTAGGGATTAAAGGTATCAGCTCCTTTCTCCACCTTTTCTGACATTACCTGGAAGAGACATGGAGCACCTCATATAGCCTAGTCACAGTGGAAGTCTATTTCCCAGACTTCTTTGCTGAAAGCAATGAAGCTGGTGCCACAGTTTTTTTCCCATGGCATTTGGCTGGAGTAGAGTTACGGTCTAAATTTTTGTCCTGCTATTCTGCCTCTTTGCTAACCCTTTGGAAAATAAGAATGGGCTTTTGTTGGGACTTTTTAGGTCTTCACCTGTTGGTGTTTATAAGTTGTCAGTTTCTCACCTTCAAATCTGAGATACGTTAAGACAAAAAGAAAACCTGGGGAATTTACGTCTGTGTCCTTCCTTGGATGCCAAGACAACAAACGTGTCTTCCTTCTCTCCACCTTTAAAAATCTTGTTTTATTTATTTATTTATGTACTTATGCATTTATTTATGACGTTTTAGGGATGCACCTGCAACATATGGAGGTTCCCAGGCTAGGGGTCGAATTGGAGCTGTCGCTGCCAGGCTACATCACAGTCACAGCAACTTGGGATCTGAGACACATTGGGGACCTACACTACAGCTCACAGCAACACTGGATCCTTAACCCACTGAACAAGGCCAGGGATCAAACCTGCATCCTCCTGGATCCTAGTCAGATTCGTTTCCACTGAGCCACAAAAGGAACTCCTATAAATCTTGTATTTATTTATAAATAATGTCCAGAGATTTTAGTTGCACTTAGCAGAAGGACTAGGTTAAGGTATACCTACTTCATCTTGCAAGAAGCTAAAGTCCCCATACATATCTTTAATTTACCACAGTCTATTTTCAAATTATACACTACCACTTCATGTGGATTCTTTAAAATGGCAAACTTCCATTTCTCCATTCCTAACCTTTAAGCTACGGTCATGCACTTTACTTTTCCATATGTTATCCACTCCACATTTATTATTTTTTAAACATTAGTTTGCCTTTTGAAGAAAATTAGATAACAATAATATATTCTATATAGTTATCTATGTAGTGCTCTTTATTCCATGGGTAGGTCCATATTTCTATCTGATATTGTTTTCTCTTGACTAAAGGGCTTCTATAATATCTCTTGTGGTGCAGTTTTTTTCTCCTGGTGTTTCTCCTTTTGGCATGTGTCTGTGAACTCTAGCTGCCTTAGTCTCCCGGGGCTCTTAGCTTTGCATCCTCAACTCAGAGAGTCTTTGGGACTCTTATTGGGCCCCACTGAATTGTGCCATTGCCTAGGAATTCTCTCAAGGTAGGTAACCAGGGCAGTCACCAGGCTCACCTAATTTATTTCCTCACTCTTAAGACTCACTTTCTTTCATTACTTGATCTCCACTCTCTTGCAAACTGTCATTTCATATATTTTGTCCTTCTTTTGGTTGTTTCGTGAGGGAAGGTAAGTCTAATTCCTGTTAGTGCATCTATATTCATTTTTAAAACACAAAGTGGCATTAACTGTTTTTTTCCTTTTTTATAGACAAAAATTTTTCATAGAAGATTTTTCTAAAATGCACCTCTATAGCTTTTAAGCACACACAAAACTTTATTGAAAATTTGAGTCCCTTTTACTCTATTTTAACTTATTTACTTCATAGTCATCATCCAAAATAGCAGATAAAAATAATTTTCAAAGATAATAGGAAGGATAAGAAATTATATAGAGTATTTTCCTGCAGAAAGAATTGTAGCTCTTCTCATATTATTAATTATTTTGGGAAACTCATAAAGTTGGTGGACTTTGTGTTTCTCTCCATATCTTAAATATTCACTAATTGAAATAGCATATATTGTAACAATTTGTCTCTTCTTCTGTGGAGACTCTTCAAAGGTCAAATGATTTGACGTTCTTCTTGAGAAAGGCTGATAGTTTGTCTGTTATATTGATTTTGAACTAACAGCCAGAATTCTTTCCTTCTGATTCATTCATAATGGAGAGAAAGCAAGCTCCCTTACCATACAAATTAAATGTTAATAGAAATGAAATCTAATGCTAGCATAGGTTTATCACTGATTCATAGACTTCTAAGTGACTTCCTATTAATTTATCAAGATACAAAGAGTAAGAAAAAAAGTTCAAATTGGTTGAATATAAATGTGTAAAATAAATTTCAAACAAAAAAGAATTAGAATTAAAGATTAATTATAAAAATATTGTTATAATACCCATTCTGTAACCATTTAGCCATTTTAAGGTTATTTATTTACAGGGTATTTCATATTCTGAAATATATTTTTATATGATTTTTATTTATACTTGCTTATAGGTTAAACATGATTACCAGAGGAAATCTCTTGAAGAGGGAAGAAGAACAAAAGTTATAAAATCAACTTTTAAAGACAAGCAGAGTATATTCAAAATCATACTGCATGGTATCATGAATCCCTCATTTGCATTCATCACTTTCCTATCCTTGTGGTAAATATAATCAATGCCTCAAATTATAAGTCTCTCAAATATGTTTTCAGTTTCTTCCTTTAGGATGTTGACAAAGACATCAGTATACCCTTGTACTGCCAATTTCATGACAGCCCATTAACTTTCTGATCAACTTATTTCACCAACTGACATTAACTTTTTCAGATTTGAACCCGTCTCACCTTGTCCCCTCTCCCTTGATTTTCCATCATCTGCTTTGACCTTAGTTGAAGAGGACAGTATAGCTTCATCCAAACCCCTACCTTCTTTTCTGCTGCCTACCACCTCCCCAAGTCTGTACTCAGACGCTCAATTCTAGAGCAGTTTTGGATCAGGGAAACAGTAACTATTGGAGGAAATCAATAATAAACAGAAAACCATAATAATTACTGTCTTCTCATTCTTTCCTAATGACTAGATGATGGTATTCAAGGCTGACTGATCATTTTGTGCAGAATGAAACCATGGAAAGTGTCTCCATGGAGCAAATAACAAAAGGCCAAAGAGGCTACTTCTATGGAAGTCTTAAGAGAAAAGAAGTTTTCAGTCAACACCAAGAATTCAACAGCTCCCTGACTTCCCACAGTGATGGTCCCACAGGAGGGAGTAGAAGGCCTATACATGGCTTACAGTTTAAAACGCCATTATAAACCTCTCTGAAGAAACTTTAGCAATGAAGTTATTAGGCAACCTTTAACTTCCACTGTGTTTTCTCTGGAAGCTGTAAAACAGATTTTTTTTCTTTATCTCATATGAATTGCACCTGTCTATTAAAAATTTTGAGAGATAATAATGTGCTTAGTATTTCGACCTTTACAGAGAATATTGAACTTGCTTTCATTAAAACAGGGGTAAGCTTAAATAATGGATCTTGCCACTGTGCTGTGTGCATGAAAGTAAATGGATTAGCTCAAAATACAGAAATGAAGTACCTGTTTACAAGCACAAAGATAGAAAAAAATATCTTCTCTTTCATTGTGCAAGACCACCTATGTAGGCTCTTTACATTGCCTACCATATGTAGAGGCATGGGTTTGACTTGGAATATATTTGGACAGATACCATGAATCTTTTTTATAAAGCTGAAAAACATAATTTCTCTGAAATAACTTAGTTTTTGTGATCAGACCAAGATAGATTCAAATCCTTACTCTATGACTATCCTTGCAGCCATGGGCAATTATTTACATGTTACTAATCATGTAAAGTAAATAATACTATCTACCTTTCAGGGTTTGATGAAGATTCAACATCATATTAGTATATTAGTAGTATGTAATACAGAGTTACTGATTTAACTAAGCTCTCAATAAATGTACTTAAGAGAAATGTGGCAACATGCAAGTATACCCATGTGTTTATTAAAAGTATTTGTTTAGAATCTATTTAGTTTATATTGGATATGGCTAAGAAATGGGGACATGATAGAAATATGAAATAAAATACATACTGTCTTATGTAGGGTTTATAGTTGAGTTAGGAAGACAGCATTTCATACATCTCATTTATATAGCATTATAAATATATATTTCTGAAAGAATGTAGCAGCTGTTCTTACTTAATGGGTAGGTGGTATTAGGTCAGCCCATAGAAAGAGGATCAACAATTTGAGATGAGAAGGATAAATAAGGCTTATTAAGGCAAGGAGAGCTGGAGTAAATCGAAATTATAAATCTAGCCCAGAGAGTATGAACAGAGAATACTGTTAGTGCTTTCAGAGAACCAACCAGACATGGGAATTGAGGGGTAGGTGGTACCTGATGACCTAGTGAGGGGGACAATGCCCAGATTATGTAGGACCTAGTGGCCATTTAAAGGATTTTCTTTGTCCAAGAGCTGTGGGAAATTGATGAAAGGTTTAAAGCAGGAGAGATAGGATCTTATTTTTAAAATATCACTCCAATTGCTTTGATGGGATTGACTTAAGATCATGTTTGAACAGTTGGTAGTAGAGAGAAAATACTGCACTGTCCAGAGATAGGCATATGACCCAAGCAGGGTCAACCAGTGTTGTTTCCTCAATACAGATGCTGGGAGATAGAAAGTAGGGCTTTTTCACCTGTACTCATAAACATGAGAATGCTCCCATGCAGGGCAAACCATTATTAATAAAGAAAAAGCTTACTTAAGAAGGAAACAGAATCCAGCAATACAGAATGATTGCATTCTGGTGATGTTTAATCTCAACATCCATCTCTGCTTGAAGGACTATCCCTTGTACTTCTCAGTTCTGTGAGCTCATATGCTCTCTTGTTTCTTTTTCTGTTTTTGGCCTTTTAACTACATTTATTATTTTATTTGTTATATGAAAAGACTTTAAGCTTATACAATTACGGTCAAGTTTTATTTTTCTCAGTTTCATTGAGATCAAGTTACTTTTTAAGTTAAAGCTGTACAGTGTGATTTGATATACAGATAACACTGTAAATGTTTTCAGTTAAAATAGCCTCCACCTCACATAATTACCATTTTGCTGTGGAGGTGGTGAAAACATTAAAACTCTACTCTCATAGCAACTTTCAAGTACAAAATAGAATTTTGTTAACTATAGTCCTTAAGCTGTACCTTAGATCCCCAGTATGTGTTTATCCTGTAATTTAAGAGTTTTTAAGGCTATTAGTCAAGGCTCCAATGATCCTCTGACAAACAGATAGGTAATTATGAATATAATTTCTCATTTATGTTGGTTAAAGTGTATATGGGCAAATATTTTTAAAATATAGAGATGTATGAGTTCAAATGTAACTCAGATTCTGAAAGTTTGGTGTAATATTTATATCTTCACTATTTATATTCTGGTGTTAAAAATCTATTCTTCAGTATTTAAATAAACATCAAATACTTTTATAAACCTACTCTAAAACTCCTTCCAAACAGTACTGTTTTGTTCCTACCATAACAATACAAATAAAGGAGGTAGAAAATGTTCCAGATTTTCATGTCCTGGAGTCCCTCTCAATCTCAATCTCTTCAAACCATAAAGTCTGCTTTGAAATTTTTAACTTAAAAGAGCAAGATTGTTCAAGCTATGGCCACATTTTATAGATGAGCTGAAAGGGTTCCTTTATTGTCATTACTGTTTTAAATCATGTCAAAAAACACTGTTAAAAATCAAGTCTCTTTTTTTGTTTGTTTTAACCTACTAAACCAATATACAGATTTAGATCAGAGTGTTTTATAGTGACTTTGTGTGTATGCATGTGTATGTATCTGAGGGTTGGGCACATGTGTATGCATTGTGTAAGTATGTGCCATATACACATTATGCTGTATGCTTGTGTAGCCATATGTCCTGTAATGGATAAGTGTGCATGCTTGTGCAAATTTTGTCTGTAGTATATTAGAGAGAATATTTTTAAATGTAATATTATGGTACATTTAAAATGAAGCAAAAATTAAATTATCCTATTTTCAGGTAATACCTTGATGATAAAATGGCTTTAACCACATAAGTAGCCATTATAGGCTCAGTGTAAACATCAGCAACACCCCGATATCAAGTTTATAGTATAATTAAATTTCTAAAAATGAAGGAACCAATGTACAAGAGACTAAAACCAATATTTTAATAAATGGATTTCATGCAAATGCTGTTTTCTCTAAGATGTTAAAAAATAAAAAATTAGATGCTTAATTTATATTGTAGCACCATAAAATGCTTTATTTATAAATGCTTCATTTACTTTTCTACACTTAATTTTTTTTCTGCATTTTCTTTTCCCATTTACTTTTTATTCAGGATCACAGAAGGTTAAAGAAAGGATTTGTAAAAAACCTCTACACTTAATTTTTTTTCTGCATTTTCTTTTCCCATTTACTTTTTATTCAGGGTCACAGAAGGTTAAAGAAAGGATTTGTAAATGATTAAATGAATCAAAGAAGAACGTTTTTCTCTGATTCTTTTCTTTTTATTTATTTATTTACTGTCTTAATAGTTAAATCTTATCTTTGAAAGGTAGTAGTACCATTTTTTTTTTCTTTAAATGGCTGTACCTGCCTGCATATGGAAGTTCCTGGCTAAGGGTCTAATCAGAGCTGCAACTGCAGGCCTATGTAACAGTCACAGGAACACCAGATGCGAGCTATGTCTGTGACCTAGACCACAGCTTGCAGCAACACTTGATCCTTAGCCCACTAAATGAGGCTCCTGATGGAACTGGCATTTACATAACACTATGTCAAGTTCTTAACCCCCTGAGACTCAACAGGAACTCCTGTTCCATACTGTTTTTGAAGGAAGTGGAAAAAAAGAACATAACCCTAACTTAAGGAAATAGTTATAAGCCAGTGATGAAGATGATGATTACATTTTATTTCTATGAATGACCTAATTTGGAGAATGTAGACACACATACAGTAATGTTGGATAAAAACTTTAAATATTAGAGAAAAAAAAAAGCATGCCTTCTATCAGGACTATGAATTACAAAACCAAGGAAACAATCCAGTCTCAATGAAAGGATAAATGTCATGATATGTGGACATGAATATTTTGATACATAAGATTTTATATTTCTTGAGTCTATGAGGAACAGAACATATAAGAATTTAGTTTACTCAAAACAGGAATCTCAGAGTTCCCATCATGGTGCAGTGGAAACGAATCCGACTAGGAACCATGAGGTTGTGGGTTCGATCCCTGGCCTTACTCAGTGGGTTAAGGACCCAGCGTTGCTGTAAGCTGTGGTGGACGTGGCTTGGATCTGGTGTTGCTATGGCTGTGGTTGTGGCTGGCAGCTGTAGCTCCGATTCGACCCCTAGTCTGAGAACCTCCATGTGCCATGAGTGCAGCCCTAAAAAGACCAAAAAAAAAAAAAATAGGACTGTCTTTTCTCTGGAAAATGTTTTAAGTCTCCAAAAGAGCTAAAATGTAAGTTCTTCACAAATTATAAGCTATATTTTATAAAAATGTCTAGCCTGAGGTGACTTAAACCTTTTTTGGTACAAAGTGGGTTATAAACAAATTAACGAATTCATGGACTACTCAACTTTGTTAATTTATTTTCTTTCTTTTTTTTTTTTTTTTTTTGCCCCGCCTGCAGCATGCAGAAGTTCTCAGGCCA
This sequence comes from Catagonus wagneri, assembly GCA_004024745.2. Taxonomy (NCBI): domain Eukaryota; kingdom Metazoa; phylum Chordata; class Mammalia; order Artiodactyla; family Tayassuidae; genus Catagonus; species Catagonus wagneri. The sequence goes on along the minus strand of PVHT021183688.1, from coordinate 14,518,187 downwards.
GGGATAGAACATGGGCCACAGCAGTGATAATACTGAGTCCTTAACCTGCTGAGTCACTGATAAAGTCGTTACCTCAATGAGTTTAAATCATGTTGGCCTCTTAAGAGTTTACATTTTTAAAAAACACCCTGTACCATCCATTCACATACTTAATGAATTTAATCATTATGTGCTTATATCCTTCTGATTGTTTCAATAGTGAGATCAAAGAAGCAAGAAGATTGCCTAAGAGCAAAATGTTTCTTAAGGGATGTGACTTTTAGAAAGGACTGACTTACTATGACCACAAGAACATGCATTTGCAGACAGATTATCTGAATTCTAAAAAGCATTTTTATATTTATCACAAGTCAGTCACTGCTATATGCATAGTAGTGACACGTGTAGGATGTAGAGGAAAGCAGTACTCAGAAGAAAAGCAGGGAAGAATTAAGTATTAATCATTGGAATATCAAAGTAGAAGATAGGAATGACTTGGTTATACACTCATGAAAACATTATTTGCTTCTCCGCAACAGAGGAGTGATGGAGTGCACCAATAAGTAGCAAAATAAATTAAAAAAGAGCTCTATGCTTACAAAAATGCATTTATAAAATGAACTTTCTTTTTGAATAAGAAACTTCCGGAACAGTACTTTTCACATATTTCAGAAGAATATGTCCTTTTTTTTTTCACCACCCCTAAGTGTCAAATACTCTGTTATTCTATATTATCAAATTCACTGAAATAAAAAGCAAACATAAAATTTAATAGAATAGATTTCCATACACTGATTGGATACAAGGAATTACCTGGAATCCCTCTTAAACATTTAAATTCCCAGTTTCCGATTTCACCTATTGAATCTAAATCTCCAAAGGAAGCAAAATTAGGCAAGATTTGAGAACATAAAATATATTATAAAATCATGTAATAGGTTATAGAAAGTCAACCATTCTGATTATTTTATACCAAACTTGTTTTAAACATTGAGAAAAAGAGGGCAACAATTCTGACCTGCTGTTAATTTTAATTGTTCGATGCAATGTAGAATTGGATAAAATATTCAAAGTTTCTATGTTTTAATGTCTGGGGAATGTACTTACTACAGTTTTCAGCTTTCCTGTTGTCCCGAATCACTATTCTTTGGTTGATGGTGCTGAACAGTGTTGTCCAGTTAATGGTATGATAATAACACAGGTTGCTGTTGTCCGTGATGTAGATGTTTCCTGCACTGATTTCCTTCAGGGACTGGAATTGTAGTGAAGTGATGCCCTGTTGCTTGAGGATAAGCAGGGAAAGGCCACTAAAGAAAGGTGAAAGGAAAAAAATGCAAAAATAAGAGTTGTTTTCTGCCTGTGATATACATTCCTGAAGTGAAATAAGGATATCATACCTTACTCCAAAAAGAATATTAATAGAAAGTAAAAAAGATGGAATCAATAAATCTGTGCTCTGAATGTTATTTCCTTACATTCTTTACACTGACGGTTATAAAAGTAATCACGTGACACACTCTAAAAATGTCCATCTTTTAGAATTATGAATATCAATGATGTCTCTCACTGTTTATAAATTTACCACTGATGCATATGCTCATTGCCTTCCCTCCTACCCCTTGAAGGTCCTTCTTAAGGTCCTCAAAACTGAAATGTATTAAGACCAAATAATAAATATTTATGGGTTGATAGTTTATCTACTGAAAATAAATCATCAATTTTACTCTATTTAATAGATTTACACACACTTTCAGAGGACAAATATCATAGATATTTAGCTTTAATTTATACCTCAGGAACCAAAGCATAATGTAAGAGTTGAAAAATGTATAAGTAAGGATAGGAGATGTTACAAGTAAAGAGAATAGTAAAATTAAAGTAAATTTTTAAAAATACTCAGAAGGCTTGGACAACTGAGAAAGCATCTCTAAAAGTTAAATAATAACCACACTGTTGAAAAAAATTATCATTTCAAGCAACTTGTTTTTACTTCAACATAGTTCATATTTTATAATTAAATTATTTTTCTCTTCTCTGAATACTAAATGTGTTTCTGACATTTCAATAAACTTATGAACATTATTTTACATTTTGGAGATCAAAGCTGTCCCCTTTTGCTTCATTATAAATCTATATATGTTTTGCTTTTAATAGTCAGAATTTTTTCATGTGTTAATATATAAATGCATGGAGAATAATAACATACATTTATAAATGTGTGTGTGTGTGTGTGTGTGTGTGTACCCAACTGGGTTGTAATTCACTCTCTCAAACCTTTGCTCCTGTAATAACCATTCTTTGTTGATGTTCACAATGTTAGCATGATGATACATTAATTTATAAAGTTTTATTTAAGGGATAGTAAAAATGGCTCCAGATAGCACTTGAATAGATTACATCTCTCAACTATACTTTTTTATTAAGCATTTTTCCCTTTTACATTTTAGAGCCTCTTATTCTTATAGATATAACTGTTTCATAGCCAAATTCTATGAACTCTCTGTGAACCATTATTATAGAATATTTGATGATAATATTGATTTTAGGCATCTTTCAGATTTAAGTAGAAAAATTTAATCAAAGTCTCTTAAATATAAATCAACTTTACTGTTCACAAATAATAATTTCATGAAGATGAAATCTGAAAAAAATAAAAGCCATGGCTTAATAATTATTAACATATATATTTATTATGTGAATAAAAAATATTGACATTAGAACTTTACAACAGTATACTTCTGAGCCCTGATTTTTTTCCCATTATTAACCAGTACTGCATGTAAGATTGTGGACCAGTTCATAAAATATCAGTGCTATAATGCTTCATTCAAATGATAGCTCCAGAGACAAAGGAGAATCTCCTGGTAAAATGGCATTTGTGTCTCACACACTGGCATGATTACCAAGTAATTCAACACTGTCTTTTAATTATTATAACATATGATCAAAACAGAGTTCCAGTTTTATGGTTCACATTATGTACTCCATACCTACAAAATGCTAATATTACTTTAAGTGACAGGCTGATGAAAAATCAAACTGTATTCTTTTAAGGGAAATTAGGAGTATTTTGCACTGAGCTTTCCTTTAGAATTTAAAGTGGAAAACCAATATTTCTAGAATCAATAAATCAGAGTCTGATGGACTTTGACACAATGTGCATACGAAGCAGAGATTTGTAACTTTGAATATACACACCTACCTATAGAGTACTCTTCCACCAATTGTCACCAGGTTAGAAAAAACACTGAAGTCGGTCATGTTTGGGGGCCATGATTGTATGTTCAAGAAACCTACAAAAGATAAGGGCAGTAAAATAATTCAGAATATCATTGTCTTAGGAATTGTTTAATACTAATTATTCTTGAACTGCGATGAAAAAGCGAGGTAAGAAAAAAGTAACACATATTCCTATTTTTGAATCTTTTATCCCTTATATTTCTTCTTTCAAGATTTAGTACCTTGCCCTAAGATTCTGGGCTATAATACTCAATAGATAACGAATGTCAAAATAATGAAAATCAAGAATATGTGTTTCTCAGAAATACATAATCTTATGACTATATAGCTTATGTGTTGATTTCTATTTTTTATTATTTTTAAAGTATAGTTGACTTACAATGCTGTGCCAATTTCTACTGTAGAGCAAATGACTCAGTCATACTCATATATAAATATATACATATATATATGTACATGCATGTACACACACACACATATTACACACACATTTTTCTTTTTTTCTTTTCTTTTCTTTTTTTTTTTTTTTGCTTTTTAGGCCACACCCACAGGATATGGATAGGCTAGGGTCAAATTGCAGCTACAGCCACTGGCCTATGTCACAGCCACAGCAACACAGGATCTGAGGAGTGTCTGCGACCTACACAACAGCTCATGGCAACACCGGATCCTAAACCCACTGAGCAAGGCTAGGGATCAAACCCTTAACATCATGGTCAGATTTTAGTTTCCACTGCACCACAATGGGAACTCCGAATTTTATATGATTCTTTTTTTTTTTTGTCTTTTTGCCTTTTATGTAGAGCCGCACCCGCGGCATATGGAGGTTCCCAGGCTAGGGGTCTAACAGGAGCTGTAGCTGCCAGCCTTCGCCACAGCCACAGCAACGCGGGATCCGAGCCTTGTCTGCAGCCTACACCACAGCTCACGGCAACGCTGGATCCTTAACCCACTGAGCAAGTCCAGGGATTGAACCCGCAACCTCATGGTTCTTAGTTGGATTCATTAACCACTGAGCCACGAAGGGAACTCCTTATATGATTCTTACTTTCACTTATTCTTCTAAAAGAAAAAAAAAATTGTCTAACCAGATAAAGAGAAAAAAGTTTCAAAAGCTCTGAAATCTTTGCCATCTTATCTATTCACTTACAAAACCAGCTATCTTGCATTTTAAGACATTTATGTATATAATTAACTCTTCACTTTACATTCTTTGATAGTAAACCCATGTCTGATTCATGTCTATAGGCCTCATATCATCTACTGTAACAGCCCTGAACATATTTGGACCTCAATAAATATGTGTTGAATGAATCCTACATTTCCCATTCTTAATAGTACTTGCAGAAAGTAAACATAAAAACATGGGCTCAAAGATCCATTGACACTTGCAAAAACAGTAATATCAAAATTTCAAAGATTTTTTTTAATTCCTCAGGTTTTCAAAATGTGCACAAACGGTAAGGAATAATGACAACTGTCATTTAAAATGATCTATTTTTTAGAACTAGAATTTGCTTTGAAAATTTAAATACTATAGGAGTTTCCGTCGTGGCTCAGTGGTTAACGAATCCAAGAACCATGAAGTTGCGGGTTCGATCCCTGGCCTTGCTCAGTGGGTTAAGGATCCGGCATTGCCGTGAGCTGTGGTGTAGGTTGCAGACGCGGCTCGGATCCCGCGTTGCTGTGGCTGTGGCGAAGGCCGGCAGCTACAGCTCCTGTTAGACCCCTAGCCTGGGAATCTTTATATGCCGCAGGTGCAGCTCTAGATAAAAGGCAAAAAGACAAAAAAAAAAAAGAAAATTTCAATACTATATAATTTTTCCAACAAAATGCTAAAATTCACATAGGTCACTGCACAGCAAGCTCACTTAATAAAATTACCTGTTATCTCTCGGACTGTCCGAAAGACATTCAGTTTCTCTGGGTCTATGGCTTCAATTGCATTGTAAGGGTCCCTAGAAAATCAAGAAGAAATAAAGCCAAATTTAAAATTAGATAAAGGAGTGAACATTTGAGAAACGTGACAATAATAATTTCATTCAATTTGAATTTTAATTAGCAATAGGAAGGTTAGTAATGTTTTATACAAATTTTTTTCTGTACTAAATGTGGATGGGGATTAAAAGGTGCTTTGAGGACATTTTGATGACACAGAATATAAATTCTTCATTGGATGCTATTCTAGATTCAGAGGAATGGTTCAATTTGACTATCCCAAGGAAACTTCCAAATATAGCAATTCTACTTTTTAACCATCTTATTTTATTTTGACTTTGAAAGTTTTTTCTTAGTGGGAAAATATACTCTGCGGATAAATTATGCTATGGTGAGAATAACTGCCTTTTGGGCTCCTCAAAACATACTAAATCATTAATAGAACCTATAACTTCATAAGGATAAAAAATACAGAAAGTCAATCTGTTTTTTCTGATACTTCACATTTATCTGTTAGTGTAATATTATTCCTGTCTTGCATTTATGCTTACTTTCATAACACAGAAACAATTTGCCTCCATTTATAAGAACCATACTAATATTTGAAAATGAATTTACAAAAAATTTAACAATAGTCAAACAGTGTTGCAAATTTTGGAGATTTTTTAAAATGTCATCTCCCAATGAACAAATACATATTTTTGTAATTAATTTTATTAGTACATGGATGTCTTGTCTTTTTTAAAATGAATATAAAACACATTTATAATTAAACAGATAACAGATTTTTTCCAGAATTTTTCATCTTAGGAAAATATTTATTACATATTGACCATACAAAATAATTGCACACTTGAATATTAAACCAAATATAAACATAATATGAAATATTTCTCAGTATTTTAAGCACCACCTTCAGATTTCCTTAAGAAATATGCAGCATTTTTTTCAAAGTTTTACTACTTTAAAAGTTATGCTATTCTGAGCAAGAAAAAGCCTCATATTAAGTATACTCTTCAGAAAAAAATTAAATTCTATTCATTGGCTATTTATTGAGAGAAATAAAACCTTCTAAAACAAACGAGGCTTTTTTAGAAGCATATATCCACCTGCAGCTAACAACTGAATTTCATTCTTGCTCTGGACATCTGCCGTTTACCAGTCTCTGAGAACCTTCTTTTTCATATGGGCAATAAACACTAGGATACAATGATCTATTGGAGGCTATTAGTCAAGGGGCTCCAAAGATCCCTGACAAACAGATAGGTATATGATCTGTTCCAAGAATTTGAATCTGAATCCACTGGCATTGATTCATCCTGACATTAGAGTTTTGAAAATATTCTCTATCAGTTCAGCAACCTTAATCTCTGCAACCACTTTGTACTAACTCTCTCAGCCTGGTTCATTAGCATATTCTACACTGTGAACCATTCCATATCTTTAAAACAAAACAAAAGAAAAACAAAAAACTTTACATGTTGAAATTACTGTTTCAAACTAAGAAAAACTAAGACATGCAATTGATACAATATAGTACTTGTTTAACATGGAGTGTTTGTAAAAGGCTTGGGAATACTATAAATGAGTTTCCCTGTATTTCACACATAATTAAGATTTCCTCAGTGTAACATGAATACTTTTTAAAACTTAAAGACTAATTTAAATATTCTGGCAAACTCTAGCTGAAGATATAGAGAATGAATATCTATACTTTTGGTAAGTATGAAGCCACAAAATTAGGTTCATGTGGGAAATTTCTTGTTGCTATCATTTTTTAATGTGCAAAGACTTTTGCATGCAGAGGAAATATCAGCTCTGTAGTAGCAGAATATGCTTTCAACATTTGTTATTTGACGAAAAGCAGTGTCTAGAACAGTTCTGGTCATATAATCAAATATGCCCTCTTTGTTGAGAAACAGTCAAAGTTCCAAGCAAGCACACCATAACAGGGTCAGTCCAAATCTTTACTTAAAACACTGCCAGGCTGCCAGGAATGAAATGAATTCTGGTCTGTTCACATGAAGCCCAATGGACCATAGACATTTTATATACTTAATTTCAGAGATTCAGGACTCCCATAAAATAAGTTGACAGAACCCCTCTTAACAACTTTAAAGTAACCCTAGGGAGTTCCAACCTGCAGCCAGTTGAAATCAATAGTATTTTAAAATCAAGAACTTCCCTAACTAAATTCAGGGCCATGAAAAAGAACATTTGTGTTTGTCCTGTAATTGTATTTGGTGCTTCAGAATAAAACTCAGGATATAGAGAAAGAAATCTATTTTCACACTTCCATTGAAATCGCTTTATTGTTTCACCAAACTTGTTATCTGTTTTCCATTGTCTATTATCATTAGTCAGTCACCTAAGAGATTTCTTGTCAGTGTCTCATTGTAACACAGCAGGAACATGCTTATTTGGTGATGCTTATTTCTACATGCTTATTTTATTCCTCTGAGACTATGCACATGAACATTTTACGACATGACAAGATACAAAAGGGGATCCTATGGATAACTTTAAACACTGAATTTTGCCTGTGGTTCTCATTCTAAATAAAGAAATGAGTGCCTTGTATGTTTCCAGCAATGGCAGTATCATGCTATAGATAGAACATATTTAACTTTCCTGAGTTCTTTTATCTGTTAACATTTTAATTGAAAACTTGAGAGTAAATTTATTTTTGAAGAATTTTGTTTTTGAACAGTATGATCTTTTAATAGATAATAAAAGGATTTTGCCTTTATATTAAAGAAATACCCTAGATCTTTTTGTTGTTGTTGTTGTTGCCTTTTAGGGCTGCACCCCTAGCATAGGGAAGTACCCAGGCTAGGGGTTGAATCAGAGCTATAGCTGCCGGCCTATGCCAAAGCAGCAGCAATGCTGGATCCCTGACACAATGAGTGAGGCCAGAGATCTAACCCGCATCCTCATGGATACTAGTCGGATTAGTTTTCACTGCGCTGTAATGGGAACTCCCCCTAAGCTCTTTCAGTCAAAGCATACATCCTACTAAAAATTAGTAGAAGATTGAGAGTAAGGGGAATTAAGTAAAGTAAAACATTTTGTTAATTTACTAAAAGCTTTCTGTTTATAATATCTCATAGTATTCACCTTTAAAATCTTTTTCTGTCCATATGCACATATGCACACATGTATTACATACACAAATACACATATGCCCAAACTAGGTACTTAAAGACATTAAGATGTCTTAAGACCTACTCAGTTTACTTTACACTAATACGTTCCTAAGATGAAAGTGAAAGAAACCCTTCAGAATATGTTTCACGTTGGCATGAGACTAGGAATGAGGAACATAACATACATTTCACACATATTTTTACCCTGAAAAATTCCTAAATATTATACTTGAGTCAGAATAATAGCAATTACAATGTTAAATTTAAGTGTTCTAAACTAAGGACAGATAATAGACTTCTGAACTAGGAAATATGATTTATTATTAAGTAAATATTGCCATTTTAAATAACTTTGACTTTATTTGGTTTCTATGTACTGTGCTACAAACTAGGTACTATATAGAGTCACTGAGATTTTCGTTTTGAACTGCCTTTTCCTCTTGCTTTTTTTAAAATTTCTTTATTTTTTGTATTTTTGCCTTTTTTTAGGGCCACACTCGCGGCATATGGAGGTTCCTGGGCTAGGGGTCTAATCTGAGCTGTAGCTGCCAGCCTACGCCTTCGCCACAGCCACAGCAACATGGGATCCGAGCCGCGTCTACAACCTACACCACAGCTCATGGCAACGTCAGATCCTTAACCCTCTGAGCGAGGCCAGGGATCAAATCCACAACCTCATGGTTCCTAGTTGGACTCGTTTACCACTGAGCCAAGATGGGAACTCCTTCTTGCTTTTTTTTAAACTTTCATTTTTTCGGGGGGGTAGTTTTGTTGTTGTTTTTGTTATTACTTTGTTATCAATCCAGTTCTCAACTTTACACCGGAAGGCACTATTTGCCATGGATACCACACAACTCATTACACTGTCCACAGTGGAGCCTCAGATCAGACCCCAGTCTAGTCTGGATCAAGTTACTCAAGTAGAAAATCTTTTATTTTTAAGAGAAACTTGGTTTATCTTTCTATTTTTAATCCATGTGAGTCGATTTTCTATAAGTCTTGTGTTCTCCTTGAAAGTCTGGATTAGTCTAATGTTTGTAATGACTGTTCACAAATTTGTGAATGTATGGTCCCTATTGTGCAATCTACTCTTATGCCTTCAAACATCTACTATCCTTTTATTTCGTATCTATTAATATTTCCCTATTCTAAGGCCTTAGGTGAATAAGACTATGTAAAACAATTTTATAATTAGCATCAATCCAGTTTTGAGTAATACATTCCATAATGAACCAAGACTATATATTCTGAACTGCTCTAAACCAAGTCATTTTCAAATCTTTCTGGCCATGGTTTGTCTATAAGAATATTAACCATTAGTAGGGCACTTTTGTTGGTTTATAATCCTTATACTATCACAAAATTCTTGCAGTGGGTTCTCAGTAGGGCAGTACTATAATAGAGCTGGGATACTGGGGTGTTTGCAGAGATGTTTCAGTTGTTCAGAGATTGAGAGACAGTATAGGCTTTTAGTAATAACCCTAAACTAAGTTAAATGTCTTTCACAGCAGAGGATTGCCTCATGTCTTGAACCATCTTAAAATGTGCCATCTCACATCCACAAACTTCACAGTTGATCGCGCTTTGTGTGTAATTCTATAGTCATGTCGCTTCTTGTCATATAACAAGATGTCTCAGTCATTTCCTATCAATACATAGTTTATTTAATACTACTACTAATTTCTTCTATAAATCACAATTAGACAATTATGGTGACTTCATAAAAGTATATATATATATACATGTAAGCTATATTACCTATGATTTTAATTTCAGAATTTAAAAGGATGTATTAAAATGCTTAATATAAACATGATGGATATTGAGCCTGATTTTAATGAAATCTAAAGCAATTCATAAGATTATGTTTTCAAATCTTTCCCCACACTGATGGACTTGAGGCAAAATCTTTTATTACATCAATATGGAAGCAGCCAAAGTGAATCAAGTGGCTATGTCTTTATATTTCTCAGAAGACTGTGTTACATAATATGATCTTTTATTCATGATGATAATTTTGTTTTAAAAACAGCTAAAATGTGAAAATATTGTTTTACTAAATGTTACATGGGTATTAAATTATACAGGTGTCACATATTTATTAAATATCATATATGTATTAAATTATATAGATGTAGCTAAATATTGGCCCAAGTCTCCTATCCAAAGGAGCCTAGAAAGCAAAGATAGCATGTAAATGGATTCAGAGGGCCAGCGGGGACTATGGTGAATTTGATTGAATATTTCTCGTCTCAAAATGGCTAATATTACCCAATTCCAAAAGATAGTAATCATGTAGGAATTGAAGCTGATAGTAATCAAGTCCACACATTTTTAAAAGAGAAGTTAAAATTATTGACCTTATTTTAAAAGTAAACAAAACAAGAAAACAACAACAAAAACACATCTTGGACCAGATACAACATATCTGGGGCAGAAGGTACAAACATACTATTACAGTTTCTGGCACAGATCCATATTAAAAGCTACATTCTGAGTGAATAAATGCTTTATGTAATAGGACTTACAATAATTTATTTGATTGGCAAGAAATGCTTTGTTCTATTTCTCTTATTCCTATTTGACACATCTATTCATAATGTGTTAAACTGCTTTGCTTCTAGAAATGATGTGATATATGTTTATAGTAATCTTCTGAATTGAAATATGTGAGTGATATTCTTTATCTGTAGCCAGTAGAACTAATATTCAGGGATTAAGTAGTGATATAGACAATTAGATAAAATATAAAGTAAAATTAGTGGTGTTTTTATTGGAACTGAGAGAATACAAATTTGGTTATTTTCCCAGTTAAAACCAGCAGGTAGTTCTGTAATGAAGGAGCCCAGAAAATATTACACGTTGTATTGCTACATGAATAGTTTAACTTCCCAATCTAATAAAAGTGAGAAAAAGATGCATTAGAGCCATAAAAAAATAGCTTAGAATTTCAAATTACTGATTTGTTTTCTGTGAGATATATTTTTTTAAAAATACTAATTCATGTTATCTTTAACTAATCACCCACTGATACAGCTGCCTTAACATACATAAAAATACGTCAAGTTTACTGAAATCTATGAACTTGTGGAGAATATCCTGCAAATACACCTTAGCTTATATGTAATCAATATTTTCAAATCTAAGCAGTTGGCAAACTCATAATCTGGATGTATCCCTGAAGTATGGTTATGGTCACTGCTGGTGATATCTGGCATTTTATTTTTGTGGAGGATCCTATGAAAAACATGATAGTGGCACTTTCATTGTCAATAGGAATCCAAGAGACAAAGCTAAAGAATCTCTTAAGCTTTGCCTATACTTGGTAAAATAATTTTCAATAAAAATGTAATACTTACCCATGAATACCAGTGACAAGGAAGATCAAATTCCCATTGATTTTGGTGCAGTTTATGAATTTGTCAATGTTACTAGAATCCACAGTCTGAGCTGACATCAATGATCCTGTGCCAATACCATCACAAGCTGTAGAAATAAGATTCACAGTCAGGATGTTGAGAAAAATAAATTTAGTCAATAAATTATTGCATTTTCATAAAATAAAGTACTTTTTTATCATAATAAAAAAAATCACCTTTTGGGCAGATGTCAGTGCAAGGTTTACACATTTTAATCCCGTTTTCTTCTACTTCCATCTTGGAACTAGGGCAGGCACGCACACAAGAACTGGAATCAACCACGAAGTTATCTAATAAAAAGAGGTAAAATTGGGAATAATGTTGGTGTTCAGCAAAAGAGTTTAAAATTAGATATTTTAGGGTTTAAAAATGATTACCCTTATTGATAACATGTGTGTTTCTTTCCCTAAAACAACTTTTTGTCTAAATATCTCAACCTGAAATAGCATCTACAAATATCTACATTTAAATTTAACTGCAGGGTGTATGAACAACAGCTAGTACTTGCTCAACTACTGCTCCACAGACTGAATTGCCCCCAAGACAGTGAATTTCTTTATAGACTTAGGAAACTGCATGACATTTAGTTTGTGTTTTTCAATAGTTCCACTTCATTTCATGTCATGATGCAAGTTGGAATTCTAAAAATAATTCAAGTTATGTGAAGCACAAATGAAGCTGAAGTTAAACTGCCTTGGATCAAGACAGTGCACTTCATATCCAGGCGGAAATGTTTAAAATGTGTTCATCATTCAATGGTGTGCCATAGAATCTATCCCATTGTTTGATATGAAGAAACAAAACGAAATTTGAAAGGGCAGTGCTTTAGGAAAGGTGTACTAAATAAACCAGGAACATCTAATTACCTGACACATTGGTGAAATGTTTAGGGGTCTGGTGGTCTGGAATATGCCAGAACATTCCCTTCTCAAAAAAGGACAAATTATTTCATATAGAGCCTCCCATAATAAGGGAAAAACACAATACCTGCTAGGCCACTTTGGGTTTTGAAAGCCGAAAACCTCCATGTCTGGAAATACTGCTTCTGGCCCAATATCCAGTGGTCTAGAAGGCCTTGAAGGGGGCCCAGAGCAGGAAAGGCATATAGCACATGTCCAGGCTGGTGTGCAAGCAATTCTGCCACTTGGGTCACAAAACCCAAGAGGCTCTATGATATCAGAGGTATCTCTAGTGTGAAAATATGCCACGTGGAGTTATGGCAAGTCCCATAACTCCACATCAGGGAAAATCACATCAGTGATCTCTAGGAATTATAAACTATTTAACAAACAATTCCTGACATGCTTCTGAGTCCTTAGAGATAGAGTACCTAACTATGGGTCATTGATTGACCTTGTAGCCAGAAAGGCCTGTAATAAACAAAGTTTCATTTAAAAAATGACATCATCGTGTTGAGAAGATCCAATAACAGTCCCCTGAAAGATGGGAGCAGGGTCAGAGGCACAAGTAAATTGCATAAGCAGGTGACACAGATCCCACATCATCCCCACTGTGCCGTCACCTTTCACTAAGCTCCTACCTATGGCTGCACAGGGACAAAGAGAGGGCACTTATGACAAGCTAACAGAGGGGGGACAAAAACTAAGCCTGGTATGTGGGTGAAAACAGCTGAAAAATGGATGAAACTTGCTTTTCAGTCTCACTCAGGAGTGGACTTGAAAGATGGTGACAAGGAAACATCCTACCAAAAGGCATAGTTCTAGGCAGTGTAAAGGGTACTTTTCTTTGTATGGAATAAATATGAATCTAGAATGAATATAAACTCATGAGCAATGGCTTTCTCTGGGAGATGAAATATTAGGAAATCTGGAATTGGAATTGAAGGAAATCTGGGAAATATATGAAACCGTGGGAGTGGGCAGAAAGTGTGAAGATTTTTGTGTCTAGGTGAAAATCCACTAGAGGGCATCCACCACAAAAGAGACATTTTGCTGAGACTGCATCACAGCCTGATCCCATGTCCTCTTTCTCCCCCGTGGATCTTGATTCTGAGACAACCATAATCTCTGTCTCACGGGACACCAATCTTAACAACCATAGTCTCTGTCTCAAGGGAACCCAATCTGCAAAGGTATAATCATCTTTTTCCGTAAAGTCTTTAGCAATACCTTATATTTAACACTTCCACATCTTTTGCAGCAATTTATGCCAAGTGAAATAATGATTATAAATATCTTCATATCAGTCGGGTTCAGATTTTACAGTCAGATATGTTTAAAAAATATTTGTTGTTTAGAGTGTTTGAATTTCAGAATTCTGGATTAGGAATTTTAGGCCAATATTTAGAAACTAAGTGTCTTTGTTTTTCCAAGATAGCTATAGTTTAGTAAACCATGCCTTATGAGTAAGGTCCATCAAAGTTTTGAATTTTACATATGTAAACAATGAAATGTTTTAAATTAGCATATAATTGGATTAGACCTAAATTAATCCCTGGAAGGAAGATTATGAGTTGTCATATCTATTTTAACTAGGTATGTAGTTTCAAAAATAGTTGTTAGTATTTAGCCTCTTGCCATAACTTAAGAGTCAAGAGACCTCAGCTGAGTCACTATACAGGATATTATAAAGAAAAGTAAATTCTGTAGCTCAGATTTTTCTGGTCTTCCACTCCAAATCAAGCCCTGGACCTAAACCTCAGGACCTGAATAAAAAGGAAAACAACAAAAAATCTCAAAAAACCATGGTTTTGTCTGTCTTTGGGGCAAGGCACCATGATTTGAAAGTAGTAGAGTAGAAGGGCATTTGTCTAAGAAAAGGAAAAAGAAAATCATCATATAGCCCCATTCTAAAATAATTTCCAGTGTTTTAAGGTTACATTGGAAATGTTTTAAGGACAGTAGACAGTAAAATATAGGGCAAAATATTTTAAGGAAAGTAGACAGTAAATCATAGGGTTATTTTAGAAGAGAAGTTGGTTATTAGATCAAAAATATGTTTGGATATTAAAGTGTTTAGAATGGGAAAAATCTCTACTATCTTAGAATCACTGTATCTGTGATTTTAAAACAGGAATTCAGAGCCAAGTTAAATATATGATTATTCTTTTAACCAATTTGAAAATATTTAATAATAATGACTGGAATAGCAATTGCTTACAAAGACTTTCTTCACATACTTTTCCTCTGAAACTTATTCCCTAGCCCTTTGATCCTTATAATGAATGATTCTGGGAGAGAGAGGATACATAAAATTAATCCATAGTTTAAAGAGGAAGGAATAGAAAAATAAACAATTCATTTAAAATCACACAACTAATAGGTGGGCAAAGCTATAATCAAAACTACTTTAATCCCACATCCCTTATATTTTCTACTCCATCATGAGCACGAAGCAAAAATAAATAAATAAATAAATAAAATAAAATAAAAAACTAACAGAAAACAAACTAATACCTGCGTGCTATAGAATGCTGAATATGTGGACAAATGTAGTGGTTTTCTTTAGCCTTCTACTCAGTAAAACATTGAAGAAATGTCTCATGGGTTTCTTTAAGCAAAGAAACTGACTCAAATATCAAGGCATATACTGCTCTTGATTAAAGTTAAGCTGGTCACTTTGAATCTACAGGACGCTATTCATTTGATAAAGATGCCTTAACATGCCATTTATAACCACTGTTATTAAGAATGGATTTGATACTAAAACAATAATGCCATATATTCTATTATAAGTAAGTAATAAGAAATAAATTTAGGTAAAAATTCATTGTTACTAGAGGCAGACCTCATTCATTACATAGCTTGCTGCCACTTAATCACTTTTCTGAGGGAGAGTATCACGGCAAAAAGACTGAGATACAGTGAATATAATGAGTTTAGAAGTCAATGAATGACTCTGGACTCTAACCTCAAACATGCCACTGCTTTGCTGAGATTTTTGACCAATCACTTCAATTTTTAAAACTTTAATTCCGTTACTTGTGAAATGATAGTAATAGTACCCAAATACAAGTTACTCATGATATTGTCTCAAGTTTCAAATTACAATAAATTTACATGAAATTCCTTTGTTTTAAAATGATGAGCTAATTAATTTGGTTATTATTATCCTGTTACGTACGTGGGCACTTCTTGACACAAAATGCTCCATAGGTGTATTTTGCATTGAAGTTATGCTCCAGCTGAAACGTGGTTGGATTGTAGACAAAAGTTTGTGGACACTGAGTAACACATGCTCCACTGTCATTGAAATTCATGCAGGCCTGCAACATAGCAAATAATCATTTCATTTTAAAAATAACCTTCAAAATACCTGTTAAAGGGACACTATTACAACAGTTTTGTGAGAAGTTTGCATTCTTAGTATAGATTAATTTCCTAAAAACTGGAAATTCTGATATTTTTCTTGTTAAGCCTTATATTTTAAGTTAATATTAGTTTTGTACTTCTCAGTTTTATAAAATGTTTATTTTTTAATGTTCAGTAATATACCAAAATCTATACTTACTGATGTTCATACTGCTTGGTATCTATTCACTAAATTCTAAACTGAGAATTGGTTTAAATTTAAGTTATATAATAGTAAAAATTTATTTAAGCTCACACATATTCAAAGGGTTTACGTTGAGTCTTAAGAGTCTGGTACTCACAACTAAACCCCAATTGTTGAGGCAAGACTTTCCTTAAATCTGGTGTTTGGGGAGGTCTATGCCTTATATGACATGGTAAATTCATTCATCAGCATTGTATAGTGAGAAAACATTGTGATGGCCATTCAAATTGGACTTAAAGAAAAGGTGCTGGCAGGTGACTAGTCAACTGTAAATGTAGGGATTACAAAGCCAAACTGTAAAGAAGTAGCTAAACTTAGACCATAATTTTAAAATATGATATCATCTACTACATGGCCTTTTTTGTAATCTCACATCATTTACTAAAAGTCACCAAGTTCAATATGTTCCTCTGACTCATGTATTTATATTGAGACCTCAACTTGCAAATATGTTTAAATGCATTTGAGACTAATTAGAAATAAATGTAATACCTGAGCGTTTGGTATTTCATATAAAAACAGAACATATGTTTAAGTACATAAAAACATGTGAATAGCAAAAGAGTAGATGAACTAATTATCTTAATTAAAAAATCTAAACCGTCATAGGAATAATTTACGCCTTGGAAGGCAGGCTAATGTGAACTTAAGCTGTATTTTACATATCACCATAAATTGTATACATGGTTTTTAATAAGCACTAATTTATTGTTTCCTCAAAACATTTTCTTAATCAATTGTTGTTTTAGCAAGTACTTTATCATAAACATGACAATTCTCTCATGATGGCCTACGAGATGCATAATCAGAATGAGACTCATTGATTATATATTATTCACTAAGATGACACTTTCCAGGAAGAATCTATTAAAAACCAATCCAGAAAACTCAGTAAGCTTTAATTTGTGGCTATAAAACTTCATATGTCCTCATAATTGCCTTACTAATGTATTTTAGACAGTGTTGTGTACAGATTGCTCGTCAACAAAAGGGACATAAGCCAAAGGAATCAAATAAGTTTACCTCCCAGACAGCATACAAAACAACATAACTTACACCAAGACCTTGGTCTGGCATTCTTGGACATGCTGTACCAGATGCCAAGGTGGAATCACTGGACCATTCCATAAATGCAATGAAATGAAAAATTGCAAGCTCACTTACCACTCTTCTTATTGAAATAATGGAACCATGAAAAAAAATGCAGTGAAAAACTTCTAAGTATTAGAACTTAGTATTAAAGTTTCTAAGAGTTAATGGTTATTATTGGTGTTCATTGCTGGTTTTTACTCTCAGAATTGCTAACACAACACAAAGGTGTTTCAGCATTCTCCAGATCAAGCTTCTATCCCATGTCTGGTGACAGGCAAGGGGAAGAGTGTCAATTCAATATCTGCTGAGCATCTTCCTTATATTTTAACATATTTCTTCTCCCTCCTTCTTCTTTCTTACTCATTTCTACAATGCAACCTTTTGTTCCACTATGGTATTAGGATAGACAAATTGAGTTTCTTTTGATATTAAGAAAAGTAAGAACTTACTGCATAGCAAAATCATAAGAGCTACACTTTGTACTTTGCTTATTTCAAGAATTAAGTTCCAATTTGAAAAATGAAAATTCAGTTGTACATATATCTGTGTAATTCTGAGTATTTGAGGAAACAAAAAATAAATTCCTGCGTTCATTATTACCATCAAAAATAGTTTCTTATTTTATGATTTTTTAGCTTAAAATTAAACTAATGCTCTGTGTGTATGAAACTGTGTCAGCTATAGCTCATGGAATTGTTTGCATCTATTCAAAAGAACAGAAAGATCTTTATCAGGGATATCAAAATGTAATTAAAATGTGTCCCCAACAAGCTATAAATGTTAATTTTGAAGAAGTAAAAGTGTCCTCTTCTAAAATAAAAACCACACATATTACCATATAAATTGCTTGAAGCATACATTTGTAAATCTTATAAATTTTGAATAATATTAGCTTGTAAACAATATAAACTGTAAAATAGTTAAATTCATAAATGTCTGTTTTTGTCTTGAAATTTATATTTGAAAAATAAAACACAAGTGCCCCCCCTCAGAAGATTCAATGATGCAACATAAATAGGTGATCAGTATAAATTTTGGAAGGATGCTGTTACCTTTTTAAAAGATATCTCAATATATTCTCCTTCATGTTCTCCAATAAATCCCACTTGTAATATAGATTATATCAGAAAGACATAATTCATTTAGTAGAACAGAACAATCCCAGTAAATCAATAGCCACCCTGGGACAGCATGACTGCTAGGAAGGCAGAACATTTTTCTTAACCCTAAAATGGTAAATTTGATCTCATCTTAATAAGATGTTGAAGATCCCATGTACTTGAATCAAACTAGGAAGGGAGGAAGAGAATGAGAGTGAAAGAAAAGCTTGCAGACTTACAAAGCAGTCAGTGTCCTTAGGTCCTGAGCAGCCTCCAGCACACTCTCGATGACAACAGTCACTGACATAGGGTCCGTAGCATCTGCCATCACATTGTTCTGCACACACTGTCCTTGTCACTGCACAACACAGAGATAGAGCCTCATCAAAGTCAGCTACCAAGAGGAACTTCTAAGGTGATTTGGAGTAGATGAGAAAAGCTGAGCCTGGAGTAACAATTTACTCAATCCACCACTGACTTAGTTCAGTAAATATTTACTGAATGAAGTCTGCAACTGATCAAAATTACTGCACAAAGCCCTTCAAAATTAATACATGAATTTTTTTCTATATTCTTTCTTGTTCCAGCAAATACTCGTAATGCCTTAAAAAAAATCCCACAACTTAGCAGGATAGATTCAAATTTAAACTAATTGAATAAGGTATTTTGGCAGGTTGTGAAAGACAGAATCAGCAATGAAGTCAGTTTACCATGTGCACGTTGAGGTCCTACGGGATAAGGTGGCCCCAGAAATGAGTCTAAGATTTTTAGCAGTCAAAGAAAAAAGAGAAACATAAACTTTTACATGATTCACATCATAGCTTATATTATTCCTAGATAGATAGATAGATAGATAGATAGATAGATAGATAGATAGATAGATGACAGATAAGTAGGTAGACAAAGATAGGTAACTGATCCATAGTAGCATAACTCTTTCTATTCATGAGATTTAAGTGAAGTTTTTGTCAAAAAGAGAAATCTGTATAAGGAAAAGAGCAATACCTAGGAAGGAAGGAAGGAAGAGGGGAAGGAAGAGAGAAAGGAAGGGAGAAGGAAGGAAGGACGTAGGAAAGGAGTTACATTCATGTAAATAAGACAAAAAACTACTATTAGTCTTTTCTTGCAACATGCTTTAAAGTCAAGCTGGCAGCATCATACCAAATTATACTTCAGTAAAATAAAGCTATAGTCTAAACATTGAATTTATAGCATCGAGGGATACATTTCTGCTTATAACACTTATTCCAATGAGTTTTCTGAAGTATTTAAAAAATGAAATTTGCAGCATATGTGTAGCACATCATTTCTTGGCTTCTGAATTTCTGCTTCAACCTTATTTCTTCCCACCTCTTTGAGTTCTTCAAAGCTTCCTTCAACTTGTACTATACCAAGGCACTGCTCCTTTAATACTAGTATTGCCCAGAGCTGGTCTTCACAATTTTCTTTGGGCTAAGGGCACATATGCCTGGATGAAATCATTTATCCCTTATTTGCATAGTCCCTATAGGTAGATGACATTAGATCCAGATTTGAAATGTCAATTGAGACGTAATATGCATTTCTCACTGTCTACAAAAGTTCCCATTTAGAGGTACAAAATGGCATGTATCACTTTCCCATTTCACCATCAAGTATATCTCTCTTATTTGCTCCCTTATCTCAATTAATGATAGCACCATCCATGCAGTAGCTTACCGTTTCTCCTTTTCTCTCACCCTCACTTCTCAATACCTAATAAAAATCCCAAGTACTAGCAACAGATATTTTTCATTACTGCACCTCCTCTCTACTCTTTGTTCTGAAACTTACCTCTGAATTAGTACATAGCCTTCTGAAAGGCATTTCAGATCACAAATAATCCTCTATGCCACTCTAAAAGTAATGACTTGAAAATATAAGCCACTACAGATAAATCAGTGTTGTTTCACAGTATGAAGCTCACTTGCCATCTCTATTCTAAGGTGTAAATCCTTAGCGAGGAATAAAATCCTCCATCAACTGACCACCATCTCTATTTCTACTGGCATTTCTCACTGCTCTCACTGAGAGCTTCACATCCAGACACACAGAAATACCATTCGTGGCCTCCAATTCCTTTCAACTGCTGTTACGCAATTGTGATTTTCACTCTTTCCACAGTGCATTCCTTCATGCTGAAAAAAAAAAAAAACCTTTCTGCCTTCTCTGTCTAGTAAATACTTATCTCAAAGATCCATTTAAGGTGCCGTTCTTGCTCTGAAACTTTTACAGACACTTCTCCAGGCTGAGTTAATCTGACTCACTTGTTTCTGAACAAGTAAAGAGATGACGTTAATACAGGAGTCCATGTGATCTGAAGGCCTAGGCTCAATTTCAAACTGTTCTTGTGATATGGTAAGTTACATCACCACTCAGTGTTTCATTTTTAAGAGGAGACTATATTAGGACCTATGTAGTGGGATTGAAGACAGAAATAGAGATATAGGTATAAAGTGTTTAACTTGACCCCTAGTAATAGTGTTCAGCAACTGTTAGATACTACTATTATATGTATTATAGTATATTGTATTTATTTTTTCCATCGGTGCTCCCCCCACTAAATTATTACAGAAATTTTTTGGAGTGTATTGTCTTATTCCAGTTTATATCCTTAATGACCAGTACAGTGTTTGGCACGTCACACACACTAAGTAAGTATCCCCTTCGTCAATAGCATCAATCACCATCCAACATATTTTACAACTCATTTATTACACTTATTTTGTTTTGTCCTATATCATGATATCTAGAACTGTACCTGTAATCCATCTAATGTTTAATTTCATACACATTATATATATACTTTACATATATATTATACATATACAATATATCTGAATGGATTATATACACTCATTTAGCTCTTCATATTCACACATTGTGCTTATATTGATGTTCCTATCTCTCAACTGCTATATTTATCTAGATGTCCTAATTAGCAATTAATGCCTTATAGAGGAAACAATTTTAATAGACATTTTTAGAAAGAACAGATTCAAATATAATTCTTCTCTTCTAGAATCAACAGGCCCTTCTGATGTATTGAGTTGCTAATTGAAATGGCAGACATGTTAAGTAAGCAAATTACTAGATTTGAAATCAGTGTTATCACAGGGCAGTCTATCAATTTGCTTTTAGTTGACAGACATTGCTCAGCTGGAAAATAGCATGAGGTGAGTCAGCAATCATATCCTATAAGTCATATCATATTTTAATCCTAGACACATATGTCTAAGTGTTAATTTCTATTTTTTAACTCTGACCATTTAAGAAAACTATACAAAATGTCTAAATTTCCCTTTATTTATATATTTTGGTCTTTCCTATCAAAGGAGGAGATTATTGTAGATAATATTTATAGAAATAATCATGACTTTATTTTTATAAATTATTAAATGTTCATGTTAATATCATTTCTCTCATTGAGAACACTATTTAAATATATGTTAGAAAAAGAATATAACATGGTACAATATTAGGCTCAATAATAATTATACTGTGAAACTTTTAAAACTTTTAAAAAATAATTCAATCATATATGTTAAGTCAACTTTAAATTTTTCAAATTATCAATTCCTTCCTTATAGTGGTCACATATCTGGTATTTCTCAGAACACTTTGATCTTAGTGATTCCATTCCATTTCAGAAACCAAAAAAACATACTTACAATTCACTATTTTTTAAAATGTTAAGTTATTAAAAGAAAATTATGGAATTTTGCCTCAAAATAATCTGTAATTGATTTGTTTTTAAAAAATGTTGATACATTTATCACTAAAAATACCACTATTTGCTATCAGCTTTCACATGCCTAAAGTTCAGTAAGCATGAAACATGTTTAGAAATATCTGCTTGAAAGAACATAATAAGTAAGCAAAATATTTAAGCAATAAGCATAATCTCTAAAAACGGATAAGACACTCTTAAGAAATGTTTTTTCACATTGTTATGTTAGTTCCATTTTCAGAAAGAAATCTTTAACTTTATACAATCTATTTAATGATACTTGCTGATTAATAAGCATTACTCATTATGAATTAAACACATCAAACTGTAGTCATATTTTATTATGATGGAAATACAAAGCAAAAAACAGATCCTGAAATCAATGAGATAATTCATTTAGCCTCCATGGGAACATTAACTTATAATTGCTTTGCTTATATTAATTTCCATCCTTGCTTGACTATTATTTCACTAGAATTTTTTTCCCCTGTATTTAGTATCTTTTCTAAATTGCTTTTGGGTGCATTAAAATATTTGGGTTGAATTTTAACTAGCTAATTCTTCGGTGGTACATCACTAACTGTAACTTTAATATAAAAGATAAAACCTGGGAAATTAAAATGCTTATTATATAAGGTCAGTAACTTGAAATTAGGAATGGGGATTCATTCAAAATATCCACGAGGCTCAGACAGATAAAGTTTAAGGAACCAAGCACTGTGCAATAGTAAAGGGACACTGCTGAGACAAAACCTGTTATCTCAAAAAAACTAAAGTATTTATATTTATCATATCAGCATTTCACTAATATAAACAAGAGCTTAATTGCTTCTTTAAATATAATAACTACACTTAAAGCTACTCCCTTAAAACAAATTAATTTTAATTGAAGATCTTTGGCAATTTAGCAATCAAATATGTATTGTTTCTTCCTATGAGTTACAAAATGGATAATGAATATTCATATATGTTACAAAACCAAGGACTGATATCACAGTGATACAACAAAAGGATCTTTGTCCATAAAAATATAAATAAGGTAAATATAGGCAAAGTCTTTATAATGTCTTCTTCCCATGCTTTTACACTCTGCCCCTTTTCTCCTCCTCCCCATCCCCTTCCCCTTTGTCATCTCCTCCCTCTTCTAACCCTCAGTGCCTTCTGCTTCTCTTTACTTCTATCCAGTGGCTCTGAATCAGGCTTCATATTAAATCACTTAACATGGACTTTCAAACTCTAACATGGGAATTCTTATATCAGCGAAAATTTTGATTTAGTTGATAAATCAGGAGGATTCAGATTGTCCACCTAACAAGCTCCAAAATAATGTCACTGCCTACCAGTCCACAGACCTCATTTTGAGTAAAGGATATAGAGTACTTTAAAAAAAAAAAAAAAAAGCCTGGGAATCACCTATTTCTCATTAACTCAAATTTACCTTCCATGTTCTAGGATTTGATACTTTTAATAAGATCCCCAGGTGATTTCCAATATGCACTCTAGAGCTAAAAAACATTATTCTAGGTTATTTCCACCATTTGACTGACTGATTATTCTTTGTCTGAAACTTAATCACACTGATTGACCTTTGCTTCAATTTCCTATCGGTGCTGTTAAGCCCTCTATCACTAATTGGGAGATCAAGTAAACACGATGTATAAGAACATAGGAAGGAAAAGACCTAAAGTGGGAACAGAAATATTGCTTGGCTAATTCTGAAGGCAAAATTTTCAGATAAGTAAGAGACTGTCAGAAAATTGTTCCTTCTGTCACTCAGCAGCTGCCTACGTGGAAAGCATGTTGGGCAGTCCCCAATTCCATTGCCAAGCACATTTTAAAGCATTTTTTAAAAATTTTATTTAATTCTATTTCAATTATTATTCAATGATCGGCACCTCTATGCTACCTATAATATTTCTGTTCATTGACCAAGTTTCAATAAACTGTGTCCATTGTATCTATTAAAAAGATGATATTTCAATGGAATGGTCTTTATGTTAGGCTGTTTTCAGTTACAAACTTGGACATTTGAACAAGAAGAAAAATGCTTGGATTAGAGCAGAGGTGATTTGGGTTGGATGTGAAGGAGAATTTATTGGCTATTAAAGTGATGAAAACACTGTAATGAGACACTGAATGGGCTTCTTGAGTCTTTATTTGTTAATATTTAAGGGAAATCTCTCGTGTAAACTTTAGACATCCACTTAATTACAGGGGAGCTTGATGAAATGTTCTCTCTAGGTACTCTCTGGTTGTATAATCTAATATTTCTTCCTACAAATGGAGAAATTATGACCCCCCCCCAAAAAAAAAGATTGCTTCAGGTTGTGTGACATGCTCCTAGAAAGCTACTATCATCAGAATATACTTTAAATGAAACAAAGTTCATAAACCATCCAAGAACAGACATTACTTACAGAGCATGCAGAAATGTATAGAAAATAGGGTTTAATGAAACTGATACTAAACTATACATCACTATTCATTGTCCCAGGGAAAAATAATTAGACACGTGTGTGTCCAGTGCCAGGTGGACTGTAAAAATCACATAGGAAGATTTAAAATAAAGATGCCTGGTCCTCTGCATATATTTTAATTAAACAAGTATAGGGAAGGGGCCAGAAAATTCATTGTTTTATTTGAAGCCCCAAAGTTCTCAGAAGCAGCTTTTATAAATCAACATTTTGAAAACTCTGCTGTAATGTACACCCTTATTATTATGAGTTTACTCCAGGAAGGGTAAAGTAATTATTTAGAAGGGAAGGCAGAGATGGAGCTAGGTCTTATACTAGACTTTTGCTTCCTATTTCAAAATAGATCATGGAATGATTGATGATAATTGCTGCCACACAGAGCTGGGCCTCAGGATACACTAAGACTATACCCTTATTTGGACATGGAAGGATTTTTGAATCTTAATAATTCAACAAATGACCTATTTTAACCAGCAGCAAAATGTCTAGTGCATTGAGAAAGGCTTCAAATAAGATATTTAATTTTTTAAATAATTAAACCTAGCAAAGTACAATTATAAAAACACACCTGGGCTTTCCAAACTAATACAACCATAGCCATTTTTCACATCACATTATGAAAATGCAGCATTATCTTTATTCCTAATTAGCTTGGTAATAGCTACTCTAAAGGAACTGATCAGCCATACCATGAGGTTTACACTCCCACAGATATCACAGTGGTTTAATCCTAAATGCAATAACTGCTATAGTTCACCTGGAAAACATGGCAAATACCTGGAAAGCCCTTCCTGAAATTAATATTCATATTCAGTTAGTAAACGCACACCCAATTTTGGCAGGTACTAATCAGGTTTGACCCTTGTCCCATATAAATCCCATAGGCTATGACATGATAATATTGTTAGTTATGTCAAGTAGGAACGGAATCTTGTCGAATCCATTCTTCATCACCAGCTGCTTCATTCATTTATTTAATGAAGTTTTATCAACCTATTTTTGAAAGACATGCTCAGTGATTCATCAAGAGACCTTAAAGCTGATTTTAGACTACATTCTTAACCATCAGGGAAATTCTCTCTTAATAATAGGATAAATAACAATATTGCCCATTATATAAACTATAAAAATATTCTTGAGAGTATGAGTATTTTGCATATTACTCACAGGACTGTATATAATGATTCTAAGATAATAAGGGAAGTGTGTGAATCTGCATAAACCATACATAGTATTTTAAATACATTTTCACGTTAAAATTAATAATTACACCTTATAATACATAAATGAATGGTATACTGGGGATAAACTAATTTTTAAAAATGGAATCATTATATCACAAAAATGGAATCATCATAGCATAGACATGTTAAAAACCAAAAAATGAGGAAAAGTTGACACTGAATTTTTCTAAACAACCTCACATTATAGCAGACCAAAACATCTCTATATCCAGGCTTGATGAACACACACACACACACACACACATACATACATACACACACAGAGTCTATTTTTGCTTATCCTGTTTTCCTATCTAACATATCAACAGATTGAATAAGGATAATCTCTATTACTCAGTATATAGCTGGACGAATTTCTTTCTGAAACTGGCCAAAAAATTCCAATTCTGTGATGCTTGTGATTAGAAAGTAGAAAATAGAAATAAAAATTGAATTACTATTATCAGGTAAGCTATACATAAATATTTGTTGAGTTACTCTTATCAGGTAAGTTATATATGAATATTTGTTGAGTTGAATGCTATTAATCTACGTTTCTCACTTTAGGAGGAAAACTGAAATCCAAAAATATTGACTTCCTTATGGACAAGTCCAAAATAATATCCATATGTCTCTAAGAGATACTACTACATCATCAGGGTTTACCAAGTAGTATTTAGTTTACTAATATCACAGCCAAGCCCAGGTCTAATAATTAATTTGGAAATTAAAATACCAATTGATGCTCAAATGGAAGAAGAAATACTACATTTAACAACATTAGAAAACTGAAAATTAGCTATTCTCAGCTAAATCAATGTGTTAATTTTCTGATGTTTTTGGCATCAAAATCCACACTCATATTGTTTCTGTCTCAAATGAAAAAATGTTATTTTTCCTTTTTTAGACTGGCCCCCAGCTCTATGTTGCTCAGTCTCATAATGTTCGAGTCCAAATTTTTGCATCTTAAATTATTTATATTCTCTTGTCTATAATCAGCCTTTCTATACTCACCATTTCTTCTGGCCAGTGGTTGAGACTCATATTCTATATAAATTTTATTTATTATTATTGTTATTATTATTATTATTATTAGTCTTTTTAGTGCTGCACCCATGGCATATGGAAGTTAGCATTCTAGGGGCTGAATTGGAGCTTTAGCTGCTGGCCTACACCACGGCCACAGCAAAGCTGGATCCAAGCTGTGTCTGCAACCTATACCACATCTTACAGCACCGCTGGATCCTTAACCCACTGAGCAAATCCAGGGATCAAACCCGCATCCTCATGGATCCTAGTTGGGTTTGTTACTGCTGAGCCACCGTGGGAACTCGCTAAATAAATTTGGAAAGCAATATTCCTTCTACCTCATGCTCTTCATTTCCCTCAGAGAGTCAAGCATTTTGCACAGAGTTGATTGTAGGACACTTTTTCTGATCTATCTCAAATATCTATCTATACTCTTTTTCAAAATATCTCTAAATATTTCACTTTAGTTTCCAATTAGTAACTGATGATTTATTAAGCACTTCTACTTGGATGAATAAGAAATATCTAAGATTCATAAAAGACATACTATGCTTTTATTTCTATGCTCAGCACAGACACAGTGCTATTCTCTGCCTACATTCTCTATTTCAGTGACTACTTCTATCACTGATTCAATTGCTCTAGCTTCTAACTTGGAACCCAATCTCAAATTTCTTCTCTTTCCCTCATGGCCAAATTGGTTGGTTACCAACCCTCATTATAAACACTACTGACTGTTTTTGAAATTGTCTCCTTTCCTCCTGGATTTTTGCATGTTCTAAACTCCTTCTCTATCCATTTGATGTCTATACATTCTTCAAGGGTCAAATCAGTAGAAATCTCCTTTACTAACCCTTTATTGAATCCTTTACTAGAACACCTTACCTTTACTAGAACCCCATCCACTTCAAACTTCTTTCTTGGATATTTCATTTGATGGCATACAGATTTCTATTATAGCTCTAACCCCATAGTATTGTAGTTGGGTACTTCTGTTACTATCTCCATGGTGACTGCAAAATTTTGGAGGCATGAACAAATTTGTATTCACCGTTTATCTTCAAACTAATCTTAGGACAGTATCTGGCACTTTATAGCATGCAGAAATGCGTGAAAATAGTCACATACAAACATGTATGCAAACAATCTATGATGATAAAAACATCAGAGTTTCAAAGATATTTTACATTATTAACATCTACTTATGAATGTATGTATAAATCAATACATACATATATAGATATAGATATTGAGATAAATAATATAGATGATACATATACAGACATAAATATATAGAGATGATATATCAATAGGTGAAAGATATAAAGATTAGATAGATAGACTGATAGATAGATATAGATAGGTATAGACACGTATAGGATAGCAAAATAACAGCGTGAAGACAAATCTTTGGGAGAAGAAGATTCTGACACACAGTGAGTTGGCCACTAACTTAATAATGTGTACAGCACTTTGACGTTTCCACATTGTTACTTTCTGGAGACATTTTAAATATTTTCAGTATTTACAATACATAAGGATTCATACTGACCATATGACAACACATTTATAAAATCAAAATATTGTAGAAAAATTGAGCAAAGCTATGAATATAAAGCTTAAGAAAATTACTTAGATGTTCAATAATTACGTGAAGAAGATGTTCAACTTCAGTTATTATCCAGGAATTATATATTAAGTGAGGAAATATTGCCGCTGTGCACATAATTATTAAATGAACAAAATATCTAGTTTTAATGCAGGTTAAAAAATGGGAAAACTATTGGTGTGTATCTAAACTGATAGAAGATTTTGTCTCTAACAAGTTTGAATTTATAAATTCATATGTGACCAAGCAGTTTTATTTCTAGAAATCTGACATAGAAGAATGTGCACATATGGACAAATACACATATGTGTATTTAAAATTTTCATTATTGTAATCGAGCCTAATACAGTGTAACCTAATGTCCACTAATAAGGAATTTGTTAAGTAAATCATAGTTCACCCATGACTTGGGAAATTCGTGCAGAATTAAATAAAAAATAAGTTAATCTCTATGTGCTGAAATGAAAGGATTTTGAAATTATAATATGAAATGAAATAAAAGTGATAGAAGAGTACGTATAGGGTACTCATTTTTGCAAAACAAATCCCAGAATTTATGTAAATGTATGTAAATTTATGTAAATAAATAGGCGCATGAAAACACACATATATACCAAATATTAGCATAAAGCAGTAAAAATGTAGGTTTAGGGAAAGGGTGCTCATTGATGAGGATACATTATTACTTCCAATTCTACACATTTATCATGTGAATTTTTCAAACAAAAACTGTAACATGAAATAATGTATGCATTTGGCAGAGCAAGTTAACTATCCCACTGATACAGGTCAATAAATTAACGTTTTAAAATTAACTAGCTTATTCTAGGTCACATGTTAAGTTATTATAAGGAAGAATTTTTAATTACTCTCTGACATCTATATATTTCCCTGAATATGTTTACATTAACAACCACAGGAGTTCCTTTCGTGGCTCAGTGGTTAACGAATTTGACTAAGAACCATGAGGTTTCGGGTTCCATCCCTGGCCTTGCTCAGTGGGTTAAGGATCCGGTGTTGCCATGAGCTGTGGTGTAGGTTGCAGACGGGGCTCGGATCTCGCGTTGCTGTGGTTGTAGTGAAGGCCGGCAGCTACAGCTCCTGTTAGACCCCTAGCCTGGGAACGTCCATATGCCGCGGGTGCGGCTCTACATAAAGGCAAAAGACAAAAAAAAAAAAAAAAAAAAAAACACAAAAATTATGTGTCTAAAGATCAAAGAGGAGTTCCCATTGTGGTTTAGTGGGTTATGAATCTGATTAGTACCCATGAAGATGTGCCTAGATTCCTGGACTCATACAATCTTGGGGTGTTCATGTGTCTTTGACCTTCCTGCTGTAGTTCCGTGGTAATATGACAGTAATGGGAGCACAAAATATACAGTCAAAGAATCTCAAGACAATAATTAAGATTGCTTCACTCCACATATTTTTATCTTCACAAGGAATTATGATTTTTAAATTTTGGCAGTCTAATCATGAAAATACTTATTAGTTTTCTTTAAAAATATGTAATTGATTATAAGAGAAGCAAAACTCACTTTGCAAGTTTCTTCGTTAAATTTGTTAATTCTTTTAAATTTTACTAGAATATTTGGTTTTAAAAATACAAAACACTATAAGGCAGTTGAAATGACCTTTTTCTTCTTTAATTTCTACCTTTTATGTCATGTTTAAAAACACTGCCACCATGCCATAGCTTTTACTTATACTTTTCTAGTACTTTCAGTTATTTCATGCTTTTTTAGCCTTCAGTCTACAATCTATTTCATGCTTTTTAAACTTTTAGTCTACAATCCATCTATAATCTACTGTGTATCTGATGCCTTTTAATGTAGAATTCATGTCATGCTTTGTTTTATGGTAGGGATCTAACTTTCTTTTCTCTGTATTTGAACCATTTGTTCCAACACCAGTTATTGAATAGCCTATATTTTTGCCATTAAAAACACTAACTTTATAAAAAAATTGCTATATAGACTTTAGTCTCTGACTTTCTATCAAATTCCAGTGAGCCAGTTCCATTCTGAACTAATACCATACTGTTTTAATACTTATTACTTTATAACATTTTAATACTTAGGGGGGAAATTCTCCCATAGAACTTTTCTTTTTAGATGCCTGGTTATTTCAATAAATAAATTTTCCAGAAATACTTCAAACTATTTTTCTTCAATTAAAAAGAAACATTGAGAGCTGATTGAAGATGATTAAAGGTATAGCTTAATTTTAGAAAAACTCACATTCTCATAGTATGAGTTTTCTCATCTTGGAGTGTGGTAATTCTCCATTTTTTTTTTGATTATGTCGATAAAATATTGTGGTTTGATTTTTATTTTAAATTATCTGCGATTATCTATAAGTGTCAGAGTCAATCTTTCATCTCCGTCCTTCCCATATTCAATGAAACTAAATACATCTAAAAGCATGAAACACCCTCCTTGTGGAGAAAAATAATTTATCTGGGTAACAGTTATTTGAGTTCAAGAAATACTCAAGTCAGAACAAAACCACAGTTATTCTTGTAGTCATAATGATCTATCAGCTCCATGATAACAAACCATGGGCAAAAGAGCTTTGGATAAACCAAAAATAACTACATCAATGAGGTAGTCTATTTCAAAATTACATTTTGCATCTATCTGTTATAATTTTACCATAAATTAATATAGTAACAATTTGTCTTGAAAATATCCATGATGGAGAGAAGCAGTCATGACACCATTTTAGATTGTCAAATTTAATTCATACAATTGATATTGGCTTGAGAAATGGACTATGTCTCATATTTAGGGAATTTTCATTTATTCTGTGTAACAAGTGAAAATGTGGCTTGACATAACTGCAATTGATAAGTATCCACTCTCCACTTCATTTTTTCTTCATCCCCATGCCACTTAATTCGTCCTCCAGCTTAACCAATTAAGTCAATAAATGGATGATACATCTCAGATTAATGCAAGGTAGACCTCTAAGGAGGATATTTTCCCCCATGCTTGCCCAATTCCCTAACCATGAGAGTGGTATATAAGTACTTGCTTTGCTAAGAATGACATCTCACACTTCTTTTTTCCATTCCTGTAGCAAACAGTGAGTTTTAGTGTTCTGCTCATCAGAGGACACTCATGTGTGAAGATAATTTTGAAACCTTCTCTACTACAGTCAAAGATATCCTAATGATAGTCAATTATTTTGTGGCAAATCACTCAGAATACATTGTTATTACTACCAGGAAAATAAAATTCTTCTAATCATAGCATTTGCAAATATTTCTGACTTTTCTGCACAGTGTCCTCTCAATAATCCTTCAAATGTGTAGTACCTACTCTCTGATCTCACTGATAGATTACCTACCTCTACCCAATTCAGGTTGCATTCCTATGATGTAAATGCCTGACATTAAGTTTTGATTGCCAAGAAACCCATTTCAAAGACATCCATCTCAATATACTGTCAGCTGTATGAAACAGCTGCTAGTAAAGCACCTAGATAAGCCAGACTGTCCCTACTCAGGCAATTCTCCTTTTAGAAAGAAAGCTCTAGGTAATCTAGACAACTACTGCTTCAAGTGAGTCCACTTTTCCATTCCCACACCCTAATTCCTGCTCTTACATTTTTAATTTCCTAATAAAGAGTGAAACTGTAAAACCCTAAGGACCCCATCTTCAACTTCAGTAAAGGCAGAGTCCCAGGTCCACACTTTTTCTTTCTCTACCCTGGACCTCACTGTGTAGCCATTGGGTCTGCCATAGCTCCAAGACCTGTGAATAATAAACTTTGCTTTATCAGATTTCCCTGATGGTTGTTACTGAAATATTTCTCACAGGCATAATAGCAAGGGCTGGTTCGGCAAGTGTTGACTCTAGTCAGGAAAATATCTATTGGGGTTCACCATAAATAGTAGAGGCCCAGGTGAGTGCCTCTGGTCTTCTTAGTGGAGAGCATCACTATCAATAGGCTAAAACTGATACTAAAAAATTCCCCCAAACTATCTATACATAAAGTCATGACTATGACTATGTCTATATCACTTATATTTGTGGCTAATCAACACACACGTGTGCACATTCACGCACACATGCAAATATCCTAACCATGCAAAAAAGCATAAACAAAAATCTTTTTCAATCTTCTCATTTTGTAGATGAGGTAACTTGAGAATTGAGTCCTTGACACTAAGTTAGTTTAGAGATGGGACTATGTCTCTAGTTTCCTGATGCCCCCAGTTCAGTATTCTGCCTGACCTTCAAAGAAACTCTTCCTCTCTGTCTTATAGCTAGAGCATTTCCAGAGAACATATGCAATTTAATACATGTCCTTTATACCTCTTGAGCCTTTGGCATGACATTAAATGATGTCTCCTGAATCACATTAAACTGTATTATATAGAGTATTTCAAATAACTAAATCTCCTGTAGGTAAAAAGATCATCCTTTCCCATAAATTTTTGAGAAAGATCAACACATTGCGACACATGCTATCAAATTATATCAAAATGAAAAAATATTAGGAGATATTTTTCTCTCATTTTCTACAAGCAAATTATTGGGTCACTTTTGGAAATGTTTTATATGGGACATAAATTTGGAAATGTATGCAAATAATGAGTCTCTTACAGTGTTTCCCTTAATTTTACCATATCTCCAGAAACTATAAGTCCAAAAAAGGAAATAATTGAAATCAATAAGAAGGCTTATGGACATGAAAAGTTATTAGTAAAATACAAGGGTTTTAATTAAAGATGTTGACTTTTAACAAAGGCTTGCTCTTATCCTCATTGTTCGAGTCTGCTGGCTCAGCTCTTTCTCTTTTCCCCATTAGCTCCTGCTTGCTTTTCTCTGCCCTAATTGGATATTTACTACATTGGCACCTTCTTTTAAACAGTATTTGCTCCACAAAGACTGTAATACAAGTAAACTTTAAACAAACTCTATGTATATGCATGTATTGGGTATAATTAGTATATCATTTTCAGAATTTGTAATTTTGGTTTTATAATCTACAGGAAATTTTGGAAGTTTCATGGAAAAATATAATTTGGTTTTGATTTGCTGTACTTACTGAAATTTTGAGGAACAAAAATATATAATTATTAGACTTTAATATTCACTACAAAGGACTTCTAGATATATTTTAAAATGAATAAACATACGGGTAGATAATTTCTAAATTTTTCCCTAGAGGTGAATAAAATCTATAAGTCAGAGCAAGCTTTTTTTTCCATTATTAAACTGAAAGTTTTAATATATTGCAACTACAGAAAGTTATTTTCTTGTGCACAAGCATAATACGTTAATGAGAACAATGCTAAATAATAAGCAAGTTTCCCTAGCATGTTCTATAGTGTGTGTATAGAAACAATACATAACATGAACTATTGTTTAGGAGAAGTTTTTACTTTGCAATATAGTAGTACTCTCCATTCATAATTATCTACAACAGAACAAATACATTGCTTGTATTAATTTCAATGCTATTTTATTTTTAGTTAAAAACAAAGGTTTTGAGGTAATCTAGCTTGACAGAATACTGTAGACATAAAGGGTGAATTCCCCCAGAAGTTTTCCTTTGCTAAAATCACACCTAAACTTTCATCAGTTTACTATGAACATTTCAACGGTCAGAAGATACCTATTTACTCCAATAGTTGAAACATGCATTTCTCATTAACTTTTTTTTTTTGGTTAATATTTTAGTTTGAGACATTTTTTTAACCTGTTGTCAAGGGCATTTACATTTTTCTATTTGTTTCTAAGCAAGAAATGTCACTTATAAAGAAACTTAGAAGACTGAAGAGTATATTGAGCGGTAATTAGTTGAGAAAATTTTAGTTATATGATTATCACTTAAAGACAATTATAATTACTTTAATGCAAAATGCATAAGGTTGGGGGAATAAAACTGCAATATTTTGATACATCCTTCCCCAACCTTCCAAAATGCAGTTCCTAACTGAGATGACAAAAGGAATGTGTAAAATGAAACAACCACCCAGTCTGAGAATGGGAGGCTGGAGAAAGCTGGCCTGATATTGTGCTTAAAGATAAAAAAAAAAAAGACATGGAGTATCTATTTTAAATGAGATAAATGTGGCTCATATATCTTGCAGGGACAGAGATAACTTTGTTCTCTTAATCATTATTATTTATTTCTTAAAGCTTAGTCTCTCTCATACCTAAATCTATGAGCTCAAATCTTAGGACTCAGTTCTTATGAATAGAGAGAGTTGTCATTCTTACCAGTAAGCCTACTAAATAATACTACTATAAGCTTCAGACTTCACACAGCAGATAAGTTTGTCTCCCCTGACATGAGTACATTAATCCACTGAATCAATTTACTTAAGCTGTGCTGTGGAGCAATGTGGCCATGATTTAACTGAGTTTAAAAGCACTTTCAAGTTTGAGTCACTGCTCCATGTATAATGCAGGCTCTCAGTATTCCTTCATAAGTTCTATTTTGACCTTTTGCAACTATGTGAGAAATATTTCTGTTAGGTTTATAGGGTCATGGTGCTCTAACATCAAAAAGGATTTAAAAATAATGAATTCAAGTTACTTTAGCAAATCAGACTCATGAGTAAAACAGTAAGGATGAAACCTGGCTAGATTCTATAAGCACAGCTTACTCACTTCAATATTTACAAAATTCCTTAAGTTGTCTTAAATTTTGGGTTTTGGTTTTTGGGTTTTTTTAAAGAAATTTGTTTAGAAAAGTATTTTAGTCTTTAGAAAACTTTATAAAGACATTGAAAAAATAGCTTCTGGATCCAGAGTTTATATTATGAACATTATTAAATGCTATAGAGAAACAACGACACACAAAATTTTCAATATGCAATCAAAGCTAACTGTACCAATCAAACCAATGCACAAAACGTCACAAAATGTTACTACATTTTACTAAAAAAAATAAAAACTTTATGGGAATGCATAGTGAGCTATTGTCTATAATGTTGGAGAGGAGGAAATTTTCCTCTATCCTTCTAGATTCTTCTGCTGGCTCAATAATTATATTGACATGAGACATATTAATAGGAGAAAACCAAACAAAAGTTTAATAATACTTATACATTGGAGAGATCCAAGAGCACTGAATAACTAGTTGAAATGGCCAAAATACTTAAATACTATCATCTTAAATACTATCTTCAGCTAAAGACGAAGGGGATGTTGGGGAAAGTGGTTTGAGACTTCAAAGGGGATGAAGCCAACCTATGTGAAGCTAGAATAGCAAATGCTTGGTACACAAATGTTTGCTGGGTCACGCAGCAATGGGGCCCAGGGAAGATTTGCTGGGTTCCTCCCTGTCTACCACACCTAGTCCAAACTATAGTTATCTGTGGTAAAGAGTTCCCTTCCTGGAATAGGCCCGCTATCTACATTCTTTTTTTACTTCTTCTTCTTGTTCGGGCCACACCAGCAGCATATGGAAGTTCCTGAGCCAGGGGTCAAATCATCATAGCTGCAGCTGCCAGCCTACACCATAGCCACAGCAATAATAGATCCAAGCCACATCTGGAACCTACACTGCAGCTTGTGGCAACACCAGATCCTCAATCCACTGAGCAAGACGAGGGATTGAACCCACTTCCAGGGATAGAACCCACTGAGTCACAATGGGAATTCCCTCTATTTACATTCTTTTAGACAGTTAAAGTCAAATGTTCTTTCTGAGTTTAGGGAGCCTTAAAAATAAACAGTCGAAATTAATATCCATGCCAAAGACATATTTTCGGGTGGCAAATTTTGCTCCTTTAAAATAGTAAGCTGTCAGTTACTTTGCCCTCTTCCCATTTTACTAAATCTATTAAAAACAAAACTCAAAAATTCTTCCTTATTTCTTCTTTTTAAAGATTCTGACCCCTACAGACCTCCCTTCAAGTGTATCATTGTTGTAACTAGCATTTTTGTTTCCCATATCTCTATTATAAACATTTTCACTCTGATCACTACTCTTTGCTTCATTTCAGCCTAACAAGTCATTCATTACCATGGACTTGTTCTTTCAGAGCCTGAATCATTTATCTTTACCATGCCTTCTCACCACTTACTGACAAGGAGGATAATTCCTGGCATATTTGCTGTTTTAGGAGGAAATACTTGTGGGACCACGTCAGCATTGTTATAATGTGGTGAATGGAATGTATTCTTAATGTTAGTTTCCTTAGCTAAGGTGTTGAGCTTTCAAATACTTTTACCTTTCTTCCCTAATATATGCAAAATCTCAAGGAATAATCATCAAAAAGAAAAGGAAAGAAAAGAAAAGGAAAGAAATGAAAATGCTTGGCAAATCATGAAGTTTAATACCCCAGAGAAGCCATCACTAAAGTGAATTTATTTCAGTCACAAGGAAGTAAATTGTCTGTAAACGATGTAAGATCATGTCTTTCAGATCCTAAAATGTACTTTTTTATGGTCAGTCAACAAAAGCAGAATATTTTCAAAATTTTGCCCAACCTGCTCTCTGACTTTTAAAAAGTTCAATCAGGGTTCAGAGATAAGTGCATCTGAAGTGGGCCTAAAGCTAAGTAATAAATTTTAACTAACAGAAGGGCTGACAGCAATCTAAAGGAAACCTGGAAAAATGTCACATTTTTTACTTTTTTTGGAAAAAAATTTATTCATGGATGTTACATCTCCATGGAATCTCTGGAGGTCTAATATCTCTGTGGAATCTCTCATGAGGTCTAATTCTAAAAATACCTGACCATATTTTTACAATTCAGGTCTTACAATAAGTATATCTTTGAGTACTTTCAAAATATATTTTGCCTCGGGATGCTGGGCTCCTTAAATATGGATAAGTAATTTACCTTTCAAATAGCTCAAACAAGGAGAGAGAGAATGTCAAGAGCAAGTGGCCTCCACTTCATTCAAGGGCTTTTGCTTTCTTATTCCCCAGCCTTCTATGTCAGTAGCCTTCACAAGGTGGAACAGGCCTGCAGGTGTTCCTTACACATCCACTTATTCAGATTTTTTTTTGATTACTGTAATTGCAATTTTAATGACAATTTTATAAATCCTAACAATCTTATTAGGCTTTGAAAAATTTATTATAGTTTATTTACAATATTTTGTCAATTTCTGCTGCACAGTAAAGTGACCCCAGCATACACCCATATATATATTCTCTTTTTCACATTACCCTCATCATGTTCCATGACAAGTGATCAAATATAGTTCCCTTTGCCCATAAAGCAGAATCTCATTGCTTATCCATTTCAAATGTACTAGTTTCCATCTACTAACTCGAAACTCCCAGTTGTTCCTACTCCCTCAGATTTAAGATGGATTAGGTTTCTAACAGTGTCTCTTTTAGTTTATTATAATATTAGCTATTAATTATAGCTAATATACCAAAATGTATTTAAGCATTTAAACCACATTACTGTACTGAATTTGTATTGACTGTATTACCTGAATTTGTATTGCTATTTTGGAATCAGTACTGTATTGATTCCAAAATAACAACCTTCTGAGGTTAGGGTAGTATCTCCATTTCATAGCTATGGTACCTGAGGCTCGGAAACATTAAATCACTTTCTCATGATAGGAAGTGGAAACAACTGGGATTTGTACCATCTGGCTGATTATAAATCCAATCTTTGCCCACGAACTTGCTATGCAATATGGTGTACCGGGAATCGTGGTATCCTTAGCTGAGAACTCTTAGGTTGAAATCCCAGGTATTAGCTGTGTAAATTTAACAATTCTCTTAATCATTTCCTCAGATTACATTTCCCCAGTTATGAAATGATGTTAATGATAACTTCCTTTTAACTAATAGGAATATTGTAAAAATAAATTTTAAGATGGAAGTATCTTATAAACCATAAAGATCTATGCGCATGAAGACGATTCTAAAGTCTGGCCTTGCACGCATCAGATACAAGTAAATGTTTACTGAATTTAAGTTTGATAGACTCTATGTGGTAGACACAGTGACCACTAAGCATATTTTATGTTATTATAGTAAGCTTAATTTCTATAGTGGAAAATTAGGTGAATTTAATGACTTTAAGGATGATGATTTAATAATACGAGCTATTATGGCTTCATGATTTTCTTAGTCAAGACTCCTGCAGTCACTTAATGGCAAGTAACAAAACTAATTTATATGTACTAGGACACTGTGTTTCTTAAGACCCCTAAAGAAAGAGGTGCAGCTGGCCCTCAGGAAGACCAGAGAACCAGGAGGTAAAACCTGTCAGAAATTGTTACTCTTCAATTCTTCTTTGCCTCTGCATGGCTGATTTATCCTTCTGTCATGGAAGACTAGTTATTTCTGCTTTGCATTAGTACACACGGATCAAAAATGGAAATATCAATTATGCTTAATCTCTATTCAAGTTCAATTTTCTAAGGTAGGTTTAACTAGCACCTCTGGATCCCAAGTTCAGATCTTTTGGGGAGAGAATCTGATTGGTCTAGCCTGGGTCACTCTCTATTACAAGATTTCTTATACTTCAGTATTATTAATGTTGTATGCTGACTAAATATTCTTTGTTTGGGAGAGAGGTGGACTGAGGCTTATACCTTGTAAATTGTAGGATGCTATTAAAACATTGTCTCCAATATCATAGTGAATGTATTTCATACAGTAATCTAATCTTACTTTAGAATCCTAATTAAAATTCTTGTCAAAACATTGCTGCCATAAAACATTGTTTCTATTAAATAAGTCAATTTAAGTCTACACATTCATGCAACAGTATAACAGATTTCTACAATATCTAATATTTATATGTTCAGATATTTAATAATATTTTCTATGTGTCTTCCATGGTAAAAAAAGAAATACATTTCAAATACCCACCACACGTTTTTTCATTTATTATTTCAGCTGTTGTTATTACAGCAGGAAGAAAAGTCTACCATTTATACAGAGATTTTGTTTTTTCTTTTTAAAGAAAACATTTATCCTTAAGATTAGTGAATGTTCAGGGCTGGTTTAAGCATCATATGGCTTTAAGAATGCTGAAAACATTAGATATTTGTCTTTACATTCTGTATACTTTGTTTCTAAATGTCTTAGCAGTGATGATCATCCCTCACAGTACTTTAATGATTAAGACAAGACAAAATATACACTTTGGGCAAGATACATTGTGCTTTAATAGTGAATCTACATTCATAAATGACATAGTTTACATCTCTGTGCCTAGAACAGAGTGAATGCAAAGTACTCTTTTCCTTTCTTTATTCCTTCTCCAGTGAATGAATAGTAATGTAGCTATTTGGGAAAAGTACTGAGAACTTTTAACCTGAAATTCAGTTAATAATCATTTTGTAACCTGAAATTCAGTTAATTATCATTTCGCGTAAACTTGGATTTCCTACTTGTTCTGATGAACAGATTCTGATGTCATAGCTAATATCACCACATCTGTGTTGATATCATTAATCTAGAAACCACAAAGAAATATAAGAAGCAGCTATACATTATATTTCATTTTAAAGCAACGCAATTAGGCTGTTCACTTAGAAGTCAATCTACCAGGAGGCAAAGGTTTGTTTTCATACCTCTGATAACCAGAAGTGTGAAAAGCATCAATTGTTAAATTTACTTGACCATGTCAAGTCCATGCTTTTTAACTTTTGAACACTTACAAGTCTGGCAATGATTTTCTGTGGGTCCCCAGCATCTGCCAGTACAGGACTTATGGCAACGTCCACCTGTAGACCGAGAAAAAGCACATGCCCATGAACATTATAATGATTCATGCTGACTAGGAGTTAACTCAAAATCCTCTCATCATTTTATAAGAAAAGGAAATGCATGAATTTAAAGTTTCCTAGATAGTCAATAGTAAATATTTACTTGAAGTGCTTCAACTTTAACTATTGACTCTTTTTATTCTGTGGATCTATTCTACTTGACATAAATTCAAAAGTTCATGACTTACTGATGTCAATAAATACTAAGGATTAAATCAATATTTAAAAATAAATTGAAATTTATAAAAAAGAGGATACATTACAATCATATGATGAACCATCAGAAAAAGAGTTCATTACATAATTTATTTTTTTCATCAAAGGTATATTGTGTCTTAAAAAAATCCATTGAAGTATATCTAATATAATAATATAAGTTTCAGGTGTACAACACAATGACTCACAATTTTTAATGGTCATATTCCACTTAGAGTTACCATAAAATATTGGCTATATTCCCAGTAGAATGGAGGAGGTCATCAAGATGTTGTGACTGCCCTTTGACCTGTGAGCTGAATTAAGCTATTAGAAGCTCCTCAGCCCCTGCCTTTCCTTGAAATGTATGTCCCTCCAACTGTAACCATACTAGCAGCCATTCATGGACATGGTCTTGGGAGAAAAAGGTGTTGTTGAGACCATCTGAACTGAAAAAGTGACTGAACCCAGTTAAGAACTCCATACCAAATTTAAGATTCTGGTAGGTGGGCCCTGATATCTACTCATCTTCAGCTGCCTGAGACAAGTCTTATAAGTTAGTTCCCTTGCTTATTACACTTGTCACCTACTTATCTGGAATGGTCTGCCTCTTTCTTTTGTCTCTCCTTGTCCTCTGCATAGAGGGGCCAATTTGCAAACCAGCATCTTTAGATAAATATTTGGAGCACTTAAAACAGCTCATTTTTTTTTAGAAAACTTAATTTCAATTATTTTAAATCATTTGCTAAAACTTTTATTGACACTACCTTCATTTGCAAATATCAGCCTTTATCGCCTGTAGTGTCATCTTCCTTTTAAGGACTATGCTACTATGGATGTATGCCTCAGCAAACATAGTTGTCCCACAGAGAAATTCCCTAAACTCAACAAAAGAATATTAGCTAGAAGAAATCATGCATAATAACTTTCTTTGAAGTTTGCTTCAGAACTCCATTGGTTTAGTCCACATTTTTTTGTTTTGAGTACAAAGGTATGGAATGGGCTTTTAGAAAGAATAAAAAGTAGATATTAAAATCTATGAGAGACAAGCTTTTATCAAACACACTTATTAAAACTTCTCTGTTAATTTTCTCATATAAACTGTGAACGAGTATGTGCCTATTCAAGATGTTTATTTTACTTTAAAAATTTTTATTAAAGTATTTACAATGTTGCTTCAACTTCTGCTACACAGCAAAGTGACCCACTAATACATATATATATACTTCTTTGTTTTTCATACTATCTTCCATCATGTTCTAACCCAAGTGATTGGACAAGGTTCCAGTCCCATTGCTTATCCCATTACCTATTCATTCTAAATGTAATAATTTGGATCTACTAACCCCAAACTCCTGGTCCATCCCACTCCCTCCCACCTTCCCCTCAGCAAACACAAGTCTCTCTCCATGTCTGTGATCTGTTTCTGTTTTGTAGATAGGAAAACGTGTGCCATATTTTAGCCTCTACATGTAAGTGTTATCATATGGCACTTGCCTTTCTCTTTCTCATTTCATTTAGTATGAGAATCTCTACTTGCATTCATGTTGCTGCTGCAAATGCCAAAAATATCGAATAGGGTTATATCAAATGCTTTCATCTTCCCTTTACCCACAGATTTTAACTCTTCCTTTTGGAAGTTCTTAAAACTTTGCCAGTATATTCTCTCTCTCCCTCCTCCCCTCCCTCTCTCTCTCTCTGTCTCTGTCTCTCTCCTCTCTTCTCACAAAACTGCTTGAGTGAACCTATATATGTTAGATGCTTTCACAAGGAACAGATTCCACAGACACCGTTTCTCAGACTGAACCTCAAACAATCCTAATGGTGTACTTTTGTGCAAGTGAACAGTGCTGTTTCCAAGTTAATATAACACTTAAGTGCAATCCCCAGTCACCCTCTTAAAAAGTATCAGGATCCTGGGCACAATGGAGTTTATTTAAAGCAATTCTGTTTGTGAAGCACCGCTGCTGACATCACCAGTGTATAATATCCTGTCACTCAGCCATCTGTTTATTTAGATCCAAACACATTATAACTACATAATGCAAGCTCATTCTAGCTGACAGGAAAAAGACTCCATCTGGCCTGAACAATATAACTTTAATCAGTGATAATGATAATTATTATTGAAAACCTACTGGAGTCCTTTTGTAAAAAGCTAATAAATCTAAATTGATTTATACCAGCGGAAATTAGAAAGGACTGTGAGACAAAATGACAAGCAGTGAAAACTTTTTTTCTGAGTACAAACTTTTTATGAGAAACTAGCTAATGTTAATGTGTTTCTTTAGGTGTGTTAAAATCCTTTAAACTGACCTATTAAGTGGTCTGTTAATTGACGATATCTGAAGCAGAGGACGATATACCATTTAATCTATGACTTCTCTAAATGTGTTTGGGCCTAATAAAACATTTAGCTTTATTTACTGTGGTCAAATATCTATGTGCAGCTGTTTGAAAAAAAAAAAACTAACATTAGACATTGTAACACTTGCAATGATCCCTTTAATGGAATTACATATTTTTTAACTTCTTATTCTTGTAGTTTCACTTTTCATCTCAAGACCTACTCCCGTATCTAATATAAAAAGAAAAATTACTGGAAATTTTGTTTATGATTCTTGCCAAAGTATCATGGCAAGAGCCACATATCTGGGCAATGCTGAAGTTCCCAGGCCAGGGACTGAATCTGAGCCACAACTGTGAACTACACGGCAGCTGTGGCAACACTGGATCCTCTGGGAATGGAACCCTTGCCTGCTATAGTCAGATTCTTAACCCACTGTGTCACAGCGGGAATTCTGATATTTACGAATTAATGCCTTTGTTACCCTTTTATGCCTGCAACCTTGGTTTGATTCTTACAGACAACTGGGTAGTGTCATTTGATGGACAATTATCTCTAATATTTTAAAATCTACTTTTAACTTTTTGTTCCCAACATATCTGCTACACAAAAGGGTATCTTCAGAAATTATCTATCTAGAATTGGAAAAAAAAGTTCTACAAACATTTTTTCCTACTTTCCTTCCATCCATTATACATAAATATTCCTTGAGCACTGTCTGCATCTGTGTGTTAGAAACTATGTTAAATATTAGAGTTAAACTGAAACAGGCATGGTTACTATTCAATAAATTCAGAATTAATACAGCATTATTATGAAGGGAAAAGGTTTTGACTACTCCATATATAATGTTCACCCCTGCAGATATAAGGAAAGAAGCCAATAAATCTGAATTTTCAACAGTTCTCTAGCT
This sequence comes from Catagonus wagneri, assembly GCA_004024745.2. Classification (NCBI taxonomy): domain Eukaryota; kingdom Metazoa; phylum Chordata; class Mammalia; order Artiodactyla; family Tayassuidae; genus Catagonus; species Catagonus wagneri. The sequence goes on along the minus strand of PVHT021183688.1, from coordinate 14,474,503 downwards.
CAGGAAAGAAGAGTGGGACAGAGCCAGTTGATCTGGACCGGTTCCAATGTAATGCCTGGTAGTTCTGAAGCTCACTACATTCCTTATTCACGATTTATCTATGTGACATCTAAAATGAGATCAGCCCAGAGTACTTCAGTAGAGTGGATAAACAGGGCCTCTGAAGGGTTCCCCAGTTGTCTCCTAGCAGAAAGAGAAATACTTTAACTATTGCTCTATATCTTACTGGGAGCTTTCTTTCTGTCCTCTGTGTTCAAGTGTGCAGTATTTCAGGAGGCCTGATTTCATGGGACAGGGAGAATGTATATGTCAGTAATATTTTAGTGTGAATTAGTTCCATAAACTACTTCTCTAGCAGTATGTTTTTTAGGTGAGGACAGGAAAAAGAATAATTAGTCAGATCTTAGCGTATGTCAATGGAAGAAACATTTTAGAATACTGAGATTGCCAATACTGTCCAAATCTGCTTATTTCCCTGTTTCCATCTATTGCATCATTGTTTTCCATTGTTTAGTGTGATAACTGTTTAAAACTGTCTGAAAAACTATGCCACTTAAAAATAAGAATCTGACATTTCCATTCAGCTTAGTGATAGTGCAGTTATTTAAATTAATATTTCTACCTCCTGTCATTCTTATCCAAAAAGTATATAAAGTGAAATAAAAATTTAAACAAATATTTCTGTCACTTTAATAACTAATTTTTAAAAAAGTAGGTGCTGATTGCTGCACATCAGAATTATTTCAATTCACAGGCAATCACCTCTGCTTTGACACTGCATTATTCATCATAGAAGTTAGCAAATAGAGCTAGGTTCATCTTTTATGCTTGTCCAGCGGATGTTACTAAAAATGTATCTTTTGTATTCTTTTTTCAGGAGCTTGAGTCCCTGAGCCACTTTGATAATTTTGAGTGTCATAAATTCACGCTGGAAGTTTTGCTTGTTTGTGGTACTGCCTGACAGAAGAGATGGGATTTAATATGTACCTCTGCACTGCTTTCTGCAAGTAATATGGCAGGACAGTTGAAGAGTTACAAAATATGAAGACACTGGCAACCATAAAAGATTATATCTTCAAACTGCTTCTAGCTAAAGGTGATACAGTTATATCCCTGGATTCTTCTTTCAGTTCTTCTAAAAACTGGCATTCTTAACCTCTTAAAACTACATTTACTGGGGAAAACGTAAGGGAACAGTATCTTTTTCATGACCATATATTTCAAAAAAGGGAACTAGAACATTTATTGAAAGTTTACACTAAAGCAGTTCCTATTCTTGGCCAGAGGATAAAAAGATGATTGAGCTGGTATTCTGCCCTCAAGGAACTTTCAAGGACCAAGAAATAGGCAGAGATATAGGCCACTAATTATGATAATCATAATATTTGCTGAACTATTGGTATTCATAAAGTGTAGAAAAATAATTGAAAAAGGCTCTCCAGAGGAGGTAGGCATTCCAAGCAAGCCTGAATGTCTTGGAGTCCAGTCGTGGCTCAGTGGAAACAAATCCAACTTGGAACCATGAGGTTGTGGTTTCGATCCCTGTCCTCGCTCAGTGGGTTAAGGATCCAGTGTTGCCATGAGCTGTGGTGTAGGTCACAGACACGGCCCGGATCCTGCGTTGCTGTGGCTGTGTGCTGTGGCTGTGGCGTAAGCTGGCAGCTGTAGCTCTGATTAGACCCCTAGCCTGGGAACCTCCATATGCCGAGGGTGCGGCCCTTAAATGACAAAAGACCCCAAAAAAACCTCATTCACCCAGTAGAGAAAAGGAAGAAGAGTTCCAGGCTAAATGATGAACCTAAGCAATGACACAGAGACATGGATGAGCTCAACTCTTTAGGGTCATAATGAAAACTTTATGGTCCCTTAAGCAGTTAGCATAGAATGAGCTGTTGAAATGTGACTTGAACTATCTTGAAAGTCTTGGTTGGAATTTATTCTGTATAGGTATTATGGCATTAGTCAAGATTTTTGAGCTTTGAAATGATAAACACATAAAAACAACCAGTTACTCTATTAGTATGTCGAGTTTAGATGTTTCTACCTATAGATTCAACTAGAAGAGCCAGATCTACACAAATTTCAGTGTTAAAAAAGAAATGTGATGATAACCTATCTAGAGCTCAAGATTACTACATATTATCTCCATCTATACCCTCATGTGATCATAAGTGTGACTGCTATTTAGAAGTAATCTAATACATATAATGTCAAAATGAATAGACACTAACATACTAAAGGAATTTTATTTCTCATTGAATGTAAAGTTTTGATACAAAGCTGTCTATGATAATAACTATTCAGTATATTCTATACTTTTCCCAATGTGTCTTTAAGCTCCTGTAGACTGCTGTAACTAACAGAGACAAACTTTAAAGAGAACAATAGCAAAAGAGCCAAATGCTTTTGGAAAAGTCATACTGGTAATAACACAAGATGATTCAAACTGGAAGCTTTCATATTGGATACGTCAAACATTTCTTTCAAATCAAGCAATTGGAAAGCATTAATTATCACTGTTCATAGCTGTGAGCACAGAGTAGAATATAGAAATTCTGCCTATTGGGGAACAGAATTAGTTCTAATCCATGTCAAATGTATTTCTAAACATAAATAAGAGGTCTGAATAAACTGAGGAACCTTACAACCAGACTTAAAAGACTATATTAAGAGGTGTCTGCTGTTTGCAATCAGCAACAGTGATATGAATAGGTAAGTTTACAAGCACTTATCATGCACCAGCCAGAGCCACCAGAAACGTCAAGAGCATCTTTCAGAGTAGAGTCTATCTAGATGATACTCCTTTGAAGGTTGATAGTACGCAACCTATTCAGCCTTACGTGGTGGCCATTTCAGAAATGTTCTAACAATTTTGTCTATATTATCTCAGTCAAACCTCATGTAACCCTAATAGACAGACACAGCCCAAAATGTATATGTCCACCTCAGATCATGAAGATGGTTTATGCTTCCAACTGTTTATAAAATACTCATGCCTGCATGATTCGTAAGCATTTAAATATTTACATGTCCAAAATTTATTTTCAAATGATCTTCCCACGCCACCAAAAAATTATTCCTATAAAGCCTTCCTCACCACAGTCAAGGGCAGCACAGTCCTTCCAGAAGCTCATGTTTGAATACATTCTCAGCAAATTTTTTTCTCTCACATCCCACATCCAAATTCATTAGCCTACCCAGTTAACCCTAAATATGTCTAGTGCCAATTTTCAACCACCCACACCACTAACCACTATCACCTTTTGATTGTGTTAATGCAACAATCCTCTAACTTATACCCTAGTTTCCACCCTGGCTCCTTTACATTCTCTTCTCAATGTACTAGCCAGCGTGATGTTCTTAGTCAGACCAAGTCAAATTCCAATAACTTCCCATCTCATTTAAAGTAAAATCCAAAGACCATTCCTTACAATGGTCTTCAAGGCCCTGGAATATTTAGTCATCTCCTCTATGCCTCTGTAGCCTTATCTGCATGATTTTTCACCTGGATCACTCTTCTCAATCTCATTCTTGCTATTTCTAAGTCATAAAAAGTGCTTTATCCAGTTAGGGTCCTTCTGCTTTTCCTCCCTGGACCTCTGTTTCTCTGATAACTTGGAGTCAAATGGTTCACTTGTTTTCCTGCTTTTCTTAGATGCCACTTCTCAGTAACATCTTCTCTTACTCACACTATATACATAAAATATTCCAGATGGATTTGCTAGATTTTATTTCTAAGACATGTTCAAATTAGAAATGTTATAAAATGCAGAAAAAATATAAAAGAAGAAATAAATATCATTCGTACACTTCACATTTTTGGTATTTTTTATCTTTTGTAATATAGATGTATGTTTTAAATTAATACTCTACGGAATTTTGCAACCTGCTCTTTTCTTTTTATATTTCATCCCACATATTTTCAATTGATATTAAATAAATGTTATTTTTGGTGGATTTATCTCCCATCATACATATAATTCAATTAATATTTTTGCTTTATGGAATATTTAGGAGATGTAGGTGATTAATACATATTTTTAAATGAAAATATATATTAAGAAAATCTTACTAATTTCATGTTATATTTTAAAGAAGACATAGCTTATGGAAGGATGATTTTGATATCATAAAGAACTTGACTATGTCTTTCTTTATATACTTCTGGAAAATATTGATGGGATCTGGAAAAGTTGTGTGGATTTGCAGATGACTGGCATATGCATCAGAACATTTGATAAAAGGATGAATGCCCTGACAGGCCTAGACAGATGTTCTGTCACTGAGTCAAAGGCTTCTGTTCATATTTATCAGCTGACCTCTTAAACACTAAATTGAACATTGAAATATACTTATAATTTCTGAAAATGATGGTCAGAGCATGATTACTCATACACAGGACAAGAGTTCAGATTTTAAAAGCGCTTCATAGGAAAAATGAGCCAAAGGTAAAAATGAGAAATTTAAGAGGACCAATGTAAATTCTTGCATTTGTGGTTCTAGATCAGTATTTCATGTGCCTATCAATGGACAGATATAAACATACACAGACTTGAAATGGCATGTGGTGAGAATTTTATTTCTCATCCTGTTACTGCCTGTGTGTGGCATCTCTTAGGTAAGTCAACTCCTCCAACTTTGTTGTTTAAAAAATAATAATAATTCTGGGAGTTCCCATTGTGGTGAAGCAGGAACGAATCCAACTAGGAACCATAAGGTTGTAGGTTCAATCCCTGGTCTTGCTCAGTGGGTTATGGATCTGGCATTGCCATGAGATGTCACAGACACGGCTCAGATCTGGCATTGCTGTGGCTGTGGCTGTGGCTGGCAGCTGTAACTCCGATTCAGCCCCTAGCCTGGGAACCTCCATATGCTGCAGGTGCAGCCCTGAAAAGCAAAAAATTAATTAATTAATTAAAAATTCTGGGGAAGAAGGACCAAGATGGTGGAGGAGTAAGACGTGACCCCCACCTTTTCCTACAAAAACATTAAAAAACACACCTACATGTAGAATTATTCCCACAGAATATCTACTGAACACTGGCAGAATATAAACCTCCAAAAAGGGCAAGAAACCCCCCACATAACTGTGTAGAACAAAAGAGAAAAAAAAAAAAAAAGGGAGAGAGAGAGAGAAAGAGAAAAGGAATCTGGATGGGACTAGCATTCCTGAGAGGGAGATTTGAAAGATAAAAGGAACCCACACCCTGGGAAGCCACATAACCAATGGGGAGATCAGCCAAGATGGAGGACCTCATAGTTGCTGAGAAAAGTACAGCGGCTGGACTAAGGAAGGCAAAGCAGAGTCAGAGTGGCATAGATCATCCAGAGCATTGCCCTGGATGACACAGTCTGAGACACTCAGGCAGAGGCTGTGCACTGAGACTCAGGCTCCAGAGATCAGTTCCAGGGAGAGAAATAGGGTTAGCTGTGTGGAGACAGTCAGGGGCTAGTGATGCCATGGGCTGGGGAGCAGAACAGCATAGCTGAGGGAATCCAGGAGGAGGTCTTGGCTCATAGAAGCAAGGAACCATTGTTGGGGAGGGTGAGAGGAGAGGAGGAGGGTAGACCACCATAAGTATCTCTCTGTGAACGCTCAGGCTCTCAGAGGGTGGAGTGCCTCTGACTCAGGCTATGGCTAGTGAGAGGCCACTTGCTCAGGCTACAAAGACTGGGTGCTATCTGTGCAGGCTATGGGTGGCCAGACACCTCTTGTGTGGTCTAAGGGCAGCAGAGGGCTACGCATGATGTGGTGCCTCTTGTATGATCTACAGGCAGCAGGGACAAATCATAGCAGTTATCTCAGAAACTAGAGGGAGGTGTGGCCTGCCACCACTATGGGTCTGTGAACAGGCTCTACCTGCAGCCCCAGTCACCCTAGAGGTTGGCAGAAAAGAGGGCACTGCAACTAATCATTACCCATTGTTGCTCTCACACCTCTGGGAACACACTGGCCCTGCTGCTACCACTGCTAAAGACTCAATAGAAAAGTTAGACTTCATTGACATTTTCAGGACATTACATCCAAAAACATCAGAATATACATCCTTTTCAAGTGCATGTGGAACATTCTCAAGGATCGATCACATACTGTGGTATAAAACTAACTTCAACAAATATAAGAGTATAGAAATTACTTCAAGTATCTTCTCTAACCACAATGGCATGAAACTAGAAATCAACCACAGGAAAGAAATGAGAAAAAAATGACTACATGGAGACTAAACAACATGTTACTAAAAAACATGGGTCACTGAGGAAATCAAAAGGGAATTAAAAAATACCTCGAGACAAATGATAATGAAGACACAACCTATGGTATGCTGCAAAAGCAGTGCTTAGAGGGAAATACATAGTGATACAGGCCTTCCTCAAAAAAGAAGAAAAATATTAAATTGACAACTTAACCTACCATCTAAATGCATTAGAAAAATAACAAACAAAATCTAAAGTCAGCAGAAGGAAGGAAATTGTAAAGATCAGAGAGGAAATCAATAAAACAGAGATTCAAAAAATAATAGAAAAAAAATCAATAAAACCAAAAACTAGTTCTTAGGAAAGGTAAATAAAATTGACAGACCTCTATCCAGACTCACCAAGAAGAGGAGAGAAAAAAAAATTAGAAATGAAAAAGGATAAATCACAATGGATACTGTCGAAATGTAAAAAACTGTAAGAGAATACTACAAACAATTATATGCCAACAAATTTTATAATCTAGAAGAAATTTCTGGATACTTACAGCCTGCAGAAACTGAATGAAGAAGAAATAGATCAACTGAATAGGCCAGTCACAAGAAATGAAACTGAATATGTAACAAAAATACTCTACAAATGAAAGTCCAGTACCAGATGGCTTCACAGGGGAATTCGACCAAACAGACAAAGAAGAACTTGTACCCCTCCTCCTTAAACTTTTCCAAAATGTTGAGGAAAAAGGAACACTCCCACAGACATTCTATGAAGCCACCAACACCCTAATACTAAAACCTAAGATACTACCAAAAAAGAAAAGTATAGCCCAATATCTTTGATGAATATAGATACAAAAATTTTCAACAAAATTTTAGCCAACTGAATCCAACAACACATAAAAAAGATCATACACCATGACCAAGTGGGATTCACCCCAGGTTCACAAGGATGGTTAAACATATGCAAATCAGTCAAAATCATACACCACATTAACAAAAGTCAAAAACTACATGATCATCTCAACAGATGCAGAAGAAGCATTTGACAAAGTCCAACATCAATTCATGATAAAAATTCTTATTAAAATGGGTATAGAGGGAACATACCTTAACATAATAAAAGCCATTTATGACAAACTCAGTCAATGGAGAAAAGTTTAAAACCTTCCCCCTAAAATGGGGAACAAGACAAGCATGTCCACTCTCACCACTTACTTTCAATATAGTATTGGAAGTCCTAGACACAGCAATCAGACAAACAAAAGAGATAAAAGGTATCCAAATTGGAAGAGAAGAGGTAAACCTTTGACTGTATTAGGATGTCGTGATACTATATATAGAAAACCGTAGGGACCCCATACAAAAACTACTCAAGCTGATTAATGAATTCAGCAAAGTTGCAGGATACAAGATCAATATTCAGAAATCTGTTGCATTTCTGTAACAATGAAATATTAGAAAAGCAATACAAAAATACAGTACCTTTTAAAATCGCACCACAAAAAATTAAATACCTAGAAGCAAACCTGACCAATGAGGTGAAAGACTTATATGCCAAGAACTATAAAAGATTAATCAAGGAAATTAAAGATGATGCATAGAAATGGAAAGATATTCCATGCTCCTGGGTTGGAAAAATCAATATCATAAAAACGGCCATACTATCAAAAGCAATCTACAGATTCCATGCAATCCCTATCAAATCACCCATGACATTCTTCACAGAACTAGAACAAACAATCCAAAAATTTATATGGAACCATAAAAGACCCAGAATTGACAAAGTAATCCTGAGGAACAAAAACCAGCAGGAGGCATAACTCTCCCAGACTTCAGGCAGTATTACAAAGCCGCAGTAAGTAAGACAGTGTGGTACTGGTACCAAAACAGACATACAGACCAATGAAACAGAATAGAGAACCCAGAAATAAATCCAGACACTTACAGTCAATTAATCTTCGACAAAAGGGGCAAGAATATAAAATGGGAAAAAGACAGTCTTTTCAGCAAGCAGTGCTTGGTAAACTGGACAGCCACATGTAAATCAATAAACTCAAAATGGCTCAGAGACTGAAATGTAAGACAAGACACCATCAAACTCCTAGAAGAAAACATAGGCAAAACATTCTCTGATATCAGCCTTACAAATGTTTTCTCAGGTCAGTCTCCCAAGGCAGAAATAAAAGCAGAAATAAACCAATGGGACCTAATTAAACTGACAAGATTTTGCACAACAAAGGAAACCATTAAAAAAAAAAAGGGAACAACCTAGGAAATAAGAGAAAGTTGAGAACACTGTAAAACAACTATAATAGAAAAAATAAAAATCATTTTTTAAAAAATTACACAAATTTAAAAAATTCTGTATTTATTTATTTATCTTTACTTCTCTGCTTTTTGTCTTTTTCTGGCTGCACCTGTGGTATATGCAGGTTCCCAGGCTAGGGGTCCAATTGGAGCTGTAGCCACCAGGCTACACTAGAGCCACAGCAATAGTGGGATCTGAGCCACGTCTGTGACCTACACCACAGCTCACAGCAACGTCGAATCTTTAACCCACTAAGCAAGGCCAGGGATCAAACCCGCATCCTCATGCTAATGGGGTTCGTTAATCTTGAGCCATGATGGGAACTCCAAGAAATTCTGTATTTAAGTGTTTATCTTATACATGGAGTCTTAAACTGTGCCCCATAATTCAATCTAGACATCATCGTCCACATCAACCTCACCACGTCACCTACCATTTACTAAGCACTTTCTACACTCTCAGTAGTAAACTAAGTGCTTTGCATATAGTATCTCATTTAACTTACACAATGTAATTACTATTATTTGTTCTATTTATAGGTAAAACAAGGCATAATTTAAGTGGAAGAAGAGAGTAATTCCTTCATAACATATCAGCACTTTTTATACATAGCATATTTGCTTGTCAAAAGTTTTTGTTCTCGCCTATTTTTTAAATTAATTGACATTTACTCTGATTCTATTGTTTATTAAAGTTCAACTGTAAATGGAGCTAAAATAAGTGTCCATAAAATATAAATTAGAAATTGGCAGTTGTAATTGTAATAGGATATTATAGCCCATGGTTAGAAAATATAAAAAAAATACTCAAAAATACTATTTTTCATAAATACTATTGCGTATACAATCAGTTTACAATATTGCCATTTACTGATTTAAGTGTTCATATTTATGTTGGTAAATGCAGAAAATCTAGGCCTTGAAATAGCTTTTATCTGCATTCAGTTTTTGTTATTCACAATTGGTGGGACCTTAAGCAACAAACAGTAGCTAAGAGTTGACTTCCTTCATTTATAAAATCAGATGATGATACTTCCTGTGTATGTTAGGAGTGACTAAGTGGAATAAACTATGTAAAGTACATGGCATGGTATAGGCACTAGTCAGTGTTAGAGCCCTTTTTCTTCCCTCACTATATTGTATACAAAGTATGCAGACCAACAAAAAGAGACAAAGAGATGGAGACAGCAGAGGCGATATGATGGACAAATGAAGTAATCTGTAGACAGATGTATTTATACAGGCAGAGCTGAAATGATCAGTAAGGTACTACAGTCTAATTACAGGAAAGGGGATGGGGTGTGACATCTTAGGAATTTTGACAGTTTTGGCAGACAGGGACAGAGGATTTGAGAGGTCTCTGCATGCTTTGACAAAGTTTGAGAAGCCAGAGTCTCTGCAGGAATGTTATTAATAATCCAATCCAGGGAGATCTCACTCTGCTACTAGAGTATCACATTCTTGAATATTTCAACTTAGTTACATGAAGGCAGGAAGAGGGGGCAGTGAATATTTCAAGGCACGTGATGAAAAGAAAGAGAGAAACCTATGATAGCATGAAACTTTGGATTACTGCAGAGTTGGATGTCGTTGATACTGGGGTCTTTGCCCATTCCATAAACCTTACCTGCAAACTCTTAGTCAGAAGCGCTAATGCAGCCCTGGGGAACCATAACCATCCATATGTTCAGTTTGTAAGTGGGGTCACATTTGAGAAGCATTGTTCAATAGCCAAAATTCACCTGAAAGAACTTTACTCCTCTCAAAGAGCATTAAGTGGGATCCAAAGCATTGCCCATGGCAACAGTTCTAAGTCTTTTCTCAACTTTCACTCTCTGAAGTCTCTCATTCACTACAGCCCCATCTCCCAAGCTCTTTCTATCTCTCGCTTCCTGGCTTCTCCCATCACCAAGCTTTCATCTTTCAACTCTCGCCCATGGTATCATTATGTCATTGACTGACTTAGCCATTCTCCTTAAATACTTTTTATTCTATCCAGCACTCTGGTTAAATGATTCTGTTCATTTCTAAAAATTACACATTGCACTTATATCCTATAGTGTGCAATGCAACATTCTAGGAAGACGTGTGTGTGTGTGTGTTTGTGTGTGTGTGTGTTTGTGTCTGGAGGTGTGAGGGACTGTTTGGTCCACTGCACTGGAAAGATCACGCTGGCAGACACAGAATGTTTGAGCAGGTAGAAAAGGAAGAACTCACATATCCCCACATTTGTCATTTTTATCCTGTCAGAGTAGACATTACTTGAGAAGCAAAGCACTGGTACTATTTCACCATGAACTTTATGAAATCACAATATCTATGTGTGGCATGGTCTCTAAGAGCAGACTACTTTCATCTGGATTCTACTTGACAGCTCCAAGAACAGATCTATCTCCTTTATGAATTAGCAAGAAACAGGTATTATCATGGGGAAACTGAAATGGATGAAATTATTACAAGCTCCTTAAGGGAAGAAACAATTTCTTTTCCACAGTTCCTAACAGTACTCGGAACACAGTGGGCTACCCAGATCAAATAATTCAGCTTTTCTTTACTAAGAGCCCAGTATCTTCACACTATAGTGATAACCCAGCTTCTCCCACCCTGACTAAATTTTGAAAGGTTTTATAATGCCTGTGGTTTGAGACTTTATAATTATGGCTGGGGCCATTAATCTTGTAGCCTCCCTTTTTTTCTTATATCTGAGTATGAGACTTAGTTGTTGTTATAGATTGCTAGCCTATAGCAGTCAGTTGGGAAGATGAGACATCACTGAGGAAGGTAACAAAGAAAAATGGGTAACAAATTGGGAAAAAATTAGGTAGATCCATGGCACTATATCAAACAAACTCTTTGGAGGCATAACAGCCAAAGTCTCATCATATGTTCCTGCCATTCTTTCATCTGTCAAAGGGACTTGGCTGTTTCATACACATATATATTTTCCTCCCCCAAGTCTTCACACTCAAAATCAAAACAACCACATTAACAAATAGGCCATTTCTAAAATGCCACTGTAAGCCTAAGGAACGAAAATGTGATTTTAAAATTGATGAAGGTTATAAGAAAGTGACCCAAAAGGCATTATAGTAAGTAATAAGCCTAAAATGTCCTGGTATAAAATGTTTTCATTAATTTTCCTTTGAAGTTCACCCACAAGAACTACAATCGAAGATTAATGGGTTTATAATATATTTTAAAAATAGGATTTCATCAACAAGATGTTTCAATGGAATTTCTTGTTGATGCACTACAAGATAGATCTGGAAATTGAGTTATTATTTACAAAAAAAAAGAAAAATGATTTGTAAACTACTGCAAACATATCTATTGTTTTTCTTTGCAAAGTCCTTATCAGCTAGCATATTAAAGAGTTAGTAATAGTTTCGCTATAATGAAATTTTATCATGCAGCATGCATTGTTCTAAGCAATTTATTTCTCATGACACCCTTAGAAGGAAAATACTACTACAAATGAGGGAGCTGAGGCCTGAGAGGTTTAAAAAACTTGCCGAAGATCATACAGTAATTGCTAGACCTAAAATAAGCCCGAGATTAGAGCACAGAAATATATGTTCCAGATTATCCATTCTCAACCAATATAATCAAGAGTCTAATTCATGTTAGCAGACACAAGAATGGAACAGTCATGTATGACAAAGGAGGGCAGAGTGTACAAAACAGACTGAAACACATGTGACAAAAACTTTAACTATGTCTGCTAAACAGTCTGTTTTTTGTTTGTTTTTGTTTTTTAATAGGATTAGAACTAAAAGAGGAAGTTCACTGGATTTTAGGAGATCAAGAAACCATTAGGCAAGGGTGTTGATTGAGATCATTAACACACAGGTATTTAAAGTCACCTAGGGAACAGTTTGCATGAAGTTAAAAGATGATTTGGTGTCAGTTGCTAAAAACATGGATGTACCTGAGGAATGAGCAGTGTTTAGCAGATGACCTCAGTAAGCAGGGTGGATGGTACCATAGATGAATGTGAAGTGCATTAAAAATGATGTCCTTCCCCATCCAGCTTTCCATCATGACAGAATCATGGGAATATGTATTATGAATGGTGATGAGAAGCTAAGGAAGGGAAAGTTGAACACAATCCCCATCTTTACAGGAGGAGTAAATCTGAATTATAAATACTAAAAATGATAATGACAACTAACATTTATCGAGCACTTATTATGTGGTAGGCACTGTTTTAAACATTTTCATTTATTATATCAATTAATTCTTACGTAAGCAAAATGAAGGATAAAGGAGCTAAATAAGTGTGCTTTGAAGAAATTATAAATAAAATGTTGGAGTTAAGATTCAAACTCATGAAGAAACCCAGAGCTTGAACTCAGGCTACTCTCTGAAACAAAGAAGTGGAAGAACAATTATGCAAAAAGAGAAGATGTAGGGGGATTTGATCTGGAAAAGAATTAGGTAAAAGTTTTAGTAGGCAGGAAAAGGAGAGGGAGAGCGAATGAACAATAATACCTAATTTTTCTCTATGATTTACCATTCAAATATTTTTAAAGCAACCTATCCTCTTACTCTAAATTAAGTTACTATTGATGGAACAATGTTTTTTTTTCCCCTAATTTCAGATAAAATGTTTGAGTCCATACATATTTTTAAAATAACCTATACTCTTACTCTAAATGAAGTTACTATTGATGAAACAATGTTTTCTTTCTTTTTTCCTAATCTCACATGATGTTTGGGTCCACTGAATGGATTAATATAAATAATTTATTATTTCATAAGAATGTTAAAAACTTCATGCTATCAATTTATCTTTCTCTATCAACAAGTAGATCTCTCTCAATCAACTATAAGGACCCTTATTCATTTAATGTTTCCACTAAAAATACACAGCAAATTTTTTTCAGTAAAATGTTTGATATTTAAAAGCATGTAACTTAATAAAATTTAGAAATGAAGTGTTGATAGCCAACATTTTACTGTCTAAATTTTTTTTTTTGTCTTTTTGCCTTATCTAGGGCCGCACCCGCAGCATATGGAGGTTCCCAGGCTAGGGGTCTAACAGGAGCTGTAGCTGCCAGCCTTCACCACAGCCACAGCAACGCGGGATCCAAGCCGCGTCTGCAACCTACACCACAGCTCATCCGGCAACACCGGATCCTTAACACACTGAGCAAGGCCAGGGATCAAACCCGCAACCTCATGGTTCCTAGTCGGATTCGTTAACCACTAAGCCACGATGGGAACGCCTGTCTCTTAATTTTATCATTGTATTTTTTTTCTATTAAAGCAAATTTGTTTTTTCTGAAAAACACATTTTGGCTCATGATAAGTAGTAATATAACTAATTCTATAGAAAATATTTTTGAAAAAGCTACCCAGGTCAAAATCTTAGTTTAATACAGTGTGAGGAGATAAGAGGAAAAAAAAAAAGTGGCTGATCATGACACCTAATTTGGAGATGACTTTTCCTTTGTACATTTTTTAATCAAGTTTTTTTTTTTGCTTTTAAACGTTTCTCTTACACTTAAAGGAGAACTTTAAGAGAAATGTCACTGAATAATTTCCTTTCCATTTTTTCTTCCCTGCTTAGAAAGAGCACCTACAATTGCCAAAAGAATCACCTCTAAATAGAACATAATTTGCTCTTGCTAGGCAGCAAGGAATTAAATAAAAGTTGCATAGGGCTGCCTGTGACAATCTAGGCTTGAAAGATTGCTAAGTGGGTTAGCAGCTTGATCTCCTTATTCATCTTTCCCTAGCTCCCTGTAGAGATGCCAGGCCCCCTGCCCCAACCTTCCAATGTAACTAGCAGTCTCTCCGCCACTTCTGCTCCAAACTTCAAAATAAAAGTGGCATAGTGAGGGGGAACAAATAGGAGAGAGAAGTCACATCTAATACCTCTTCCTTGCCATTGTTATTGAAGTGGAAACCTGAATACATCATTTTTGTTTTCTTAGCTTTCTCTAATTGTTGAGAAATCATAGAAGAATAAGAAAATGTAAGCTCTTTAAATTTTACTTAACGGTGCAACTGAGTTTTATGAAATCACTTACATTAATAAAGGGGAATAAGCCTGAATGGTAAGGGAGTCTATGAATGATGGCTGCAGAACAGGATACAAACATACGCATACGCACTTTTAACCCTTATGGAGTAAACAAATTAGAAAAAAATAGAAGGTAATACTGAATGGATTCAATAAAATTTTCATTCAGTCTTACATTGTTACTAATATACAAACAGGATTTTATGTTTTTAAAAAATCAACTAAAATTAGGTTGTGATGATGATGGTTGTACAATTATAAATATAATAAAATTCACTGAATTGTTAAAAATAAGAAAAACTAAGGGCAAAACAACAAAAAATCAACTCCAGTATACTTTGTAAATCTCTTTCACATTTATAAAGTACTTGACATTTGAATGCATATAAAATTTTACTTGGTTTGGATAAGTCTCTTAAAGTTTGTGAAAATTTATGTTGGGTTTATCAACCTAGCATTTCAACCCCTATACCTAATTTTTCCAGGCTTAGACTTATTTGCAAATCCTCTTATAGCAGGATGACTCAAAACTTTATATAGGGGTACTTTTTTTTCATTGTGGAAAAAATGGAATGAAAAAATGTGGAAGATCACCAGAGGTTGCTTACCAATAGTCATTTTACATTATTACATTAATGTTCCTTGCATTATATTTTTAAATATTTTATTGTGTGGAAATATGTACAGCATAAAATTTATCATCTTAGCTGTTTTTATGTATACAGATCAGTAAATCCGTATATTCATATTGTTGTAAATACATTCATACTGTGCAACAATCACCACCATCCGTCCCCATAACTCTTTTCATCTTTAAAACTGAAATAATATTCTCACTAAACAGTAACTCTTGAAGTAAGTCAGAATGACAAATACCATATGACATTACTTATATGTGGAATCTAAAATATGGCACAAATGAACTTAACTACAAAACAGAAACAGACTCATATACATAGAGAACAGACTTATGGTTGCCAAGGGGGAGGGGGAGGAAGTGGGATGCACTGGGAGTTTGGGGTTAGTAGATACAAAGTATTATATTTAAAATACATAAACAACCAGGTCCTACTGCATAGCACAGGGAACTATATCCAGTCTCCTGGGATAGACTAAGAATATTAAAAAAAAGAATATATGTATAAACATATTTATGAATCATTTTGTTGTACAGCAAAAATTAGAACAACATAGTAAATCAAATATACTTTATTTTTTTAAAAAAATTAAAGGAACAAAAGGACAATAACTTCCCATTATCCCTGCATCCCCAGCCCCTGCAACCACCATAGTATTTTCTTGTCCTTATGATTTTGACTATCCTAAGTACTGCACATAAGTAGAATCATATGGTATGTATCTTCTGACTGGCTTATTTCATTAGCATAATCTCCTCAAGTATCATCCAGGTTGTAGCAAATGTCAGAATTCCCTGCCTCTTTAAAGTATAATAGCATTTCATTGTATGTACATACCATAATGTGCTTATCCACTCATCCATCTATAGACAATTGGGAAAGATTTATTTTTTTACATTATCTTTATTAGATTTTTCTGTGATTATCCAAATTAAACAGAGCGTGTAGCTCTTTTTTTTTTCCCAGTAAGAAAGATACATTCATTTCTAAAGATCTCCAATTACAAAAAACTCTCTATTTCAAAAAATGTTAGGAGTTACTACTTCAAAGAAAAGCTGATTATACTCACTGCATGGCCTTTCTCCATTCTGTCTGAACAGTGTGAAAACCTTTTCATAGTATCAGCAACTTTTAGTTAAGTAATGATATGTATTTTTTCAATGAAATTTTCCTTAGTGAAATGGCTTGTTAAAATTTACTTTAGGTTTCAGACAAATAATAAAATCTTGATGGCTGTCTTCAACTGGACAATTTGAATCCAGAGACATTCTGTTTCATGCAGTTTTAATCTTTTCAATTATTAACTGAAAGACAGAAAGTCTTTATTGCTAAAAATTGCTCTTAGCAACCCCAGATGGGGCTCTTAATACCCACCTCAGAATTTCTATAAGAATTGTATAAGATTTCTATAAGAATTGTATAAGATTTCTATAAGAATTGTATAAGATTTCTATAAGAATTGTATAAGATTTCTATAAGAATTCTATAAGATTTCTATAAGAATTCTATAAGAATTCTATAGAGATAGAGTGTTTTAAATGCCTGTGATATACTAAGCCCAAAAGATCACAGGCCCTTAAAGCATTGCTATAGTTATTGATGAAATTAGTGACAAAGTTTCCGTTACAGAGAGCTACATATTCACTAAGAGGGGACACATATATTTGGTTGTCTCTCATTTGCATCAAGTCTATATACATTCTGTGCCAATTTTGAGTCAGTATATTGTCTGGTCTGAAATATACTCATCATAATAGGCTTTATTAATCATTTTACTAACATAGAAATCCTATACCAATTCAGTACTGTGTAAACCAGTCCTTAGAATCAATTAGAAATCTTTAAAGATAGGTAGCTTTCCATCCTTAAACCAAACTTACTTAGGCTGAATTTCCAAGGGTAGATTCTGACAAATTTCCAATTTTAGAGACTGTTAATATCAATGGACATAAGGAAACTTGCCTTTTGTAAAGCTACACCATGATACACAACTTCTCTGCTATTTCTTTCCAGAAAGCAATGTTCATGAAGATTTATTTGAAGGTAGAAAACTGAACACTTTAAGAGCTAGAGCAGTGTGCTTGTGGGCTCCACAGTAGTTAACCTTTCAGGCAAAAACTCAGTTTGCTCTGAGAGCAAGAGACTTCCTCTGTAGGACTTTTAGTGAAATAGAGGTAAGGCCTATTTGTTATTCTTGGGGAAATCTTGAGCATAAGAAGTTAACATGAATATAGAATCTAAGTATATACTTAACAATTTAAATGTAAAATATTAGCAGAATATGACCCTGAAGATATTTTCCTCTATAAATTTTGAATTTAGTTATCCTGTCTATAAATAGGTTATTATTTCTCAAGTTGTGTATGTGTGTGCGAAAGTTCATGTGTATATGTGTATGTTTATTCATTGTTTGCCCCTTAGGAGACTAGGGGGCCTCGATTAGTTCATGCCATATATGACATGCAGGCTTAATTTTGTCTTTGCATCATTACAGATAGAAATGAGAAGCATGGTACTGGGCTTAGCCAGGCTTACCTCCACAGGGCTGCTGATGTTCACTCATGGTAGTGGTGGACTTAGCTGACTGTCAGATTTCTAGAATTTTGAGGACTTGTTAAATGCATCCATTACTAAATATTAAACTATATAAACCCACTATTAAATTTTACTAAAACAAAGGTAATATAAAATTAAAATCCTTATTAGTTTATATCTATTGAATCTGTATGCTGGAAGCACTACCTAAATGCTGAGTGGGCATCTGTTCCAAAATTTACATTGGTTGCTAAAAAGGGACGCTGATAAATATGGTTACATCATGAAAATTGGCAAGCTCTACGAACTGGGTGTTTTTCTCCCTAGTTTTTGAAGAAAGGTTACTAAAGAGTAATCAGCACACTACTGACATGGTATAATTTTAGACTAAAGGAATGATGCTCTGGAAAATGCACTATTAAAACTTTTTCATGGGACACATTTTCTGTGCCTGGCATGGACATTTTCTTCTGTCATAAATGATGCTTCTACTAATTTAGAAGCAGAAAATAAAATGAGCCTACCTCTGGAGAAGGGGCAAAAGGCTTAGGAAACAATAAAGTTATCAGTCCTTAAGGCTCCCAATAGCTAGGGATAGCCTCACTGAAACACAAGAGCAGGAGCACAAAAGTCAAGTTTGGGACTCTCTGACCTCCAAGAAGCACAATTTGTATTAGCAAAGCATGGTCATATCTTATCTCATTTATGCTTTGAGGAAATTGGAGGTACAGTGGGTCTTAAGAGCAGTTAAGGAGGGTTTAGCACAGCTGCAAGGTTTACTGGAGTCATCTGTAGAAGAGGCTGGGTTGGTAATAAGAGAATAAGGCCCAAGGGGAGATAATACAGAATTTACTCCAGATTTTAGGTGATTTATATGTAAAAGGAAATTTACATATAATTTATCATCATAAACTATTGAGACCAATGTTTGTATATGTAAGCGTATGCATGTACACACATTTATATATGTATACTATATATTATATACAGATGCATATATATATATATGATTGGCAATAATATAAAATAGTACATGAAATGCATGATAAATGTGAGAACTGAGAAGAGTTAAGAAAGGTCTACCATGAGAGAATTCTGTTCTGCCATCAGCGGTGGAGGTGAAACACCCCTGAGGAATATTTTATCACTTTCTAGAAAGCAAAGATCATTCTTTAATTTATGCATATATACTCTTTGATGAAAAAGTCATTGCAAGGAAATTATTGCATATGATGAAAATAAATATCTGTCATAAAAATTTATTCAAAAAGCAAAACAATGTACTCTTAACGTAGAAAACTGAGGAACAAGAAAACCAAGCTAGTAGGTATACTATGCTTGTACCTGATAACATTCTGACGTAAAAGTTTATCCTCGAGTAAATACAGTCAATCCTCTTCTTATATCTATCCATAGCAATAAAGACTCTCTCAGATATATGTCAGATGGGAGTCATTACTCTCTCACTAACAGCATTAAAAAAAAGGTGGCAAAAATGCCACTTGTTCTTATGTTTCAAAAACGCATTCCCAGATTCTGTTAGTTATGTTTGCTAATATTTTGTTTAGAAAAATTGCACCTGAATTTATAAGTTATGTTTAGTTTTATTGTTTTGTTAGATTAGATTCATGAAGAATTTGTTCTATAAATCTCCTCAAAAAACGATATTTTAAATTTATTCAGATTGATGCATCTTTTCTAATGTTGCTCATATTTTTATATTTCTCTAATTACAATTTTTATTTTAAAACTCTTTTAAAAACAGCATGCAAGAGTTGATTCTATGTGTGCATTTATGTAAGAGTGAATATGTACATGTATTACACACAGAAATTGAAGCTGTACTGAAATGCATTGTGCATAAATTTTCTTGATAATTTTGTTTGTTTGTTTTTTACCCTACTACAAAATTCCAAACTTGAACAAGGCCATACATTTTATTTAACTATTTTAATATTAAAAGAGTAACAACATTTAATAAATTGAGAAAATCGGGTTTAACACTATTTTGACATTTGATTATTTTCTAGTTCAACAAAGTTATCTATATGGGACACAACTTGCAATATTAGTTAGGAGTGGGCAATTATTAAGATATGTAAGAATCATTAAAATAAAAATACAGTTGTAAGTTTTACTAATAGTTTTAATGCAGGCAAAATATCCGGTTTAAACTAATGATTAGTCCTCGAATTATCTGTGAATTTAATGTTCTTTTATGAATTCGCAAATTCCTCCACACTCCCACTCTGACATTGGCTGGTATTTGGTTTTAAAAAACAGTTGAGAATGAGAGGTACATCTAGTATAAGCTAAAGAAAAGACTAGCATCTGGAGCATCTGAGGGTTGTTGCTTTCAGTGTCTTAGCGAGGTCAAGCTATGAAATATTATCTCCTGATTGCTGAAACACATATTAAACAGAATTGAAATAAAATGTCAAAGAGTTAATACATAATGAAAAGATAACTGTCACATGTTATAAAAATAATTCTGACCCCATATGGTCAATTGAAGAAACAAATCATAATCAGAAGATACTTTATTCCTTTGCCATAAGAAATCACTCAGATTTTGACTCATAATAACACATTTATTTCTTGTAATAACCCTAGGAAGTGGTTAATACAAGCTCTTGGCCAAGAACCTAGGTGTCATCTTTCAACCACAACCATAGGCAGCTACAAAGACTTTACCTTATTTGCAGAACAGAAATAGACTCACAGACCTTAAGGAAAAATTTATGGTTACCAAAGGGAACAGGTTAGGGGGGAATGGGTTGAGGGTTTGGGACTGGCATATGCTCACTGTGGAATATGGAATAGTTGGACAATGGGACCTTCTGTAAGCACAGGGAATTCTACCCAGTATTCTGTGATAATCTATATGGAAAAATGATATGGAAAAGAATCAGTGTATGTATATGCATGACTGAATCACTTTGTTATACAGCAGAAATAATCACATCTTTGTAAATCAACTACAACAAAATGTTAAAAAAATTATTTGCAAAATATTATTTAATAGTCAAGTATTTTTAAACCCTGTATCAAAATTCTGTGATTTGTACAAGTTTACTGTTATTACAAAAATCAGTGTCTGTAAAGACTAAAGGAAAAATAGATATATGTATTTTTTATAATTATTATAAATATAATAATTGATAAGTATAATATAAATATAACTAATAGAAATATTATATAATTATATACATACAGATTAAATTAAACACATAGATGTATGTTGCCATTTTTAGTTGAAAAATATTTGAAATAGATAAGCTACATGTCTGTGGATTATAACTTATTCTTTAGATCCATTCTTTTTAACATAAATGATGGATAGAAGAAAATACAACTTGGATTCATCTGATTTTCCTATTTATGAGTTTCATTTATTTATCTTTTTATTCAGTAATATATGTTATCCATCCATCATGTGCTAGACCAAAGAACAAAATCACTAATGAGGCTTTGTCCACAAGGACTTTTCATGTTAGAGTGAAAAAAAATACCGGGGTTCAGCACTGATCATTATGAGGTTACATGGGAAAATTACCTAATCTAGCCTGTAGAAAATAACACTTTTTAGAAGCTACAACAACTGATAAGTGTCTTAAAGTATGAATAAAATTTAGTCTGGCAAAGAGAAAAGGAAGGACAGTGCAGACAGAGAAATTGTAAGAACTCATTCCATAGAAGGGAAAATTAAGTAGGAATCTGCTGAAAACTACAAGCTTTTGGTTTTTCTGAAAACTGACCCTGTATTAGTCAGTTGCAGTGAGAGTATTTTTAGGCATGGTCATGATTAGCTTTCCATTAAATAGAGCCCTATGCTGGCATTTTGTCAGGTGGAGTTGTCAAGGACTGGAGGCAGGTAGAGTAGTTAAACACAGGAGCTCTTAACTAAGGGTCCTTGGACCCATAAGGGGCTGTGGATAGAATTTAGGAAGTTCAGAAACTTCATGGGGGAAATGCTATGTTATTTTTCACATCTTATTAAAAATATGATTTTCATTAAATATGAATATAAGGACCAAACAACAGTAATATTGGCAATATCAGTCACACTGTAACTAACAGAAACCATGGATGTATTCATGTTACATTCTAGTTGTTAAGTTTTACTTTAAAAAGCTGCTGAAGTTGGATTTTTAAAACCATTGTGCCTCGGCAGGAACTCCTATTTATTATTTATTTATTTATTTATTCATTTGTTTGTTTGTTTTCTTTTTCTTTTTTGGCCTCCCTTCTGCACATGAAGTTCCCTGACCAGAGATGGATTCCCAGCAGAGTTACAAGCTAGCCCACAGCTGTAGCAATGCCAGATCATTAACCCCCTTTACCGGCTGGGGTTCAAACCAACCTCCCTGCAACTGCAGAGATACTGTGGACCCCGTTATGCCACAGTAGGAACTCCTATTTATTCTTAATTGTGCTAAAAACACATAACATACAATATACCATTGTAATCATTTTTAAGTGTATACCTCCATAGTGTTAAGTATATTTATACTGTTGCGTAACAAATCTGTAGAACTTTTTCACCTTGCAAAACTGAAACTCTAAACTTATTAAACAGAAATTCTCCTTTTCCTAATTCTCCCAGGCACAGGAAACATCAATTTTCTTTCTGTTTCTGTAGATATGACTACTTTATATCTTATATAAGTGTATTTGTGCAGTCTTTTTGTGACTAGCTTATCCTGCTTAGCATAATATCCTTAAAGTTCATGGACATTGCAACAGGTGTCATAGTTTCCTGACTTTTTAAGATGAATAATGTTCCATTGTGTAAATACCACATTCTGTTTATCCATTCATTCATGAATACTTGGAGTGTTTTCACCTCTTGGCTATTGTGAATAGTGCTACAATGTATACTGATGTGCAAATACTTCTCTGAGACCCTGCTTTTCATTCTTTTAGATATAAACCAGTAAGTGGTATTGCTGAATGATGTACTAGTTCTGTTTTTAATTTTTGAGGGACTATCATTCTATTTTCTCTTTAAAATGTTTTTTTTAATATTTTGCTTTTTAGCATGGCATTCAGAAGTTCCTAGGCTAGGGGTCTAATAGGAAACACAGCTGCCAGCCTACACCATAGCCATAGCAACACAAGATCTGAGCCATGTGTGTCACTTATATCACAGCTTCCATCAATGCCAGCCAAATCCTTAACAGATGGAGCAAGGCCAGGAAACCAAACCACATCCTCATGGATTTCAGTTTCATTACTGCTGAGCCTTAACCCATGGATCAAGGCCAGGAAACAAACCACATCTTCATGGATCTCAGTTTCATTACTGCTGAGCCACGACAGGAACTCCCTATCATTCTATTTTTCCATAGTGATTACACCATTTTACCTTTTCACCAAGAGTGCAAAAATGTAGTGATTTCTCCACATCTTCTTCGATGTTTGCTATTTTGTTGTTGAGTTGCAGAAATTATTTATATATCTGGATATATATGATTTATAAATATTGGATATATGATTTATAAATATTTTCTCCCACTCTGGAAGTTGTCTCTTCATTCTGCTGATGGTGTGTTTTGATGAGAAACAATTTTTAAATTTGATTTTCTATTTTTGCTTTGGTTATCTTCTTTGGGGGGTCATATTCAGAATCATTTGCAAACCTAGTCATGAATATTTTCCTCTGTGTTTTTCTTCTAGCAGTTTTATAGTTTGGGGTCTTACATTTAGGTCTTTAATCCAGGTTGAATTGACTTTATGTATAGTGTAGGATAAGAATCTAACTTCAGATTTGTTCATATGGCTGTCCTGTTTGCCAAGAACCATTTTTTTTTCATTTTTTAAGGTTTTATTGAAATATAACTGATTTATAATGTTGTGATAATTTCTGCTGTACAACAAAGTAATTCAGTTATACACCGATTGTTAAAGTGATCTTCCTTTTTAAAATAAGATTTATTTCTTTCATTACTTCAAACTACATTACAAACTAACCCCATTGTTAGAATACTTTATTTAATAAAATAATAAACATGTCACTATATCACATGTTTATTTTTAAAGTATATTGATAATTGCAGTTCAATATTATTTTCATTGTAATCCTTTATAATTTACTTCATAAAATTTATCATGCTGTTATGATATAAAATATTTATTTTGTGCCTATTTATTTATTTTTACAAAATTATGAGAAGAGGGCTATGAGTTTCACCAGACTGATAAAAGGGTCATGGTCTCAAAAAATACTAAGAATTCAGAGACTGATTTAATAATTCAGGCAATAGATGAAGTCTTAAGCCAGAAGAATGGTAATTTAAAAATATGTAGAATGAATAAATTGGCAAATTCATTATGATTTAGTGAAAACATACATGACCAGAACCACAGAGAAGATGAAGACAGTGATGCCTCCCAAATTTTTAATTTAGGAGATTTGATTGGCTGGTGATGTATAGATCTAGGACTGAAGGTAGAAGTTGAATTTAAAAGCATGAGAACTGCCAGTAGTCACCCATGGAGAGAAGGTAAATGAAGAAACTGACACAGAATAAAGCAAGAGGAAACCAATAACCATTTCATTGTTATTAGCTATATGGTGTCAGGCACTATATATAATGTAAATAGAACTAAAATGCAAAGAATAAAACTTCAACAAGCAACAGTTAGTGGTTAATTGTAAACAGCCATGTGTTATGATTCTACTCTGCATTTATAGTTTTTGTACTTGCAATTATTTGCTTGCAAAAACAAATATAGCTATAGTTGCCCAATTATAGGCACAGGCATCCACATTTGCCCTTAAAAGACTAGCACAAAGTCATGTGTGATGGTTCAGCAAATCCCTTAGATCTTTTCCGCTCCTATGAGATTGGTTGACACACTCCCTTTGGATTTTGTCTTGGGCTTTATTCTTGCTTGATCCCATTCATGCATTATAGCTAGCAACTCAAACTGAAAGTCAGTATATTTTTCCTCTTACTCAAACACTATGATTTTTTTCCGTCCACATATTAAATGTACTACAGTATGGGCAGACTGAAAATGGAAGCCATTTCTGAATCAAATTATTTGCCTTGTTACTGTGAACAGATTCAAGTTTTCATTCACATGTATTTCTACAAGGTATGAAACTTGAGCACTAAAAATGGTATCTAATACAAATTTCTGCCCAAAGGTGACAAGCAAATTATGTTACTTTAATTTTAAAAAAGTTTTATCCATTTATTAAAAACACAGCTGTCAGTTTGGATCAAATATATTCATATTTCTCCATTATATTATTAGGACCATGATGAAATCTATTAATTATCCCTTGGAGTTTGGTTTCCTTCAAAAGTGTTATAATACAATCAGTTCTATTGCAAATAATTATTGAACTGTGTGAAGATAGTTATGATTTCAGGTGGGAAACATATAATAATAGATGAGAAATATAAAACCAAGGTTAACATTTGATAAAGATTCTGTTCTCATACAAATGTCAGTAATAATAAATGTGAAGACAACATAGCCTGCTTGATGAAAATGAAACAGATTCCAGGCAGAATAATTTTCAAAGGTTTTACTGATAGTTCAAATATTACTTGCTTATCATTTAATCATATTAAATGCTTTTAATCTAATAAATCCTCTGTGGTAGAAATAAAATACACTTTAAGAATGAGAAATTGGATAGTTTATTAGGCTAATGGCTAAAACCAGAATGTAACATGTATTTCTTCTGTGTGCAAACTATATTTCTCTACTCTATTTATAGTTTTTAGAATTGTCATAAAATATTACCATGAAGGTTTTAAGGGTAAATGAAAGCTTAGGGATTCTAAAATGTTCACTGGTCTTTAATTTTTTATCTAAAAAATCCAAGTGCATAGGAAAGTACATTTTTGTTCTACTACCTTTTTTCTCAGCAGTGTATGAGTCACAAAGATTTGAAGCAGTAGTTACCAACCTCAGTTTTATGGACAATGGACTACATTCTTAGACATTAGAGATATGGTAAAGTAATTTAGATTTAGCCGAAGGAGTCAGGTTACGAAAATGAGAATTTGTAAAGAGGAAGCATCATTCTAAAAAGAGAGCTAATTGGAAGTTCTGTCATACATAATTAAACATTTCATTGGATGCAATCAAAAATCAAAACATTATTAATGGCATAATAAACATAAGTTGTTCACTTCTGCAAGATGTAGAAGAATATTTAGATACATTAAAAAGGATAATGATACTCACATCCTGAGCTACCATTTGTTGACACCAGCGTCAGGTTGGAAGGCCATGGATTCCGAACAATATCTTGCCAATGAATTGTGTCTGTGTAACAAAGAAATTTGTTCTGGTCTACATAGACTCCACCATTTAGGATTTCTGAAGTGAAACAAACAAACAGATTTGTTGTCAAACTTTTCGAAGATGAAAATGTAGACAATAAAAATGATTTACTCAAGCTATTTGCAATGTTAAATTAAGAGTTACTGTGTTAATAGCCAAGATCTGGTTAAGAAATATATTTTATTGAGTCATATAGACTACAGAAATTTGAAAATATTTGCCAATACAGAGAAAAATGACCACTTATAATTCAAAGACTCAGAGAGAAACACTACCTTTTGTTATAGATGCTATCAGTCTTTTTTTTGTTTTATTTCATCAGAAATAGGAATGATATTGCATAAAATATTTCATAACCTAATTGTTCTGTTAAATGGTGAGTATTGTGGTAGTTAAGTATTATTCTACATTATTTCTAATGAGAAAAAGATAGCCAGAGTATACTTAAACAGGAATATTTAACCAGTGCCTTCTTATTGATAATTTGCTTGTCTCTAGGTCTTTACACTTTTTTTTCTATAAATAATATTCATAAATTGTGAATATTTTAGACTTTTGGTACAAATTGTCAAATTTCCCTCAAAATATTGTTTGTCAATGTGACATTGACTGAAGTCAGCTAAGTAAGTAATTAACACAAAACGGAAGCTAAAATTAATGCTTCAGTCACAAAAGTGTTCTTTGTTCATTTCAAATGTAGTCAATAGAATTGCCAATTATTCTCTAAGAACAACAGAAAGTAAGATGTAATAAAAACCCTGTGGTTCACTGGAACAGGGGCATGACTCTAGGATAAAACACACAAAAGCCAATTTTTACTTCATTCTCCATTTCACAACACAGGCCTTAATCACCTAACTCGTCCCCTTTGAACAATAGCTGATCAAATACGTAGACTCTCATTCAGACAGTTGTATGTTATTCAGGGGAAAAAAAAGGTAGATATTCCCTCTGAAAGTACTATTCTTCTCACTTTAAGAAACTAGTTGGAGTATACATAGCGTCTTCTTGCCCAGTATCTGCCATGTTTTTTCTTCTTGTCCAAAACAAAAACAAGTTAAGAGAAATCATTTATCACTTCATAAAGCATTTGGATGAAAGTAATGAAAACCCAATTAACAGTAATTTATGTAGATAGGGAATGATTTTTCTCACATAATAAGAAACCTATAGGAAGCAGTCGTAGATATTAGTTTAGTTGCTCTGCAGTACTCACAACCTGCTATGTATGTTGGCTTTATTCATTTCAGGCTTAAGATGGCTGCTGCATCTATACTTGTCTGTCTGAATTCAAGGCAAGGTAAAGGCTGGAGAGCAAACTGTAGGTTTCCTCCTGATGATCTCCGACTTTCTATTTGGGAAGGGACGCTCTCTATAAGGATTATGTCTGCATTTCATTGGCCAGAACCATATGACAGTAAGAGAGGCTGAGTGAGCAAGTATTTAGGTGGGCATGTTACTAACACCCCTGCATGTTTGGGAACAAACCCAAATATGCAGGGGTGCTAGTGAGGAGGAAGAAAAACTTGATATTGGAAAGGCAACCAACTCTGTTCCCCACAGTGGCTTCAAAAAAAAAATAATTTCTTCTGTTTAGTATCTCAAGCTAAAACTTTAAGCCAAAAAGGGACATAAAGGAAAGAAAGAAACATGTGACACCATAAAAAAAGTTATTTGTAGAAGATTGGTGGTCACATATAAAG
The DNA here is from genome assembly GCA_004024745.2 of Catagonus wagneri. Classification (NCBI taxonomy): domain Eukaryota; kingdom Metazoa; phylum Chordata; class Mammalia; order Artiodactyla; family Tayassuidae; genus Catagonus; species Catagonus wagneri. The sequence continues at coordinate 14,446,788 of PVHT021183688.1, read as the reverse complement.
TGCCTTACTACACTGCATGTATAAAATCCTCCAGATTAATTTTGACATTGCAGGGATATCCACATTTCAAATCAATCTCATTTCCGTAATTAATTCTTGCACTGGTTATGGGTTCCATTTTCTCAGGTGAGGGAAAAAAAAAAAAGAAACAAAAAGAAATTAAATCATCTCTCTACTTCTAAAACCCAGTTCATTATTTTTCATGACTTAACCATACAACCTTCATCAAAGCAGAAGGGAGCTGTAAGACATAAGAAAGACTGTGAAAACGGATTTCTACATTAATGCTTGGCATTAAGTTTCTACTGAAGAAATGTGACGATCTCATACTAATAGCTTTCTCATGAGACATTACGTGACGCTATTCTGCTCTAAGAATAATTTTTCATTAAGTGACCAAAAAAGGGAGATTTTGACTGCTATCCCGGAAATGAAGGTTATTTTTCAGTCTACCTTTTCAAAGTTCTACTTTTAAAAAAATGTGAAGAGGAGAGGTAATAGCTCAAATACTGTAGAAAGACTATATTTTTCAGGAGTCACATTTTAATTCAGAGAGTTCATACTGAAGGAACAGAGTATCCATCTACAACTTCCTATCTAAAAATATTCAAATATAATCAGATTATATTATACTGAATAATAATCTCATCAAATCCCTTTCTTCAACAAAATTAATCAGTTACCAATGTTGACATTTATTTCTTAGAATTATTCTGTTCAAGAGCTTGACTTAAACTTGGAAAAGGATTTAGAAAAAAGGCAATGATTCAAATATAATCTTACATGTTAAAGTTTTAAATTAAGGCTACAATCATGATCAATCTGAATTATACTTTTATCATCCTAAATTCAAAACCCAGCATCTGCTAGCAATTCTGGTCAGGAGGATTTATAAATTTTTAGCATTTAACGATGGATAGTTTATACATGGATGTGTATATTTCCCTGAAAATAGTATTTTTTCTTCTACATTTGGTTTAGATCCTAATCTGTCGTTGAATGTCAGAACCTCACCAGAAAGTGTATATTTTATTGACATCTATAGGAGAGTTTTTATGTATATTTCATCTTACATTTTCTTTTGATCAACTTGATTACCTAAATATATGTTAGGAAATAATGTCAATATTGAATTTATTTATTTATATGGTTTATATTTATTTTATAAGCTTAAACAAATTAAAAATATTAATTTGATATGCATTGAGGGGAAATATTCAATTAGATTTATTGATGGACTAAGGAAAATATATTGACCTACAATTAAGTTGTTAAGAGACAAAGATTATGTTATTGGACAAAAGTGATACTTAATGTTTGTGCTTTCATTAAATAGAAAGGCTTTTTTTTTTGCCTTTTAGAATCGCACCCAAGACATATACATGTTCCCAGGCTAGGGGTTGAATCAGAGCTACAGCTGCTGGCCTACACCACAGTCACAGCAACGCTGCGACCTAAACCACAGCTCAAGGCAATGCTGGATCCTTAAGCCACTCAGTAAGGCTAGGGATCGACGCCGAAACCTCATGGTTCCTAGTTGGATTTGTTTCCAAAATACCACAGTGGGAATTACTTTTTTTATTTTTTATTTTTTAAAGATTTTTTAAATTGCACTTTTATATTAGAAGAAAGGACAATAACTAGAAAGAGAGAAAATCTTGGTAAGATATTTATCTAGGATAGGATGATACCAGAAAAATGTCTGGCTGTACTTTAGATCTATCTTTGCTAACAATGAGTTTTTTTAAAAGATATATTGGAAGCTCCCATCTCTGTTATACCAAAAGTTTCTATCCCACTAGCATAAAACAGAGTGATTAATAATTATATTTTAAAACTGTGATAAAAAAGATAATTTTGAATTCTAAGGAAAACAGGCAAATGAGTCACAGATTTAATTGACTTTCACAGATGCCTGGAATTGTGGAAAGACTCAAAAAGTGTTGAACAGTAAATGAGTTCAAGGTAATCTCATTCTATTGAATCTCGCTCCCCATGTGGGAAATATACCAGAGCGAATAAATATATTCTTGGTCACTGAAATAATTGGGCAGAAAAAAATCTATGAGTTTTTTATTATATAAAAATATTTCTAACAAGTTTACAAAACAAAATTGTATCTCCTTAAGAAATACCATGGTTAAATATGATATATTAAATATGACTTTCTAGGAAAAAAGTATAATTTCATTACTAAAAAATACTCCAGTAAATATGAAAATATATTTATGTCTCAGACACTTCTTTCTAAATTAATACAGGCTAGTCAATTAAAAAATATCTTTTTTTTTGTATTCAGAGTAAGTAAATTATAATCCACAATACACTTCAATATGTTGAATTTAACATATGTAGCACATGATTTGTAACTTAAAAAATTAGACTCAACTCTGTAAAGGCAAAGGATATTTTTCAGTAATGTATCTATAGTATCAAACCTGGAGCAATAGTTACTCAGTAAGTACCTGTTAAACTGAATTGTGGGGGGCGGAGGCTGAATTTGTCACCAACATTGATCAGGTAATTCTATTGTAGTTGCTAACTTTAAATTACATTCTGACCAAATCTAAATAAGAATGAAAGTTATCTTTCTTCTATAAACACTCTATAAATCATCTTTACTGATTGTACATTTCATTAAATTTGAGGTCATTTCTGCTGTTTTCAAAACTGTATCCTCAGTGCCTAGAATTATGCAAGATACATGCTAGACACATAATAAATATTTGCTTCATGAAAGAAAATATAATATTTTCAGTATAGAAAAATATATTTTGATAAAGCAATAAATATATAATATCTTGAGTATAGGGAAAGTTTTAAATATATATCATTTTGAAGTTAGAGATTTTATAAGCTGAAAGAAAAATAGCTTTTATTATATAAAATGCTGATAACTGATAATGTGAAAAATTATTGCAGATAGTATGTTTAATATTTATAAGGTACATTTAGACATTTTCATTGGTACCCCTAAACTTATTTTGGATACCAAATTCAGTTATTATTTATCAAGTGAATAATGATTTTGAGCTATCTCAGAGAGACAGAACACCCCTAAACCTATGCAAATTATCTGTAATATGCTACGTAAAATTCTAAATGCATGTTTTTATACTGAACCATAAATCTACTTCATATTATTCCTTAATTTATTTTCTAGAAAGGTGTAAAGTGCCAATATGACATTTTAAAGAGGCCATAAAGTAGTGGTGTTTTAGCCTTTCAATTCACAAAGATTATCCATTTGACCATTTCTTCCCCTGATTATCATTTGCATAAGTCTAATGAAGGAGGAAATGCTTGTGTTATTTAAAGACGTTCTTTTGTACTCTTCATTTTTTTCAAATGCTAGCTATTATAGTGAATTTGGGGGATGAGTGACCATTAAGAGAATTGTTGACATTTTGCAAATATATTCTCTCAAAAGAAAATGTGATAAAATACCGAATCATAGCTTTTTTTTCCCTCTGCCCTGTATGAACTAGCTTAATTGTGATGTAGCATCTATGCACAGAAAATACAGATTAATATGACCTTTGTACTAGTTTTAAGAAGTTGACAAAATTGCTTTGACCCCCCACCCCAGCACATTTCATAAATAAGATTAAACATCTTTCTCTTTCTACAAAACAAAGACTATAATTTCAAATGCAGTTAGTCATATTCCACTTTATGCAACTGGTAGCAATAGCAGATATTTTACTTCTACTCACAAAGCTATGCAGAATAATATAAGATCTAATAAGCAAGAATGAAATATTTAAAACCTCAATTCCTGATTGTATATCTAAATGTCTTGTTTTGCATGGGTGCATTTACAGGTCAAACTTAGAATTAAAATGATAATAAAAATAAATAAAGATTAGAAATATCACACTTGTCTAATTACAGTGGAATGTCTGAATAATGAATATATCAGACATATTGCCTATCCAAGCCAAAGGTCATAATTAAGAAGTCAAAATCCAATGTGGCAAAAGCCCAATTTCAAGATGAAGCTACAGGAAGCAGTTACTGGGTTTTCTCAGACATAAAGGCAATGTATCTTTCTCACTGTCATTACCTTAAGCCACAAAAGTCTGTTGGCAGATAATAATAAAAAAGTAATATAGCTCACATCATCCACCTGTGATACTTAATACATCATCTCTGGAATGGACTTGGTCCAGAGATTCTTGTATCTTTCCCAAACCCAGACCTTTCAGCTGGAAGCACAATGAACTGCTGCTACCCCACTGGGTCAGCCCTAAAGGTTCATTATTAATAAGCTGAGATTCTAAAGGCTAATGAGAACCGGGTGCTTAAGGAGACAATGGCTCATTCATCATCAATCAAGCTTTGAAGTTTTTATACAGATGATTTAAGGAGAGTTGAAGTGTGCAAAATTGAAATGTCACATTTGTATTGGGAGTGGGGAGAGGGTGATAATGTAAATGAGTGATGTAACCTTCTGTATTTCAGCTCAATGATCAGAGTCAAAAGCTCATGGATGTGGATTACCAAATATTAGGGAAGTAACGGTGGGCAGTATTTTGAACAAAGAAATTTCGAGACAAAATTGTTAGATTCATTGACTGAGAGCATTATGTTTGTAAAATTCACTCACATTTTTCATTGTCATTGCTGTATGGTATTGCATGTTTTGTCTGTCTATTCTATGCTGATAGGCATTTGGGTATTTTCCATATTTAGGCTATTACAAATAGCTCTGAAATGAACATCCTAGAAAATGCTTTTTAGTGACCATAGGTACGCATTTATGTTTTAGACACACACAGAAGAGATATTGCTAGGCCATACTGACAGTTTTCTGAAGTAATTTTGTCAATTTATATTCCCATCAATAGGTTTGAACCTTGTCAACCCTATTTTATTTCTACCTATTTCTTTGTAGTTATTCTGATTAGTGTTAAGTGGTATCATCTTAATTTGTACCTCCCCAGTGATCAACAAACTTGAGCCCCTTGCATATTACATCTGAAGTGTAATTTTTAAAGGGAATTTAATTTTTATTTCCATTTACTTGAAAAACGGTCTTCCAATGTGTGAAACATTTACAAAGTACAGTGGTAAATCTGATCTATTTGAGATTATTAGTAAACAACTCAGTAATCAACGTATCAGATGTTACCCTTCTAACTTTTAAATTTTTTGAGGGGAATCTGACTTAAGGTTGTGAAAATCTGATACTTAAAAATGTTAGAAAATATACTAAAACTACATTAATAATTATAAGAATAAAGAGCAAAATATGACTTCTAGAACTTGGTTGAAAAGAATTCACATTGAGTGAATCTCTCTCTGATAAAAGAGATGATTACAATCAAAGACATAAAAAGAAATAATGAAAAATGTACTTTTTATTAAAATAGAACACTCTTACATAAATATCAAATAGTTTTAGTCCTCTATCCACCAGAATGACTTCATTACAGACAACAATCCTCTAAAATAACCACTCTAAGTTTCCAGAAAATGTAATTGCTTCTGTAGAACAAATCTGTTGAGTTCAATGTTTTCACTACCAATAAGGAGGAAAGTCATATTAGGGCTCAGAAAAGATTTGTTCCTTTTATTTACAGGTTTTAATACCATAAGCCTGGGATATAATACAAGGTCATTTTCAAACATCTCACCTATGATAGTAGTTTGTATAGTTCTAATAACTCTTCCCACACTGTGTGATTTCTTCACTATTATAGAGCATTTCAAAAAGTATAATTTTTCTTGATGACAGTAATAATAATATTGCTCTGTATGTTTGTTTGCTGGCAAGCTAAGACTTGCAAATAACAAATAAAGAGAAAGAAGAATGATTTAATCTTGTAAAATGATTATAATACAATTTCAAGCATCAAGATTTTTAAGAGGCTATATAAGACTAATAAAAATAACAAATACATGGTTTAGAGGCCTCCATGTCTCTGCTAATATGTCTATAATGCTAAAGTAATGTCCAAAATAATAAAGACAACATTTTACAAAATAAATTGAAGTTATAAAATATGGGTGCAAAGGAGTTGATTCTAGAACATCTACATTAAATATTTCTTTTAAGTGAAGTTTTAATATGGAGACAGAAAAGAATGACTGATTAGGACTAGTCATCATTTTGTAAAGCACAAGTTTCAAAACCTGAAATATTTGATCATGGCAAAAAAGAAAGAAAGGGCCTTAAAATTAGATTGGTTTGTATAAAGTTTTAAATTAGTATGCCTTACATGGAGGAAAATGCACAAATATTTAAGCTCTGTATTTTTTACTGGTACATATATATGGTCTTTGTGCACCTGTCTCCATGAAGCCACTACCCAAAGACACCTAATATTTCTGTCATTCCAGAAATTCCTCCTTGCTCCTTCCTATCAAGTGCTCCCCAATCCACTATCCTATCACCATAGATTAGCATTGCCAGTATACACATTTATACAAATGGAATAACAAGCATCTATTCTTGTCTCTTGTCTGTCTTACTCAAAATAATATTTTTGAGATTTATGCTATTGCTAGGTTAGTAATTTGTTCATTTTTGTTGTATACTATTCCTTTATATGAATATGACACTTTTTTGTAGATTAGCTTATATTTTAAGTTTATCTTTGCTATTTGTACATGTTTGATTTCAGGCAAATAACTTCCTATCCTCTTATCTATAAGATAGGAATAATACTTAATTTGTTGGATTACAGTGAATGTGACAATTAACATATATAAAGCACACGGTACATATTAGGTCCTCACAAAATGGTAGCAACTTCTGTCTATCTATCTATCTATCTATCTATCTATCTATCTATCTATCTATAATTTTTTGTCTTTTTGCCTTATCTAGGGCTGCACCCGTGGCATATGGAGGTTTCCAGGCTAGGGGTCTAACAGGAGCTGTAGCTGCCGGCCTTCGCCACAGCCACAGCAATGCGGGATCTGAGCCACGTCTGCAACCTACACCACAGCTCACGGCAACGCCGGATCCTTAACCCACTGAGCAAGGCCAGGGATCGAACCCGCAACCTCATGGTTCTTAGTTGGATTCATTAACCACTGAGCCACGAATGGAACTCCCTCAAAATATATTTTTAATGTAGTTCAGTAGCCTCCTTTGTTGAAAGTGTTTAAAAATATATGCACACTGAATAAAGTATGAACTTTTTTGGAGGGAAGACCATATAAAAACTTGATTCTTCTGAGAATCATACAAAATTTTCATAAGTTAAGTTTGGTACACAGCATAATCATTTTGGAGACAGATATATTAAGCTAAATATTATTAAATATATTTCAAAGTTGGCTAATAAAAAATTATCTGCACTTTATAAGATAAACTGTTGCTAAGGCTACAATCTTAAATTCTGGGACTATTTCTCTCACAATGCGTAATTCTGGATACGTAGTGGAGGTAACACTTTGAGTCATTTCTTTTACCTCTGTAATTACGTTCTGTGACAGTGTTTAGAGCTGTTAGATTCCCTATGTTAAGTTCAGGTTGGAACCTAGTTCACAGGTGACAAAGTCTCTGGTGGCAATTTTCAGGTGATCTTTGCTTGAGCTGCCACTCCCAAGCTGCTTCATAGAAATTAGAGTAAAATTCAAGGGATGGGGACAAGTAAGCCGAGCTCTCCTCTTCCATCTCAAGGGCCTGGAATTTCTACTACAGCAGGATGGATTTACTAGGTAACACTGAGTATTATTAAACATATCTGTATAGCTTAGAGTTGTCAGGGAGATGGGATTGCTCCAAACGTTTTTTTTTTTTAATTAAAGCTTTTTAAATTAATAAAATGGGTATTAAAAAGTCGTGTCACAAGCATTTCTATGATAAGACTGATAGTTTATATAGAGAAAGTTCTTTACTCTTAAATGAAGACGAGAGAATCAAATACTATATTTTCTCAGAGATTTTAAGAGTTAAAGCTATATAGGTAAAATATTTGAAGACAAAAAATACAATATCTTTAAACTACTTACATAACTTTTAATGAATCATTACATCCTATGGCTCCTAGCAATACTGCTCTCATTTTCATATGGTGACATCTGATGTCATAACAGAATAGGCTCTACTATGCAAAGATATAGCTCTGTAACCTGTATGGTCATGTCTTCTAAATTCAGATACGCTTTTATCTTAGAATGCTTCCATTTTTTCAGTGTAAATAAGTATGATTTAAACATTATTTGTGCTGTCTGGCTGTTCCTTGAGACTGAATATGAAGAAATGACCCAAGTGCTAAGATGCCTAATAATGTCAGATGGTACCGTCAAATCAAGAAGCCAACATTCAAGAAGAGAAAACTATTGGAATTTAAACATCTGCATAGGTTATTGGGTCAGTGGGTAACCATGACTTTACCATCGATCACCTGTTAGACTTCAGTCACATCAGTTATCCTCCCCAAGTCTCAATTCCCTTAGCTATAAAATGGGGACATGGATATTAACAATAACTCCCTCAGAAGGAAATTGTAAGGAGAAAATAATACATATAAACGCTCACCACAGTGTCTGTTATTTGGCAAATGTTCAATTGATGTACTATTGTTATAATAACAATAATAATCTATTATTATTATTATTATTATTATTAGGAAGGCAAGTAGCTAATTTCTACTATCCTGGTTAGCTAATTTCTACTATCCTTCTGGATAACTAGCTCTGCTCCCTTTCATAAATATAATTTTGAGAGTGCTAAAAAACTGGGGCAGGATGCTTAGACGAAGTTAGAATATGTGGGTTTGCGTTTGCTCATTATTAACAATTATTATCAACTTACATGAGTTTCAGATAGCCTTTTAGGAGTATATTATGAGTTCTGGAAATCTGTAAAATTGAGATGATGAATTCAGAATTTTCTTTTTCTTAGTGGGATTCCTATACCCCAAAGGCATAACAAAGAACACATGGAATGATAAAGCAAGGTGCCAGATGCTTCATACACAGAGAGGGAACAAACTAGGCTCTAAAGCCCACTGTTAACCACCTGACTCTAATACCTCTTGTTAAGGCTGCCACTGTTTGACTATATTTACAACCCAATATTTCTCTTAATTCTTACAGAAAAGTGATTATTACTAGTCTCATCTTACAGATAAAAAAACTGAAGTTTAGAGATGTAAGAAACTGATAGGTGTTCTAGATAAATATGATTCTAACTCATTCTAACTGCTGAGTTGGGGTCCTGATTTTACCCTTGTCATTCCCTACTCCCCCCATAAGAGGACGGTATGACTGAAAATTTTAAGGAAAAAAAATTAAGCAGAGATGAAGCACAACTCTAGCTTATATAATCCACTTATAAGTATAATTAAGAAGTCACAGTAATTTCCCTGAAGTCTTTTTGAAAATACTTTATCAAGTTGAAAGGTAAAATTATGCTTTTAAGGTATCCTTTTCTGCATGAAAAACTGTGATTAAAAAAAAAAAATCTTGGCTCCATTAGATGTCTGGACTTCATCCCAACCATTGGAAGTGCATCCCTTTTGCCTCTGTTGAAAGCAGACACACAAGAAAAGGGAGCATAATAAAACTTCAAGAATTCAGCCTACTTAAGGAAAAGCCCTTTAGTTTGGTAAAACCCTGAAGTGTAGGAAAGAAAGGAAGGTGATATTATCATTTTCAAGGACTGCAGGAGCTCTGTTCTTAGTCCTCGGAAGCTCTGTATTAACGAACAGGGTAAAGTGATTTTTAATTACTTCATCTAAAATCATGGCCAGAGTAGAATCTGCCTCTCTGTGCTTTGAAACTGCATTTCTAAAAATATGGAAATGGATGGTTTAAAAGCATAGGGCATTTGGTTCTCCTAACCAAATCTGTATTTTCATCATAATGTCTTTTCTTATTAATTGCTGTTGAGCAATTAACACAAAGAGAGGAGAAAAACAAGCAATCAAATTAGCAAAATTAAATCAATGAAAGTTTAACATTAAGTTTAAATTCTAAGCATTTTAAAGACAAATGAGGTAAAGCTCATATGATGAAAGAAAAAGGAATTCAAAATTAAAACTCAGGGTAAAATGTGGACTCATAACAGTATCTTCTTTGCAGGTAAACTTATTTAATTGAATTGCACGTTGCTCAATACTGCAAGATGACTTAAATATTTTCTTGTGGCATACATACATTTTTCAAACTGTCCTCCTTTCTTTGATATAATTAAATATATTTATCTTTAGATATGACTAACAGATACATTTCTAAAAATATTGGAAAAGGAGGGAGATGATTTTTACTTTGGAGTTTGAGATATTTTGATAACTTTATTTCCATTAATTTCTTATAAATGTACTGAGAAAACAGGTAAGAATATGATATACATAGATTAATTTTTATTTTACCTGTAAAAAAAGGATAGATTTAATTTTAAAGATTTCATTATTTTTCGGAGTTCCCGTCGTGGCTCAGTGGTTAACGAATCCGACTAAGAACCATGAGGTTGAGGGTTCGATCCCTGGCCTTGCTCAGTGGGTTAAGGATCCAGCGTTGCCGTGAGCTGTGGTGTAGGTTGCCGACGCAGCTTGGATCCCGCATTGCTGTGGCTATGGCAAAGGCTGGCAGCTACAGCTCCTGTTAGACCCCTAGCCGGGGAACCTCCAAATGCCGCGAGTGCAGCTCTAGATAAAAAAGTCAAAAAGACAAAAAAAAAGATTTCATTATTTTTCAAATACAAAGCCCTTAATTTGTTTCACATATAAAGTATAATTATATAGAAAATTAACCTCCTGTGATAGTCTCTATTTAAAGCTCCTAGCCTGAGATACAGGGAGGAAAAAAAAGGGAAAAAAGAAAGACTAACTACACCAGTATAAAAATCTGGAATATGGAGTTCCTGCTTGGCACATTCATTAAAATAGGGCATTGTCTCTGTGGAGGTGCAGGTTCAATCCCTGGCCCAGCACAGTAGAATAAGGATCCAGCATCATGGGGTCTGTAGCACAGGTTATAGCTGCAGCTTGGATTAAATCCCTGACCTGGGAACTTCCATACACTGTGGGTATAGCCAAAAGAAAAAAGAAAAAATTCTAGAATACAGGTGGGAATGTTAGCAGGACTACTGCTAGTGCTTTCACTTCTACTTTAGCCTCTGTTAACATACATGTATTTCCTTATAATTAAACAAGAACACACAAAAAATATTTACTCGAACACTATAATATTTTGAGAACTGTTCTTAACAATTTTTTAAGTAGCCCTTGTTCTCTGTTCTCATTTTACTTTAGAGCTCAGAACAATTAGAGAGCAACATCTGGCAAGTATTGTTCCAAACTAGATGCTAAACATAATACTGTTTGTGCTGAGATCAGAAAAAAAGAATGCTTGGAGTTCCCTTCGTAGCTCAGGGCTTAACGAATCCGACTAGGAACCATGAGGTTGTGGGTTCGATCCCTGGCCTTGCTCAGTGGGTTAAGAATCCGGCGTTACCGTGAGCTGTGGTGTAGGTTGCAGACGCGGCTTGGATACCGCGTTGCTGTGGCTGTGGCGAAGGCTGGCAGCTACAGCTCCTGTTAGACCGCTAGCCTGGGAACCTCCGTATGCCGCGGGTGCGGCTCTACATAAAAAGGCAAAAAGACAAAAAAAAAGAAAAAAGAATACTTTTGAACCTTAAAATACATGTTTGTAATAATAAATATTTTAAAATGTGGTTTCCCTTGTAATAATTTAATATTTTCTTTTCACTGAAACTTTAAGAGTTATAATCTAAATTGTAACTGAAGGAAACTTAAGGTAGCTGATATGCAGCTAGCAATTTCTGTGCTTCAAAGCCTACAGAACCATCTGCTTGTTGGCAGGTGTAATTAATTAGCTAAGTGGAAAAGACATTCCCTTTTAGAGTGAATGGGAGGAGAGGAGGGAGAAGTCTATGAAAACCCAATCCTAGGCAGACCTATCGGCTGGGTGCCTCTGGGCAAATTTTCGTTGCTGAAAACTCATTGAATTTAATGGTTCTTAATTTCACAAGATTTCTAATTACAGCTAGGATAATAAGATGTGATCCAAAAGTTGAAAAAAAATTGGCACATTTTCAAGGAAAATCCTCCTACACAATGCAGACATCCCAAAGTGTAGAAGTTCATTTATTTATACACTTTATCTATTTATTCACTCAGCTTTGCTAATAAGCAGTTTTGAAGCTATTTGGCTGACAGGTGGCAAATGCATATTTATATTAGGAAAATGCATCAAGTTAATATTTTTATATGAACCAACATTTCTTTTCAGAATTACTCAAAGAGAAGTCAATCCAAACTAATGCGTCATTACTCATTTAATAGATTTTAAAAGGACCACATTCCAAGAAAAGAAACAGGAAAAACTATTATAAAAGCCAACATTATAAACTTCCTATAAATTTATCTAAATAGCTTATATTAAGTTATTGTTAAAGAGTCTAAATGATAATGAAATCTACAGTACCTTCCTCTTTCAAATGCTCTAAATCGGCAAGAAAAAAAATTAAACTCAAATGTCTCCTTGGGCTTGGGGTTCAATGGGCAATGTGAGGAAGTCTTGAGAAATAGAAGTGGGTGGGACTGTGGCCAAAGAGGATGCTCTTGCCACTACTCCCAGCTCCGAGAGTGTCATATCACCAAGAGACAATGAGAGCTGAGGGTTGCCAGGGCTCAGTTTTGTTTGCAGAGGCCAGAAATCCAGAATTTATCGGTAAATATCCCAATTTTTAAACATTCTCTATACAAAGTCAAGCTCATCTCTAGTCTACTTATGTTCTTTGACTAGCAGTTTGCTATATCTGGTTTATTAAGTAACTCAATCTGGGAGTTCCTCATTAATTATCCAGCCTTTACACCAATAACCATATTGGGGTTATATCTCCTTGATCAACTCTTATCAGCTCCTCTACCAAGGGACAGAACAACGGAAAGGAAGATGAGGGAGTTCTATAATTTATGAGAAAGCAAAGAAGGTACAAAAGGCCCTTAGGTTCCATGAAGAATGGAGTTGAGAGGGAAATGGATTCTATACCTCATATTCATTCATATTGTGAGTGCCATTTCCTGTAATGGAAGTGGAATAAACCACTGCTATAGAATGAGTTTTGGAATCTGTGCTGCTAAAATATCACCACAGTACATCACATTCTGACCACTGAAGTCAATGTGAATTTTATGTAGGTGAAGGAATGTCACGTGGAAGATGAAATCCAGCAACTGGCTGGCATATTAGCCTGGTCATGTTTACAAAATTAACTTAATAACACAAAGAAAACCAAAGACTAAGGGATACTGGAAAGTTAAAATGTTATTTAGATGACGAGGTCAAAAGTGGAAAAAAAGTAGCAATCAGGAATATACTCCCAGACCTTGGTCCTAAATTGATTAGCCAGGTGGGAATGTATATCTGATTCTTGGAGAGAAGAGGCAGAAAGGGGAAATAAAAGTTTTAATCTATATATTTCATAATTATTTATGGGATTTTGTTTAAAAAGTACTGGTTTCTGTGCATATAAAGAATATATTCTTCAGAAAGAAAAGAAATAAGTGACTACCAGATCCCACAAGCACCAAAATCAGCTAGTTAAAAAAATTCCAAGGAAACCATGTCATTAGACTTTCAAAGGAAAAAAAAAAAAGAAATCCCAGGAAATGACCTTATACAACTAGAATGCTATCAGCCAGGGGCAGAGTCAGGTGGAATTCATCTGCCTATTGTTTTTTCTTTTGTCCTAGAAAAATACCAAGTAAAGCCAAAAGACTTCTGAGAATCAAATTGTGAACCAAAATTGTTGATCTCTTCTCTATACTTAGGGCACAAGAATCTTAAGAGACTGGGGATTTTTCACTCACTCCATATCTTAGGTTTTTTAGTGCTGTCATATCTCCATCTTATCCATTTTAGAGAAATGTGGTTTTAATGAATCCTTCTGCATCAGATCTTCATCCCTAACAGTGAGTGTTCTTTCTACCTCCGAGCAGAAGTTAGAGCCATTTTCACAGGATCTTTCAACCACTGTCTGCCATAGCTGGAAGTTGGTCTGTGATCCTTAAACCCATGTTTGTTTGTTTGTTTGGCTCTATGAAGAAAAGTTGGGGAAGAACAAAGATTTGGCTACTGAAATAGCTGAAGGCAATAATAGTTTCTGGGAGGAATTTAGTTAAAATAATAAATAAATAAATAAATAAATAAATAGTATTCAACGTCAAAGGAAGAAAATATGTATAAGAAAGTACAAGAATAGACAGAGAAAAGAGAGCTGTGTTTATTTAAAACACTTTTCTAACACATATTACTTACATTGATATGTTATAGGTCTTTCAATAGATGGATGGCTCCTTCTCCAACTATATCAACTCTTGGCTAGATAACTGTACTATTTTCTACCTCATTCTCTTGCCTGTAATCAATTACTTTACCAGAGTCTCTTAGTACAACCATTTCAAAATCAAAATATAATCCTTATAATATTAAAGAACAATACTTTAAAAATTATGAAACAGATATCAAATAAATACAATTCAGAAATATATATATTTAGTATCCTCAGAAAATTTAGAGAAAATATGTAAAAAAATGACAAATATCATTTCCAATAAAGATGTAACAGAAGTATTGGAATATAAAATTGAAGAACTCTTCCAGAGAGTAGAGAAAACAGAGAAATAAAAATGAGAGAAAAAAACTAATGAAATAAAAGATACATCCAAATCAACATTAAGGGTTCTAGACAAAGTGAACAAAGAACACACAGGAGAATAAAGTATCAAGGATAGAAAAGGCAAAATAGTATCAGACTTCCCAACATGGACACTCTAGTTAAAGGTATACTTCAAATACTATATGAAATTATTTTTAACTTACCACTGTAAACCACAAAACCACCAATCAAAACCATCAATAAATTATAGGAAGAAGACATTTTTAGATACTCAAAGACCTAATGAATTTATCCTCTATAATTTTTCTAAGGAATATCCATGAAGACAGTCCTCAAGGATACAAGGGAGCAAAGGAAAGTAGTGGAAAGTATGTGATTCAGGACCTAGCTCAGGAAGTCTATAAAGAGAAACACCAGGATGCAGCTGACTTAGAAAAACTAATACAGATTGGTGAAATAAAACTGAAAGTTCAATAGTAGTCTCCAGAAAGAAAGGTGACTGATAGAATGTATGATGTTATCAACAGTTTGTCAGTCATTTCCAGAGTATAATAAAAAAATTGTGCAATATAATGGAAACCAAGTAGAAATAAGAGGCAAAAACAAACAAGCAAAAAAATATATATACAAGAAAATGAATATAATTAAAACATATTTTATCTCAGCCACCAATAATCTTTAGAAAATTATAACATAAATACTGCATATTTTCAATTTTCAGCAAGGAAATATAGTACTTTTACAGTTAAAAAACAAAACTGTCAAGGTTGATAGCATATTCAGGTTAACAGATAATGTCTAAAACTGACATAATAAGAAATAGTTATATTCAAGACATGTTTAAACATTTGTTGATAAGCATCAGAAGAAAGAGTTTCAAGAGCTAGAGCAGGCAAAGCAGGAGGTTGTTAATTTTAATCATGTGAATGCATTATTTTGTAGAAGAACAGAGAAAAAACAAGCTAAAAGAATTCAGTAATGACCATATACAATGGAGATCCCCAATATGCTATCAAGATCCTAGTGGCGGAAGACTCTTGAGTGTTACTTGTGAATACTGAATCTTGAAAAATAAAAATATGTATATATAGAGAGAAAGAAACCCAAAAGGGAAAAGTTCCAAGACAATTCTGGGTTTAGATCATTGTTTGTTATAGAAAATATTTAATGTCCTTTCTATTTCATATATTTACTTTCTTCAAAGGAATTCTGTGTGGGTTTCCCTATTTTACCCCATTTATCTTTGCATGCTGTGAATGTTTTTAATATCATCAATATGTTTTTTCTGAGACACCTTCTTTTGGACTCTATATTACTGTCCCTATAGTACAACTGTGAAATTTGAGGCACTTGGAGGTTAATTGATTAGTTCCACAAGACAGGACAGTGATAATATAAATTTGTAAACTAACTGTACATCAATAAAATAAATTAAATAAAAAGAAAAGTGGCGAACTACACCTCAATTCCTTCAAGAAAATGTGCCACTTGAGTCTCCTATTTTTGGTAAATCTGACATATTTAATAACACTAATGTTGTAACTACTCTCAAAATTCATTCATTAATAAGTATAGAGAATCTTACATTAATAATTCTCTTTTAATTAGAGATTCTGCCAGAAAACATAATAAACTATGACTTAGAATATTATCTATGAATGCAAAATATTGGGGATTTGCAAAATATTTATACTAATGGATTTATTAATAAACTGTCGTGCATATATATGTATACTTATATATATTACTAAGAACTATAGAACTATTATAAACATATTTTAAAATAGTTTTAAAATATGGGAAAGATTTCATCAATAAAATAATACAGAAATCTAAATAGAGTTTAAAATCAGTTTGCCTAAAGTACACCATAGGCATACATGTTCATAATGCATACATGTAAGATTTGAACAAGATATACTATTTATCATCTGAATGACATTACTACTTGGAGTTTCACTTTACTAATCAGAGAAAAATGTATAATAATAGTTTGTATGTTATATAAGAATAAATGAGATGATGGATATAAATACATCATAATTACCTCTAAACAGTAAGGGGTCTGTTTATATAATTACTGTAGGCATAATAATGTATAGCTTATAATTACATCATATATATAATATATACAGAATACTGAGGTGAAGACATTAAAATTAAATCTTCAAAATAATTACACATAAAATAAGTAGAATAATATTGGGCTATTAACATGAAAGCCTCAAAACAGGTAGAAACTCACTCATCTGGTGAATCACAGTCTTTTAGTTGGATATTTATAAAATCTGATTTAACAAATAAATACATCGATCTGAAAATTTATTAATAATATTCCAGCAATATTGTGTCAGAGTACACTGACAGGCAGTAGTTTCAAGAGCCTATGAATACACATAGTCATTAAGTCACATCTGATATAAATTACATATTCACACACAAGAATATTAAAACCATGACTGAACTTACAACAGGTAGTATGACCATACATCTGATATCCAGGTTAGCTGACGTCTGTTTGTCCCAGAGTGATTATAAATAGTGCCTCTTTTTACCCTCATAATAAACTGTATGGTGATCACATCATTTTAAAAAGAAGTATAAGGTATTCTCCATATGAATGAACTTCACAAATGGTAAAGTTAGGGTCAAAGTTTAAATACCTTTTAAATATAAAAATGCAAATTTCTGGAAAAAATATAAATTTCTATAATTATTAAAAAGTTTATAATACCAAATAAATTTCTCATAAAAATAACTTTACTACAGAAAGAAAAGCATTTGACTTTCCTCAGGAGGTATGTTTCCTTGTTTTACCAAAAAAAAAATTCAGCCATTTGCTTCTTCTCAAGAGAGTGAGGTAAAACAGTAACTAATCAAATATCTAGAGATTATATAGGAGCACCAAAGTACCTACAACAAGTACTATCAGACATAAAAGGAGAAATAGATGGAAATACAATAATAGTAGGAGACTTTAACACTCCACTCACATCAATGGATAGATCCTCTAGGCAGAAAATCAGTAAGACAACAGAGATCCTAAATGACACAACAGAAAAATTAGAGCTAACTGACATTTTCAGGTCATTACATCCAAAAAAATCAAAACATACATTCTTCTCAAGTGCACATAGAACATTCTCAAGGATAGATCACATACCAGGCACAAAGCTAACCTCAACAAATTTAAGAGTATAGAAATTATTCCAAGTATCTTCTCTGACCACAAAGGAATGAAACTAGAAATCAACCACATGAAGGAAAATGAGAAAAAACATGCTACATGGAGACTAAACAACATGCTACTAAATAACGAATGGATCAATGAGGAAATCAAGAAGGAAATTAAAAAATACCTTGAGACAAATGAGAATGAAGATACAACCACTCCAAATCTATGGGATGCTGCAAAAGCAGTGCTCAGAGAGAAGTTCATAGCATTATAGGCCTTCCTTAAAAAAGAAGAAAAATCTCAAATTGGCAACCTAACCCATCACCTAAATGAATTAGAAAAAGAAGAACCAAAAACACCCTAAAGTCAGCAGAAGGAAGGAAATCATTAAGATCAGAGAGGAAATCAATAAAATAGAGACTCAAAAAACAATAGAAAAAAATCAATAAAACCAAAAGCTGGTTCTTTGAAAAGGTAAACAAAACTGACAAACCTCTGGCTAGACTTACCAAGAAAAGGAGAGAAAGAACTCAAATAAACAAAATAAGAAATGAAAAAGGAGAAGTCACAAATATATTACAGAAATACAAAAAAACATGACAGAATACTATGAACAATTGTATGCCAACAAATTTGACAACCTAGAAGAAATGGACAACTTTTTAGAGAATTACACCCTGCCAAAACTGACTCAAGAAAAAATAGATCAACTGAACAGACCAATCACTAGAAATGAAATTGAGTATGTCATCAAAACACTCCCTACAAATAAAAGTCCAGGACCAGATGGTTTCACAGGTGAATTCTACCAAACATACAAAGAGGAACTCATACCCATCCTCCTTAGACTCTTCCAAATGGTTGAAGAAGAAGGAACACTCCAAAAGACATTCTATGATGCCAACATCAACTTAATTCCAAAGCCAGACAAAGACACCACCAAAAAAGAAAACTATTGGCCAATATCTCTGATGAATATAAATGCAATAATTCTCAACAAAGTTTTAGCCAACTGAATCCAACAACATATCAAAAATATCATACACCATGATCAGGTGGGATGCATCCCAGGTGCACAAGGATGGTTCAACATATGCAAATCAATAAACATCATACACCACATTAATAAAAGAAAAGTCAAAAACCACATGATCAACTCAACAGATGCAGAAAAAGCATTTGACAAAGTCCAACATCCATTCACGATAAAAAATCTTACCAAAGTGGGAATACAGGGAACATTCCTTAACATAATAAAAGCCATTTACAACAAACCCACAGTAAATATAATACTCAATGGAGAAAAAATGAAAGCCTTCCCACTAAAATCTGGAACAAGAGAGGGATGCCCACTCTCACCACTATTATTCAACATAGTATTGGAAGTCCTAGCTACAGCAATCAGACAAACAAAAGAAATAAAAGGCATCCAAATAGGAAGAGAAGAGGTAAAACTGTCACTCTATGCAGATGACATGATACTTTATATAGAAAACACCAAGGACCCAACCCCAAAATTACTTGAACTGATAGACAAATTCAGCAAAGTAGCAGGATATAAGGTTAACCTTCAGAAATCAATCGCGTTTCTGTATAATAACAATGAAATATTAGAAAAAGAATACCAAAATATTTTACCTTTTAAAATAGCACCCCAAAAAATCAAATACCTGGGGATAAACCTGATCAAGGAGGTGAAAAACTTATATGCAGAATACCACAAAACATAAATCAAGGAGATCAAAGAAGATACAAAGAAATGGAAAGGTATTCCATGCTCATGGGCTGGAAAATAAATATTGTAAAAATGGCCACACTCTCCAAAGCAATCTCCAGATTCAATGCAATCCCTATCAAATTACCCATGACATTCTTCACAGAACTAGAACAAACGATCCAAAAATTTATATGGAATAACAAAAGACCCAGAATCACCAAAGCAATTCCAAAGAACAAAAACCAAGCAGGAGGCAAAACTCTCCCAGACTTCAGGCAATATTAATGGACCACAGTCATCAAGACAGTGTGATGCTGGTACCAAAACAGAATATGGACTAATGGAACATAATAGAGAACCCAGAAATAAACCCAGATGCCTATGGTCAATTGATCTTTGACAAAGGAGGCAAGAATATAAAATGGGAAAAAGACAGTTTGTTCAGTAAGTATTGCTGGGAAACCAGGACAGCTGCAAGCAAATCAATGAAACTGGAACACACTCTCACACCATGCACAAAAATAAACTCAAAATGGCTTAAAGACTTAAATATAAGACAAGACACCATTAAACTCCTGGGAGAAAACATTGGCAAAACATTCTCTGACATCAGCCTTACAAATGTTTTCTCAGGTCAGTCTCCCAAAGCAACAGAAATAAAAGCAAAGATCAACCAATGGGACCTAATCAAGCTGACAAGCTTTTGCACAGTAAAGGAAACCAAAAAGAAAACAAAAAGACAACTTAGAGAATGGGAGAAAATAGTGTCAAATGATGCAATGGACAAGGGCTTAATCTCTAAAATACACAAACAACTTATGCAGCTCAACAACAAAAAACCAACAACCCCTCTGAAAAATGTGCGAAGATCTGAATAGACATTTCTCCAAAGAAGGTATGCAGATGGCCAACAAGCACATGAAAAAATCCTCAACATCACTGATGATTAGAGAAATGCAAATCAAAACTACCACGAGATACCATCTCACACCAGTCAGAATGGCCATCATCAACAAGTCCACAAACAACAAATGCTGGAGGGGGTGTGGAGAAAAGGGAACCCTCCTACACTGTTGGTGGGAATGTAAATTGGTACAACCACTATGGAAAACATTATGGAGGTACCTTAGAAAACTATACATAGAACTACCATGTGACCCAGCAATCCCACTCTTGGGCATATATCCGGACAAAAATATCCTTGAAAAAGACACCTGCACATGCATGTTCATTGCAGCACTATTCACAATAGCCAAGACATGGAAACAACCCAAATGTCCATCAACAGATGATTGGACTAGGAAGAAGTGGTATATATACATGATTAAATACTACTCAGCCATAAAAAAGAATAAAATAATGTCATTTGCAGCAACATGGATGGAATTAGAGACCCTCATACTGAGTGAAGTCAGAAGGAGAAAGAAAAATACCATATAATATCACTAATGTCTGGAATCTAATATACTGTACAAATGAACCTTTATACAGAAAAGAAAATCAAGGACTGGGAGAACAGACTTGTGGTTGCCAAGAGGGTGGAGGAGGGAGTGGGATGGTAGGGAGGTCTGGGGTTAATAGTTGTAGATTGCTGCCTCTGGGATGGAAAATAAGGAGATCCTATTGTATAGCACTGGGAACTATGTCTAATCACTTGTGACAAATCTATATATGTATGTGTAGCCAGGTCACCACGCTGTACAGCTGGCTATAATGGAAAATTAAAAAAAAATCTAGAGATTGACACAAATGTTAAGAAATAATAATAAAATATAAAGAGAATTTTTTCTCTTCAGGAATTTCAGATCTTCTAATATTCCATCTTCAAGACTCCACTATTGTGACAGGGTCTACCAGAAAATGTTTAATTCATTGCAAATAGCAAACAACTAAATTTCTATATTTTTACTTATAGTGTATAAATGTTGCTAAAAATGTAAAAACTCCATGTCAGTCTTAATAAAATATTGTTATTATATAAAGGTTTCATAATTAATGTGTCCTATTTATAAAGAAATATTGATAAATGTTTCTAAAAATTAAAAACTTACAGGGCTTTCAGAAAATTTACCAAATATGTTTGTGATATTAGAAATAAAGTTGTTGCACATCCTAACTAGTTTTAGATAAAATAGTTATATGAAACTAATCAGTCATCATCAACACCACTCATAAAACACACAGAACTCTTCTGAAAAAAAATAATAAAGCAAAAATAATCAGGGGAAAAAAAATCTTGCAATCAGTAGTTAACATTTACTTCCCCTATTGTGGAAACACCGTCAGTAGTTAGCAAGTAATGGAGCTGGAAACACTGTGTTCCCAGAGGTACTATTTTCTAGATGAGATGCAAAACTCCAGGGTTGAACATAAGTGGCCATTAAAAATCCCAAGGCACCTTTCAGGGAAAGTAGCAGTGTTTGCCTCCATGTCCTGGCTTAATTCCAGCTAACTAATTACACTCAGCCTGCCTGGATAATTGTACATTGTTTTAAATGTAAGCATGAAGTTTCCTTGTTTGATTATAGTACTTGGGTCTTCCGCTGAAGTCTATCTCATAAAGCTATAGGAGGAACTCTTACGTGATCATTTCTTGTAAACATGCATGAAGACCTAGGGTCTGCCTAGCATCTATCTCAAGACTTCAACTAATTAGAATCCTGAAACTAAATTGATGCTGAAGTTTTATATACATTGATAGATTTAGGCAGGACCACACAGGGAAGACATGGGAAAGCTCTCTATTTTGGAGCCTCAACAATGCAGAAGAACGCCTCGTCAATGGTGGTGGCTCTTGATAGAGGTGAACAGTTCTAATACTTTCAGTGCTCTATGCTCTTAGGTATAGTTGTGATATATCTTATTATTACTCTACTCAATATCAAGTATATACATATATAACAACCATGAAAAAAAAATAGATAGCTTTGATTTTCCAGGACAAAACTTGGGACAGGCATTACACACTTACACTTCACTTTATGGTGCTATGGCAGAGATTACTATCTGTTACCCTAAATTCTTCCACTCTCTTTTTTCCATAGAAATGGATATTTGCTGGTAATATATTCACCAAACTAAAGACTGTATTTCCCCACATTTCTTGCAGCAAAGTGTGGCCACATGACAAAGTCCTGACCGAGGTGGTAAAGTGGACAGGAGTAAGGTATACCATTTCTGGATTTTGCTTTTAAAGTTAAGGTGTGAGCCTTTATCTTTCCCCTTCTCCCTCAAGAGTACATGACTGACAGCCATTTTCAATGGTGTATATGAGAACAACATTCTTGTGCTGATAATGGCCGCACAAGATGGAAAGAACTTAGGTTTTCTCCAACATTATGGAAATGTATTGCCTGTAGACTCTTAGGATGAAAGTACTGGGCCACTTTAGGGGGGAGTTAAAAACTTCTCTCTTGTTACAGGAACTGTTGTTAACGTGGCTCATTATTTCTTAGTTGAGTCTATATCCCAACTACTGAAGAACAACACACATTATATATCTCTTCTTATATCTTCCATTAAAGAATGTTTTATAATAGCTAGTCTCCTTAGTTTGCAAAATACTTTATAACATAATCAAACAAAAATTGATATCTTAAGATAAATACACACTGTTTTAAGGGTATGCTGGATACTTTGTTTCATATCTTATTTACATTTACTAATTTAATTCGCACATCTCTTCCATTATCAGGATACTATTATTATCCCCCTTTCATAGATGAATAAACAGAGAGATAAAGAGGGCCAAAGCCACACACTCTTAAATGACAGAACTGAGATACAGCATCACACAGTTTGCCTATAGGGAGCCTAAATCCACACAACAACAGTGGGGAAGCAGGTAATGCAAATGTGTAAAATGTCTGTGTGGGGACTGTGACAAATTGGAGACCATATGCTTCATCTCGAAGTTGAAACAGCTTCACACTTCCAGCCATCTTTACTGGATTGTAAAGATACTAGGTTGAATAAGGCTCAGAATTGTTTTTCTTCAAAAGAAACTGGAAATTCCTATATCTAATTATTAGGATTTTGTTATTATTAGGAGGCACTGTGTAGGATAAAACTTATCTGTCCATCAGCAGAGAAGCTGTAACGCATACAGATATGATAAACCCAGTCTCTATAATCTGTCTAATGGCAAAGTCAGTATAATATGGTAAGAGCTGAAACAGTTCACTCTGAGAACACATCTGTAGTCTGGCGGTCTTCATTTACAAGCAGATGTCTCAGATGAGATGAATTACTAGTATTTACTGCTTAGAGAAATGTGGGGGTTGGGGCAGAGGTGTATCCCAACAAAAGAAAATACTAATTAACAATGGTCTCTAATGATAAAAAGCCTATTTGTATTTTTAACTACTCCGAAGTGAGCATGAAATAAAGACAATCTTTCATTTAATACAGGGTAATATATGTGACTTTGAAAAAAATGAAAATTTATATATTCTTGGATTAAATACAATAAGCTAAATTATATATTTATATTAATTTGAGTAACTAACAATGTATATGGAAACACTGAATATACTTTTCAGAAATGTATTCCATAGGCCCATAATAAAGGGAATCTTGTGGGGAGAGATGTGCTTAGTTCTCTTGTAGGTATGAAGGAGGTAAGACCACTAAGAGAACAGGACATGGAGGAAAGACTTCTTATCTCTAGTCGAAAGTTTTCCCAAGTATGTTTATAAAATACCTGCTCTAAAATAAGCAACATAGCTTCAAATTTCTAAGCGTACTACTTAAAAATTATTATTATCTCACTGTTCCATCAAGTTTGGAAATGAATAATATTAGTTTTTGAAAGCCCAAATTTTAAATATTATTTCTAGATTCTACAAAATAAAACCCATACAATATGATACAAATGTTACCTAAAACCTCCCTTTGCTATTATTTACCTGTGGCCCAGCATACATGTGTGACTTTTAAATACAATATTATTTTTCATTTAATCAATTATTGTTCATTTATTTGCAAATCCGGGAGAGATATAACAATTGTCCACTGCATGACAGACTCTTGTCCTAAGAGGCAGAGATATAAAAATGAAACGGTGTGGTCTCTCCTCACAAGGAAAACTTTCTTCAAATAATGAGAAAGACAAAAATAAGTTACCACAGGAAACGACACATGTTGTAAAGGTGATATGCAGTACAAAGTGCATGGAGAAAGAAAGCGCATGGAATCTGCCGGGGGGTTAGGAAAAGCTTTAGCCTGAAGATTGTAAAATGAACAGGCATTTAGTACAGGAACTGATAGGGAATGAGCATCCTGGGAAGGTGCCCAGCTTTGCAGGAGATAGAGGTGGGAAAAAGTGGTAGTAACTAGTAACCACTAAAGGTAGTTCTCTGTCTCTAGATTATATGAGGCATGAGGAGGCAAGGTAGATAGAAGGAAGATGGAGCAGACAGGAAGGGGGACTTTCAGAAAGCACTCACTTGTTTTCTTAGGTGTAAGGGAAGTTTAGGCATAAGGGATGTGCATCAAATTAATTGAGGAGCTAAGTAGTATGTTTTAAATTTTATGTTAGTAAAAGATTTTTGAACCAATTCTGAGAATTGACTGGGAAAAACTCGAGGCCAAATAAAAGTAAGGCAGATATTACAACAGACCAAGCGTCTGAACAGGGCTAGTGCAGTGGGAAACATGAGTCTATGTGAAATAAAATAAAAAAAGTATTCATTGTTTTTAGATGTGGATGATAAAGAAGACAAAAAGTAAATTCTACGTTTCTGGCTTCAAAAATGGATAAATACTGAACACTGGAAGAGATAAGCCCAATCAGTTGAAAGGGGAAATGACGCATTTACCATTAGATAGAATTTAGTTTGAGGTACTTGTGGAAACATCTTACATTCAAATATTAAGTATTATTCTAATAGTTAACTGAGTAGGGGATATAAACAGAAAATTCAAAAGCAGGTATTTACAACTCATAAAGACAATGACTCAATAATTAACAAAATAGCAAAAAAAAAGAGGTGCTAGTCTATTCTTACTTAACACAAGCAATGACAACTAGGAATTAGGACAAGCAGTAAATAAAGACTTCCCATGCTGGTGCAAGGAGATTGAAATAGTGTCTTTTATTCACAGCTGATAGTGTTGCAATGACTTTCAAGAGTTACACATTTATCTATATACTTTTATCAAATAATATATTTTCTAGGAAGTTATCCTAATGAATGACTGTAACATAAAAAGAAAACTATATTCACAAAGATGTTCAGTGTTATGTAAATAATACAATAAACCAAAATCCATATAAGTGTATAAATAGTTAGGAAGAGTTTTATTACATGAATGATGGGATATTTTATAGCTATTTATATTTCACTACCATATAACTATAGTTATATAGTCAATTGAATTGTTAGCCCAAATTATATATCCCTATGCATATCCAAACTCTTACTGAGGCTTCTCTGTAGGAAAAGTGTTTCCCCCTACCTACTTGCCTTTAGGCTTGGCCATATGACTTGCTTTGGCCAGTGAAATAGAAGAAGTGACACAGTGCCATTTCTAATTTTAGTCCTTAATAGGCATGATGAGGTTTTTTCTTTCCCTCATGAGCTGTACCATAGCCATGGTAAGAGCTTCCAACACTATTATAGCTGTGAGTTCTTCACTTGGACTCTAGAACAAATTTCATGAAGCGAAACTACCCCAGGCCATCCCAGCCAGATCTGATGCCTAAAGCAGCACTTCCCAGTCAAGCCTTGAATAAATCACCAGACCAGATCTTTAGCCAATCACAGATTCATAAGAATAAATGATAGTTTTAAGTTACTATTATTAGGGTGTTTTTTGTTGTATCATTTTGGGAGCAACAATTAACTAAAGCAATAACTATGTGATATTAACATAGAAATTTATAGAAAGGAAATAACCAGAAAGTAGAAAATTGTTGATGTTTGTAGGTCTGGGGATTGTAAAATACCAAATTTATAAAAGGCCTAATCAAATATTTTCATATAATTGAGCTGCAACCAATATAAGGGATAAGAATGCCTTTGAAGTTAAGTTTTCAAATAAAAGAAACAAAAAACTCATTACATGAGTGAATACATCTGAAAACAAATATATATTACTTTGCTTCATATTATACTTATTTTAAAAATTCTATATGATATGAAATAATTTCTAGAAGAATTAGATTTACTACCTCCAGTCAAAAATGAAAAATCTATGGAACCTTTAACAATCTTATCTGATTTAAAACAACTTCGCTACATACTATTGTGGTAAGCTCAATGGCAATTTAAGTCCATATTATTAAGACTTTTTCAGAGTATGTTAACTCCAAATGATTTCATAGCTTGAGAATATCAATGATCAAAGACAGGGCTTCTATTTATATATGTGATTTTTTTACTCTAATAACTTTATAATTTTCTAATAACTGGATCATGTTACACTTCTCACCATCTTTTTCACTTAATTTTTGAGAGCCCAATTTGTGGGCCAAGTCACTGTTATTGGATATTTATGTTCACAGAAAAGTAGAATAGAGATGGAATAAACAATATGTAAAATTGGATGTAAAATAGAAAATCCACAACAGCGTGAGTAACATGGATGTGTTATTATGACAAAGGCCATTTTTTTGCAGAATGGTGATTTAAGCTCTGATGATTCTCCAAGCTCTTGTTTGCAGTATTCCCACCCAATCTGGGTACTTTACCTCAGTTGGCCAGTGTTTTTCAGTTGCCCTCTAGCTGCCACCAACCATCCACTGAAGCATTTTAAAATTACTGCTAAAAAATAGTTTCTACTTCATAGGTTTCTTTAATCTTTCCTTTTAAAGTTTAAGTTGCCCTGATTCTCACTCCTTTTTAGCTAATTGCTACAGAAGAACAGCATCTTGTAAACCAAGTCCCCTTCAGGGGCTAGATAACTTCATTTTATACTTGGTCCAGGAATACTTCTTATTGGGCCAAGAGTACCTGCATACTCCACATTACTAATGAATGAAAGCCCATTGTTGTGTAGTTCTGACAATATGGAAGGTGAAGTATGGAAAGTGAAATAATTTAGGCAAGAAGAGCTTTGCAATACGCTTCAAACTGTACCATTTAGATAATTGTCCATTTCACTTATACATGATCTGCTCTGAGACCAAATTACTTCACTTTAAGTTAAATTAAATCCATGCCACTAATTAATTTTTTTTGAAAAGATTAAAGGCTACTTCAAACAACTGCCCAAAGTTTGTATTCACAAGTTTTTCCTAAATGGAATGCAGAAGTTCTTTAAGTGTATTATACCAGAAAGATCTAATTTTAAAGTCTATGTTTATAGCAGAAAAGGAAAAAAAATTAACAATGATTATTTGATGGTTAAAATTAAGTAAGACCTAAGGAAAGAGGGAAAATTGAGTGCACATAACCTTCATATAGTTATATATGTTATTTTTCCTACTTCCAAAGTTTGTTGTAATGGTAATTTTCTTTACAAGCATGCAATTAACTTCCCCTTTGTTAATTTTTCTATATTCTACACAAGTGTATAGTAAAAGTTCTGTATCTTACCCCCCATGTAGTAATACTGTTTTAAGGCTTATAATGACAGCATTATGAATCACTGATTTAAATAAAGTTAATAAACACAAAGAGAAGAACAAAACTATTGCAAAATTGCAAAGCAGATATAATTTTTTTTTCCACAAGGGAGAAAAGGATAGGCTTTTCCATATCACCTAAGTTTGCATATTTTTATGTCAGTAGAAAAACTCACAAAGTATGTTTTAAAATGTTAAGTTTGCTGAATACTGTGAATAAAATTAAAACATGTAGATTTATTATCCTCATCATAATGATAGTAAGTAGTTAACAGTAATGAACATACTTATACTTATTTCCAAAGCTTTTATGAGACTACACAATTGAGAGCACATACTTATGAGACCTTATTATTTCCTTAATGGAGCAACTTTGAACACGCTCAATGAAAAGAGCAAAAGATGATATTATATAAATAGCAAAATGAATCCAATCTTTTGGATTCATATAACTTAACAACAAATTAAATATTAAATCTTGATTCTCTATAACACTGTTATGAAATTTTCTATTTAACAAAATGGCTTCTAGTCCCCTGCTGATGATCTAATTATTCTGAGCATTTAGCAATTCAAGCAACTTTATTAAATACCTGGTATGTGCTGTAATCTTTGAAAATGCAGAGATTAATGAGTCAGTCCCTGACCTCCAATAGTTTATAATCTGGTGGAGAAGATAGATTTTTTTAAATTATATAAAACAAAGTTGAATTAAATATCTTGTTAAAAGCAGTCCATGTAGGGAGTTCCCTTTGTGGCTCAGTGGTTAACGAATCCGACTAAGAACCATGAGGTTGCGGGTTCAATCCCTGGCCTTGCTCAGTGGGTTAAGGATCCGGCGTTGCCGTGAGCTGTGGTGTAGGCTGCAGATGTGGCTGGGATCTCGCGTTGCTGTGGCTGTGGTGAAGGCCGGCAGCTACAGCTCCTGTTAGACCGCTAGCCTGGGAACCTCCATATGCCGCGGGTGCGGCTCTATATAAAGGAAAAAAGACAAAAAAAAAAAAAAAGCAGTTCATGTAGAAATGCAATATATGTCACATATATTCATGTGCATGCATCGCACATATATTTAATGTATATGAAATAATGGTGCTAACTTTTGAGCTTTGACATAAGAAAAGATGCCTAAAATCGTTCTCAGCTCAGAACTCCAAAATCAGATTTATATTGTAGATATTAACTGTCTACATATAATTTTCCTTGAATCAAATTATCCCAAAGACAACATGGAGATGAAATTATGATAAGATTTTGGGCTTGCATTGAGAACTAAGAAAATAAACTAAAATATATTAAAAATAAACAAACTCTGAACTTTAATATTTTAACATATTTCAAAGATATTCTGAAGTGAATGAGAGAATTGCACAAAATAGTATTATGATCAAGACTCATAAAGTATATAATATTCACACATTTCTTTATATTTTTTATGTAAAACACATGATGAATACCTAAAGTATTTCAGGCACTGTGCCATGGATATGGACTATAATCATAAGCAAAAATAAATATTTCCTCTGTCTTCATGGAACTTACCATTCACATAGTAGATGTTCAAAAGTTTTGTTTAATAATGAGTTATGGCAAAAAATCTTCTGTCACCAATCTTGGCTGTCCTTTTTTTCCCATAGCCCTTACCAACTTATATTTTTACTATATCACTTACAATGTTTATAACTGACTGTCTATCTTCCCTTGCTAATATATCAGATTCACAAAGACATAGATCTGCATCTGCTTTATTCCACGGTGCCTCCCAAGCACCTAGAACAATAATTGCTAGTCAATAAATACTCGTTGCATGAATAGATGGGCCTGATTTTGCTCAATAACAATATTATAAAGAATGAGAACTAGAAAATGAAGTTTAACAAACAAGCATTACTCTGAAAGCCATAAGAGGATAGTCAACATAAAATAAGTTGATTAACTCTATACCAAAAAACAAATAAAGTGCATGCTTAGGCTGTACACGTTTCTTAATTCATCAAAAAATGTAACAACATATTTTCCTTAAGGCAATCCTGAAAGTTTGAGTGTATTAAATTTCAGTGGCTAAACTGTTATTTTCAGAGATATTCTTTTATGAAAGGCTTTTTGTTTTGTTTTATTGTTCCTCACTATTACTGGTAACCTGTACCTTA
Source organism: Catagonus wagneri (assembly GCA_004024745.2). NCBI lineage: Eukaryota > Metazoa > Chordata > Mammalia > Artiodactyla > Tayassuidae > Catagonus > Catagonus wagneri. The sequence goes on along the minus strand of PVHT021183688.1, from coordinate 14,416,572 downwards.
ATTAATTTGTGAATATATTTGTAAATATAATTGCCATTTTCTAGGGAAATTAACATTTTTTTATTTTTAGCTTATTAGAACTTAAAATGTACACACTGAGGTTTTGTTTTTAAAAATTGATCCAATAGGAGAAACAAACTTTTTCTTTTACTGAAATACAAATTTTTAATTAAAAAGTCATAAACTTAGGTAAATGAAATTATACTCTGCTGGACTTGTTCAGTTTAGTTGGGATGTTAAAAAATACCTTCAATCTACCTGTACTTGCTTGAGAACAAATGTAGGTGTGCCAATTTTATTCCTTTGCACATGATGTTTACAAACTGTGCATTTATTTTATTTTCATTATAAAATGAAAAGGAAACATTTTCATTCTTTAAAAGTCTCTGCATAGAATTATACTTTAATAGCTATAAGATATTTTCATGATCATTCTGAATCATCCTTTCATTTTACAGGTGAGGACAGGGACAAAGAAGAAGCAAGTCTTGCCCTGCAGTGCTAAGATAGAATTCACATCTTTTGACTTTTGGTCATTCCAGGATTCCGTACCAACTCCACTCTGTAGGAAATACAATTTAAGATTGGAAAAAATCTCAAGAAATGTGAATGACTCCAAAGACTGAAATAAACTCTTGGCAATTTTATGGAAAGTAGACTGACTTTAGATGTGCAGTTGATCTAGGACATCAGAATTTCCTCAAAATTTTATTCACCACAGAGTATTTTTCATAAAATTTGTGAAACTCCCTACTGTTTCTTATGAATTTTGTGGTTAAGCGTTAACTAGTTTGATTTTGTGGTTACCACATTATCACTAGAAAACAAACTCAATTCTCAAGCAAGGAAGGTATGCAGACTCGCCCACTACCACCACATTTTCTTCCGGAGCCCATAATCTGGAGTGCGTTCCCTAGGGATGAATGCTTCTGTGGGAAACAATTGCCAAGGAGGTTACAATTTGTAGTGTGATTTGTGTCGGAGCCCTGGAATTCTCCTAGGGAATAATAATCTTGCAGAGTTTGGCTCAAATCAGAAGTAAATTAACCAAATGGAAGACAAGCTACTTAGCACACATCCAAGGCAGTTGTTTTGCACTTTTTTTCCCCATAAGCAATGGACTTTTCTTAAAATACAAATTCACACAGAAACTAATACATAAGAGAAAGCTCCTCCTAGTTGAACTGGTGGCCTCCATAGAAATGTCTTATTCAGTTTCGCTATTTTGCAGAGACTGAAAAGGAAGCACTTAACATGATCGATGTCTAGAATGAGACTCATTTCTTGTCTTTTTTGCCCATACTCACTCCTCCCAGGTATCACCTGTTCACACCTGCCAAGTGTGCTCCAGCACCACCTCCCAAACCTCTGCTGCGTTTGCTGTTGCCTCAGAGTCTGAATATGGCACTTTGTTCAGCAACATGATCCCTCTTCAGGAAATTTTTTCCCACCAATCTCTTTCCGTGTTTTTACTGAGAGAAATTCAGGTAGATAGAATTGGATTAACCTTTTTTTTTTCCTTTTTTACAGCCACACCTGCAGCATATGGAAGATCGCAGGTTAGGGGCTGAATCAGAGCTGCAGCTTCAGCCCTTTACCACAGCCACAGCAACTCTAGATCCAAGCCGCATCTTTGACTTACACGGCTATTAGAGGCAACACTGGATCCTTATCCCACTGAGCAAAGCCAGGGATGGAACCTGCATCCTCATGGAGACTATGTGGTGTTCTTAATCTGCTGAGCCACAGTGGAAACTCCCAGAATTAGATTAATATTAATCTTTGTTTCCTGAAACATTCTCATCTTGGCATTGCTTATTTTCATTAGTTATTTTAAGTAATTCACTAATTATATTTCAATCAACCACGCAAAGCAAAAACTAGGACCTTGACAATAATCTACATATATAGCCTCCACCAGCCCATTCCTCTGCCTCCCAAACCTGAAATTTGGGTTCATCATTCCTTTCATTGCATCTATATATATTTACAAGAAGGAAAAAATATATACATATATACAAATATACACATGCATATATTACTTTAGTTGGTTTTAACTTTATTAAATAAATATCATGCTGCATGTAACCTTTTAGGACTTAGGGTTTTTATTTAATATTAGATTGTTGAGATTCACAGTAAAGTCAAATGCTGTTCCAGTTCATTTATTTGATTATAATTGAGTGTCCAATTGTATGATTCATTCATCTATCAATTACTTGCCATTTTATCACCCTGTTTTACTTTCTTCATAGGATATACTAATATCTCAATTTATTGACTTGTTTTCTTCTTTCCTGTCTGCTTGTCACTGTTAGAACATAAGTTTTTTTAAGAACATAGATGTTGTATGTCATATCCACAATATTTCCCAATTATTCATTTAACAAATCTCAAATTAATAAATAAATGAATTACTCACTACAAACTGAATTCTATAATTTCCCTGATAAGTCAAACTGTTTGCATCTTCTATTCTTCCTGCTTGTTCTACTGCAGCTCTGCAATCCACTGGCTTTATGCTTGTTTCTTTTTACTCATATTTACAAATTTAAAATGGAAAAAATATAGATGCAATGGAAGTGCTATGTGAAAAATAAATAAAATTACTGGCGCGTGGTAAACATACAATAGTGACACGTTTATGACTCCCGTGACTATTACTTGAGATGAATATAACCCCCACGCCCTTGGGTGAGTTTTTCACCCATCAAGGCTCAGCTCAACTTTTGCCGCCTTCAGGAAAGCTACATATCACTTGCAGATAGGCATGCTGTAATATTTAGCACATTGCTCTGAATCTGTTAGTTTAATTGTCCTCCAACATAACGCACATCTGAGCTATACACTTTCTGTCCTTGGGACTATGTCTTATTTGTTGAATGAATGACTAATCTTCTTTCCTCTGATATTAACTCTCACCAAATACATTTCAGATGGATAATTCTAGTTGTCAGTTACTGTAGGCCACCTCAAATTTGATTAACTTGCAGGCACAAACAATATCTGCATTCTTGATCTGTATATTAACAACCCAATTTAGAAATGAGGGACTCAAACAAGGTGCTAAGTATAAGGAGCTTACTTTGGGTTGCTAGGTAACTAACTGGTTTTTCTTATAACACCCTCTCTTTTCTTTGGCCCCTTTTCTCACCACTTCTATTTTATATCTTTTATTTACAAATTTCTTTAGTTGTGAACTTTCTTTAATGCTCTTTAATGCTTTACATCTTTAATTTCATAAAGATCTAAATCTTTTAAAATATTTTTCCTACTACTTAGAATATATTTTCAGTTCATTGTATAGTGGCTTCTGAAAATTAACGTGAGTTAACACTAAACACTTGAAAAGTAACAAACATAATCCCTAAATGAAATTACCTGACTTTCAATATATGCACAATCTCCCATTTGTATCACTGCATCAAAGATGCCTTAATGTTTAATATGTCAGATGAAAAATATGTATGACTTAGATGTCAGAAATCTTCATAATAATGAAGTGAAATATAATTTCACTTAACAAATATGATCTTTTAATTACATATTTATTCGTCTTGCAACACTAATTAATAATCTTATGAGATAGTACATTTCACAAGGTCTGCATTTGAGTGTTTTAATACAGCTATATAAGATGTGAGAAAACTAACACTGACGGTCATCTATTTTATGAAACAACATGCATCAGGAAAGAAGTGTAAATAGGAGACATTAAAACATAGGTTAGAAAACAAGTTAAATTTTTTTCAGAAGTTCATGCTAAAGTGGGTATGAAGAGGCAGAATGAAAATCACCAAATATAACTTGTTAAAAAAATATACTAAATTGGAGGTTAATTAACAAAAAATCATAATTTAAACCCCTCTAATTAGACACATTGTAATATTGCAGTTATTAATATCATTAATAAACCCAGTTTAGCTCCAACTCTCCTTTCATACTTTTTCAAGATTTCAGAGGTAAGTGGCTATTAGGTATATAACAGTACAGTGAAAATAATGAATTGATCAGGTAAAGAAAGGTATCTTTCTTGTCCAGTACAAATGACTGCAGTATAATATTGAAAGAGATTAGTTTACCCATGAAAGATCATACTATGTGTCTTATTCACTGCATTCTCTATATTGATTGGGCAACAATAGACGTTTTCAGATTCCTGCTAAAAATGTTAGCCTGGTATCATGCCATCTCATCACCAGTCATTTCAATACCATACAATAGCCTTTACTTTGATGAGTAGTCTAATAATCAAATATCTTAACTAACTTTTCCTATTGTCTCTACAAACACAAGTGGTATCTAAGGAAAAAAGCTACAGAAATCATTAAAATTTCATTTTTCCTAACATAAGAATTAAATATGAGTTAGTTAAAATAGTAGTAACATTTTCACTGTTTTTAGGAAAAAAATCATCCATTTATATTTCTTTTTAAAAAGAAACTAATGCAGAAATTCTGCAATCATAGGACAAATGTGGTGTTAAGCCAAGGTGACACACTCATTTTTGTTCTTACCAAGAACATCTTCAGTTGCTTGTACTGAAAATGACAAAACGTAAATAAAAAATTATGTGAGTATAGAAATTCATATAGCTATGGTAACTTTTAAACCTATCACGTCATAGCATTCAAATTAGTTTTCAGTAAATATTAACTATTGTGTCTCACACTACTGATAACATTTCCACAGAATGGAAATATTAGTTATAGATCTGAAAGCAGTGTTGATCTGAAAGCAGTGTTGATTATTCTAAGTGATGCATAAGCTGGCTATTCTTTCATTACTTTGAACAGTCTTTTTTATCTTACAAATTAATAAGAAATATTTGTAACATAGTGCTCTTCCCCAAAACACATTATTAAAACCAGGAAAGACATTTTTCTCTTTAAGATATATCACAAATAAAATACGATTGTACTTCTTCAGTAGCCTTTTAGTCAGTCTCTAATAATCAGATCTAGCTTATAAAATATTTAAAGAGTGTATTAAAAATAAAAATCCACTCACAGAATACTGAAATAAGAATATTTTCTTTAAAATAATAAAAATTTTAAAGGTAGCCAGCATTCATGTGTTTTAGACAAGGTAAGATTATTGCGAATGCAATTTCAAAATGGTATTGGACATATAAAGTAAATGTGTGAATAATCCTGAATAAAATAGGGAATGGTTAGATCTGAAAAGAGCTGAAGAACACGTCTAAATAAATATTAAAATAGTTCTAGACACATAGACCAATGATACTGAATAGAGAATCTTGAAAGAAGCCCCATATATACAGTCAATTAATATTTGACAAAGAAGCCAGTAATAGTCAATGGAGAAAGGACAGTCTCTTCAACAAATGGTTCTGGGAGAACTGGGTACCCACAGGCAAAAAAATAAAATTGTAACCCCATCTGATTTTTTTGGATATACATAAAAGCACAGAAAACAAAAGCAAAAATATACAGGTGGGACAACATCAAATAAGAAGCCTTCTGAACAGTAAAAGGAACAACTTTAGGAGTTCCTGTCATGGCTCATCTGTTAACAAATCTGACTAGCATCCATGAGGACTCAGGTTCGATCCCTGGCCTTGCTCAGTGGGTTAAGGATCCAGTGTTGCCGTGAGCTGTGGTGCGTGTTGCAGATGTGGCTCAGATCTCAAGTTGCTGTGGCTGTGGCTGTGGCTGTGGCCTGCAGCTACAGCTCCGATTCGACCCCTAGCCTGGGAACCTCATATGCCATAGGTGCAGCCTTAAAAAAAGGCAAAAAAAGAAACAATTTTAAACAATGCAAAGGCAATCTATAAAACAGGAGAAAATATGTGCAAACCGTATACCTGTTAAGGAGTCAATATTCAAAACATATAAAGAACCCACAGTACTCAGGAACAACAATAATATGTGATTAAAACTGAGCAGAATAGAACAGAATAGACCATGGCCAATAGGCACATGAAAAGAGGCTCTACTTCACTAATCATCAAAGAAATGCAAATCAAAAACACATGGAGCTACCACCTCACATATTTTATAATAGCTATTATCAAAAATATATGATATAGCAAGTTTTTCAAAGGTCTAGAGAAAGGGTACCCTCGTGCACTATTGGTAGGAATGTAAATTGGAGTAGCCACTGTGGAAAACAGTATGGAAGTTCCACCAAAAAATTAAAAATACTTTATCTTAGAACTACCATATGATTCATCACTACCATATCTGGGTTCATGTCTAAAATAAATTAAAATAGGACATCAAAAAGATATATGTACCTCATGTTCATTATTATTCACAATAGCCAATATATAGAAATAGCACATGTCAATAAAAAATGAATAAAGAAGATGCTATCTATTTATCTATCTACACGCACACATGTATTTTCAAGCAATGGGAAATTACTCAGCCATGATAAAGAAAGAAATTCTTCCATTTGTGACAACATGGATGAACCTGAGGGCATTATGCTAAGTGAGTCAAATTAGTTAGCAAAGGATATTTCATAATATCACTTATATGTGGAATCTGAAAAAGCCAAACTCATAGTAATGTTGAGTTGAATGGTGGTTGCCAGGTGCTAGAAATGGGGGATTTGGAGTGATTTGTTTCAGGGTACAAATCTGCAGCCAGTATATAAATAAGAAATTCTAGAGTTCTAACGCACAATACAAGAGAGTGATTACAGTTACACTATACTGTAAAAGTTGTGAAGAGTCTAGACTTTAATTGTTCTCACCACAAAAAAGGAAATAATAATTACGTTACATGATAGATGCGTTAGCTAACTCTATGGTAGCAAACGTAGTACAAAACATAGATGTTTCAAATCAACATGCTGTACACTTTAAAACTGTGTAGTGTTACATGTCAATTATAATTCAAAAAAAAAAGTGAAATGCTTTTATGACTTGAACTGACTAAAGAATATACACTTATAGTTCATACAGTGACTTCTGATTTAGAAAAAATAACAGATTCAGTTTTTCCATATGGATAGTGAAATCTTTAGAAATGTAAAAAATATGTTTCAAGTCTCAGATACTTGGTTTGTGAAGTAAGGATAATAACACTTTTCTAACAAGTAGATGGAAAATAGAATATGAAAATAAATTTTAAAAAGTGTTTAGTGCGCTGTGTCTTAGAACTCTTTCCCATTCACCCTGGCAATCGCAATCTATCAGTTAGGATGAATTTGGGTCAAGTGCAACTAAGAAAACAAGTCTCAAATGGCTTCTAAAAAAGTAACTCAATCATTTCATAGATTGAGCGTTGCAGAAAGAAGGCAGTTACATGACTGACTAATTTAGTTGCTTACTGGTATCTCATTTCTGAGGTTTTCTTCATTTTTCTGCTTTGGCATTCCCCATATCCAATTTTAAAAGTAGACCCCTTTCCATTGGTCTCATCTTATAGTAGAGGAAAATCTTCCTAGAAGTCTCGCAGGAGAACTCATTTCTCAACTCTTATTAGACAGAATTACAAAGTAATATCCATGTGTATCTCCATGCTCTAATTAAGACCTAGCAAAGAGAATGGACTCCTATGATTTGTTTAGACCTAGATTGAGGTTGGAACCACACACAGCATCAACTTCCCTGACAGATTAATAGAGAAAAAGAAAAAAAAATCCCTGTTCTGTTAAGCGAAGAGAAAAGGTAATAGGTTTAGTTTGACATCCAAATTGGCTATACTCACACTGGGTGCTTTAAATATATTAATTTTTCCTTTCAGTAGTTTTAGGCTTTACATAACTATGCAAGTTGAAGACGCATTCTTGGCTAACAGTACTCAGGTTTCTACCAAAGGACATTCTAGTACCAAACTAAATGAATGGATTAGACTAGATTTAGTAACTTTTCCACTTTAAAGAACCCCTTTTGGAAATGAAATTTTCCAGAGAAATCTCAATGTATTTAAGACACAAAAGCAGATACTCCTTGACTGAAACAAAGCATGGCATACTCCTGCATCCCAGCACACTGTATGCCACTTCTAGCCACCGATTTAGAACATTTATTATGAACATCAGTATAGTAGATCTTTTAGAGTCCCTCTAGCCCTTCAAAATTTGTCTATGAAATTATCAGCATGTCATTCTGCAGCAATTTGCTAGCACATCAGTTTGTTCTATGATATCTTTTTAGGTGTCATATACTTATGACAGGACTAAGGGATAGTACAAAGATATCAGACAAATGATTATGTAACACAATTGAAATAGGCTAATTTTAAGGTAAATGCAAAATCAAAACCTAAACAAAACCATTGTAAGTTTACCCTGAAGCAACACTGGAAGCAGTACAGGAGGATTCTGGTCCTCTAGAGAGGCAGGTGGCAAAGTTACCATAAGCGCATCACAAAATTACCACACCACATCACAAAGGCTCTAGAAGCATATCTCAAAGTCGTGAGATTAACAATAGCAGCGGCTGCTAATCACAGGTCAGGGTTGGATCCTGAATGGATAGCCTGAACCTAGGAATTTTTAAAACCATTTCTGTGTGCATTTTTATTTTTTTTGTTTTATCAATAATTGGGTCATCAAAAAAAAAAACACTGCTTTGTTTATTTTTTGTTTTTTTTTTTTTTTGCTTTTTAAGGCTGCACTTGTGCCATATGGAGGTTCCCAGGCTGAGGATTAAATAAGATGGAGCTGTAGCCGCTGGCCTACACCATAGCCACAGCAACTTGGGATCTAAGCCGTGTCTATGACCTACACCGAGCTCGTGGCAACACCAGATCCTTAAACCCACTGAGTGAGACCAGGTATTGAACCCTCATGCTCATGGATCCTAGTCGAGTTCATTAACCACTAAGCCATGAAGGGAACTCCCAGAAAACAACCAATTTTAAGAAAAAATAGGTTTTCTTTAACTAAACGATATTAGAAAAAAAAATGTATTACGTTGTCCAAAATAGGGAACAAAACTAGAAGAAAACCTAGCTGACCAATAAACATTTTCTCAAAAGATCAAAACATTGCTTAATTTTATGTCATAAATACAAAAAGTGACTATGTAACTACGTAAGGCCTGGGAAATAGTAAACCTCAGTAGATATTAATAAAATTTCTCTTTTTTTTCTTTTTGTCTTTTTAGGGCCGCACCTGCAGCATATGGGGTTTCCAGGCTGGGAGTTGAATCTGAGCTGTAGCTGCCAGCCTATACCACAACCCCAGCAACCCTGGTTCTATGCCAGGTCTGTGACCTACACCACAGCTCATGGCAATGCCACACCCTTAACCCACTAAGCGAGGCCAGGGATCAAACCCGCATCCTCATTGATACTAGTTGAGTGCATTAAGCGCTGAACCATGATGGGAACTCCTCAAATTTGTTAATGAATCTGAATCTCAAAAACAGTGAATCTTAGGGTAAATGGAGCAGGGTAGAACTTAAAGATGGAGTAACAGGAGGTTGCTTACTTGAAGTGATACCTGGAGAAATAATGAGAGATGCTGGCCTGTTAGGGAGAATCTGAAGATCCTCAGAAGGGGAAATAAATATCCAATTATAATATCAATATGAGGTTTTTCTCACTTATGAATATATTTTAAAATCTTTTCCTGGGAGTTCCCGTCATGGCTCAGTGGTTAATGAATCCGACTAGAAACCATGAGGTCGCAGGTTCGATCCCTGGCCTTGCTCAGTGGGTTAAGGATCTGGTGTTGCTGTGAGCTTTGGTGTAGGTTGCAGATGCGGCTGGGATCCCGCATTGCTGTGGCTGTGGCGAAGACCGGCGGCTACAGCTCCTGTTAGACTCCTAGACGGGGAACCTCCATATGCCACGGCTGTGGCCCAAATAAGGCAAAAAGACAAAAAAAAAAATTTGCCTAAGTTGACAGAGGCCAAAGCTTAGTATTCAGCTATACTGCATAAATATGCCAAGTCCAACCCTTTACTGAGCGATTCTACAATCTCCTCATACAGAGTTATGTCTCTTTAATTTTTTAGGGACGGATCTTGGTTTAGCCCATTTAACTTACAGAGAAATACCAATGGAATATTGTATCATGGGAGAAGGGATCTTAGTGGCTTTAATCAATATGTCAGGTTCTGCCATATTAACCATCACCACTCACCCTTTAGCAACTCAATTCTTCAAGAGGTTATGTGAAGTAAACAAAAATATGTCTTTTATGATTGATAGAATAAATCATCCAAGTTAATTTCTAGAAATACTATGTCTTAACGTGATTCCCTAGGCCTCTGCCATGCCATTTTCTGTCTCCAGCACAAGACAGTCACTTAAAATCTATGATATTTGAAATTTCAGTATTTGGGAAAAGGACTAAAGATCCATTCAGGAAACATTTAAATATTAGCTTAGAATTTTAGATAATTGGGGAAAAGAGAGCATGTTAGACCTTTAAATAAATTTCTATTTTGGGTGGCCCTAAAATTTCATCTTATGATCAGACAAACTCACATTCAATGAGCACAGTCATCCCTAATCTGAGGCAGATCTCACATTTAATCTAGGTCATGATTCCTGCACACCAGTTTATTTCCTCAGATTCCCATCTCTTAGGTTTAACTTTGAACCTGTGAGTTTTGGCATGTTCTGATAAAAATAAATTAGTTTCCTATGTACATCTTGGCTAAGATGTACTTTAAGGAAGATTCAGCACAGTGGAGTGGGTCATGATATATTAAAAGCGAAAAAAAGCAAATATTAACACTAGTGAGGCAATAGTAAAGGTGTAAAGCTATTGAAGCTTGACCTTCAAGGAAGGGGGAGTATATGTCTGAGGAACAGCATTAAGTATCTGGGGTTTGGCAGGTTTGGTGAAGGAAGTACCTAGAACTGGAATTGGGAAAGCAGACAAATGAGAGAGAACTTACAATATCACATATGTCTAGTCCTGCTTAAAAGAACAAAGAACTAAGCACAAATAGAATAAAGTCAATGAAATTATGGAAGATCTTTATACCCATTTCTTTATTTAAAATATAGGTTGCACAATATTTATTCCACTTTCTTCATGGTGCTTTGCAAAGGAAGTGGAAGGATTAAGTGAGTTCATTATGTAAAAAAATAAAAAAAAGGAAATGATGGCTGTGCTGGGGGTTCCCATAATTATCCCACATTTGCAGATTTACTGGAGGGACTCATGGACCTCAGTTTTTAAACTGTACTCATGGCTAAAACTGATAATAGCAACCACAGTAAGGATATATAGGGCCAGATGATAAGGTAAAGAAGACACAGGCAGAGTATGGAAGAGTCCATGTGCAGTCTTCTTTACTCTCTCTCCCTCCCATAAGAGTT
>PVHT021183688.1:14369043-14404314 GCA_004024745.2 Catagonus wagneri | reverse complement strand
CTCCCTCCCATAAGAGTTAACAAAGATAGAATTCTTCTTCCAGCTAAAAACCTAAACCAACATATGTATAATGCTTTGTCAAGGAAAGCCCATTTGAGACTGGAATTCAGACTTTTTTTTGGAGGCTGGTTATATAACAGGTCCCCTCTGCCAAGTATTTACTAACATTTCCAGACTCTCAGAAGGAAAGAAGCATACAGCACAAGCCACAGTATCTGCACAAACAATTTAGGTATGGGGAAATTGTAGATACATTCCAGAAATGCAAGTTTCCCCACAGAAGTCAAGGATTAGACTAACAAGTTTCAATATGTTGTAAGCAAAGTAGGACTTTCTAACTTCCAGGTCTGTTACTCTCTTTTCTGTAGAATAGCAGTTGCGAAATAGCATGTCACACACTGTATTAATTAATAAGCAATAAAAATTGTAAATGATAATAAATAGTAATAACATAAATTAATAAAGACTATTAAATGATGTAACTAAACTATAAGAGAGTTTTAATTTTAGTAAGGGGTAATGTGTAACAAAGGGACAAAGGGAATCAAATATTTAAACATAAATTAGTGAAAGATAAAATATTTTCTCTTTACTGAAACTGTATCCAATTTTAGGCAATATAGGAAAAATACCATTAAACAATTTACCTTTAAGACTTTGATGGTTCCAAAAGCATTTAGTTATGAAATATAGCTAGATAATAAATTTTGGTGGTTAAGCTCCAAGTTTTATAAGATTATCAATAAACTATATAACAAATTCTGTGATTCCACAACACAGATTGCACCTGCTAAATTATTGGTAGGTTAGTCTTAAATCCAGTATATTTGGAACTGAGTCTGCTCAATTCACAGCTAAGAAAATGGAAAAAACAGAAGTTTTCACAAAAGTGCCCCCAAAATGCTTATAAAATTCAGACATAAGATCTAAAGGGAAAGGTTAAAAGTACTTGAGTTATTGAATGCATAGACAGGTGAATGACTCAAAACTCTTTAAGTATATAAAGGGCCCTTATATAGCACCGAGGAAAGCACCAGAGGCTTTATCTAAAGCATGCATGGGGGATTAAGGTTAGATAAAAGGAAGAAATTATGGAAGTCAGAGTTGTTTAATGCAGATATGTATCATAGAGTCTCCCTTGGAAACAGTAAGACTGAAGATCTAATGTAGCAAAGAGTTTAAAATCACAGAGTTCCTTCTGTGGCACAGTGAATTAATGATAGGGCTTGTCTCTGTGGCACTGCTGATTTGATCCTTGGCCCCAGGGCAGCAGGTTAAGGATCTGGTGTTGCCATATCTGTGACATAGCCACAGTTGAGGCTCGGATTCGATTCCTAGCCTAGGAACTTCTATATGCCAGGGTACAGCCCTGAAAAGGAAAAAAAAAAAAAAAATCACAGACTAAAGAATTTAAAATCAATCCAAACTGCCTACATCTGAATCTATCTCCTACTAACTTGGAAAACATATTTAACTTGTCTGTGTCTCAGTTTCCTCATAAATAAAAATGAGACAGTAATCACATTACCGTGAATGGAAATTAACATGTTCAAGCACTAGCATAGACCCTACAATCTCTCTAGGTCCCAGGTGTCAAGTAACTAATATCGTCACTTTCTGTAGGTAACGTATGCCCAAGTATTACATGGGTGATCAATGAAGAGGGACTGTAGAGCAATGAGGTTATAGAGATGAATCATGAAGAAATACGTGAACTAGTAGACACAGTGATCATAGATTTACTTTCAGATCATATCGGATGGATATATGGGAGTTTGTACTTGGGGTTGACAGTGTAAAAGTGGACAAACACAGAGGTCATCATTCAGACTGTGAAATAGACCATGATGTTTCAGGTGTGATGGGTATGGAATCATAAGTGAAAATGTGGAAACTTAGAGTTCAGAGAGTCAACAGTGGAGCCTGCTTCACCCCTTGTTTAATGGCTTTGCTTTCAACATATTGAAACTTGTTATAATTTACATCAGCCTTAGTGAGTTTTTAAAAGTTTAATTATGTAGGTACTTTCTGTGTGTGTAGTTTGATGCTACAGAAAAAGTATCCAAGATCTACAAATGGTTACCAGCTCTACATAGCCTCTGTTTTACCACTCCCCCCCCAATGTTTAACTTAACTGGTAATGTTAAAACAAGTGTTAAATATTACATATAACAGTTTTTCTTTTAAATGCAGAAAAGTTTTTAACTTCACTTATATATTAATAACTTATAATTAATTACTAGGGACAAGTATATTCTAGGAAATAGCTGTTATAAATGTTAAAATATATTAAAAGTGAAATATTTAAAATATTTTCTGCCATTGCTTTTCTCATTTCAACCCTCAAAAATGAATAAAATCCATATGAGAGACTTCTAGTTATGAGGGTATATCTAAAAATGTCTGCATGCAATTAACATTCCATCACAGAGACAACATTAAATACTATTACTTAACTGTTCTTAATAATAATTTTATTGTTTGAAAATACTGTTGAAATGAACAAATAGTCCCAGAAACACACCAATGAGTGTGATTTGGACTATAACTGAATTGCAGGTTATACAGTTCCTGTTTAAGGTATAGTGTAAACTGGATTACCTTCAAATATGTTGGAAAGAACTGAAGCTAGTGAACTCTGATTTTTCACTCAAGTAAAAGCTATTTTCTAAGCATTCTTCTGTGAAATTTGTCTACAGCAAGGAAAAAGAAAAGCAAAAGTGATTTACCAACTGAATAAGCCAAGGCAATTTTACTATGCATGCATTCTTACTGCTTAATACAACAATGGACCCTCTTTTTGCACTGAAATAAAAGACATATTTTTACATAATGTGTTCCCACAAAGGCAACATATGTAAAGGAAAAAAAGAAAATCTAATTGTCACTTTTTACTTTCATATATATTTTCTATGCCTAGAGTTATAGTTGGCTTAAAAAGTAGCTTTTTTTGGAGAACAGATATCCAAGGTATAACAAGAAATAAAACTTGACCTTTAGGGGATACATAGCACTTACAATATGCATAAAGAGAAAATTATATTGTAAGCATTAAGGTAAAAGATTCAAAATATATTCTGGCTCACTCCCCAAATAACCCTTGACTAGATTTTTCCAGATACTTATATTTTCCATACTATAGTTCATCCATAACACAAAACACATTCATATTCTATGTGTTTCTCTAGAGCACACTCCTGCCCCCTTGCCAATAGAGAGAGGTATGCCACTTTGAGTGTGCACAAAAGTATCCATTGGATTAAAGAAATAAAAAAGTTAGAAGTTCTTTTATTCATTGTTTAAGCTTAAAAGTAAGTAGAAATAAAGTTAAGCTTTGCTGATATATGTGACTGATGTTGGGCCCTTATTAAACAGGTATGACAAAGTCCTATTTCTACCAAGGATGGAGGAATCTCAAGGGAAAAGTTGAGGCTGCAGAGAGTAAAGATGGCAAAGAAGATTTATTTATCTTGCTTTCACTTGACCTGTTTACTTTTGGCACATTCTAACTTGCTTCAGTATACAAGGATGGGTCTGTTTAAGGGAGTTTATTAATTATAGTATTGTTTTAATTAAACCAACCCTCATGAAATGCACTATGACTTCAGAAAGGTTTTTCGCAACAATTGAAGAAAACATCAATAAAGCAAGCAAGGGAAAACAGCAAGAGAATTGGCTGAGCTGGTCCTTCCCCCCGTATAAGTTCTTCACTCACATTATGCAGTAGAAACTGTGATAACCTAATCAAATCTGACAAGAAGTTGGCAAAAAAAATACAGCAATATCAAGTACACTATGTAATATGGATTTATGTCCACTATCATTAATGACAAAACTTGCCTCAGCAAGGTTTTGTGCTTGAAATTTCAGCTAATGATAGAACTATACTTTAATGCAATTTATACATAGGTTAATTTTTTTTAACATGGGGAAAATGGTTTAGCTTAAAAAATCATTGCTCCAGTGAGTAACTTAATTAGACACCTTAACAATGTTAAATAATAAAATTTGTTTTTCCTACATTTCCTAAACTGATGGTTTATACCAATATTTGCTTGGATTGGTTTATTCCTTTACAATGAATAAAGTAATTTAAATATGGCATGGCCAATTCTATACAAATTTGAGAACTAAGGATCTGAAATAGCATAACACATTAATTTACTTTGTGTGGAAAATTTCAGATAATTTCTTCCCTCAAAATAAAATAAATAAATAAATTTGAAGTAAATTAATAAAAACTTTCAGTGCTTACAAACTAAACGAGTTGCTACTGTGTTTAGACAAATTCCACTTTTACTCATTTCCAGTGCACCTCACTTTCATGTGTAAAAATGCAGACTTCTCGGAGTGATATTCATGACTACTAGGCTATTTCAACATTAATGACTATTATCAATCTAAATTTACTTTTACAACTATAAGAATGTCAGGTAAAGTTCATCACGTGATGGTTCTAATCATAATTCTACAAAATTATACCAATTACATTGATTAACTGTGATAAAATGTTTTGAGAAAAGCAAAATTAGTGCTGTAACACACTGTATTGTTAGGTTAGAAAACTATATTCTTTGAAATATTAAAGTTAAGGCTGAGAAATTAAAATGTGGCATTAAGGCAAAGTATATCACAATGGTTATAGATTTGGGTATTTTTAAACTATATTCTCCCTATTTTCATTTATTCTCTGATATACTAATATATCATTTAATTTTTAATTCCATTTCATTGATTCTATTAGAGAATCATTAAAATATTTAATTATATAAGGCCTTTAAAAATGTTTTCCTTCAATGAAATATGACTTTCATCTACTTCCCAAATACCAATAATATATTTATATCTGATTTTTAAAACAGAATTACCAATTGTGTTTGACTTGATTAGAACTAAAAGTTGCTTTCACCTGCTAGGTATTCAGCAATTGAACAGCGGGAATTCAGCCTAGTGAATCTGTACAAATATTAAAAAGTTAGTCATGGCTAACTCAGCAGTTAAAATTATATGTGATCAATTTTATCTGACAATTTATGTTTCAATGATTGTTTCAAAATTGTTTCAGAATAATCATCCTCAAGGAAACACATATTATTTAAAACCCTGCCCCAAATTCCTGAACATATCTCTATTAGGTAAAATGTAATGGCAGAAAATAGTACTGTATCAAAAATTCCTGGAGTTCCCGTTGTGGCTCAGTGGTTAACGAATCCGACTAAGAACCATGAGGTTGCGGGTTCGATCCCTGGCCTTGCTCAGTGGGGTAAGGATCCGGCGTTGCCTTGAGCTGTGGTGAAGGTTGCAGACGCGGCTCGGATCTTGCGTTGCTGTGGCTGTGGTGAAGCCCGGCAGCTACAGCTCCTGTTAGACCCCTAGCCTGGGAACTTCCATATGCCGCGGGTGCAGCGCTAGATAAAGGCAAAAAGACAAAAAAAAAAAAAATTCCTGAATTAGGTTTCTGCTTATAGGTTGCTTTTAAAGTGAATCGTTTAGATATTTTGAATTCTTTCAAATATTGTCATTTGCTGAACAAATAACTTTAATTTTTGACAAATTGTACACGTAACAGAAGAGAACAAGATCATCAATGCTTCCTTGTGAAAATTTCTGGTAGGAAGTGATGAGGTTTACATTAGCAAACATTTTTCCTTATTAGTATGATAAGTTAGAAATATCACACCAACATTTTCTATTTCTTCTGATTAAAATGTTTAAATAGGAGTTGCCACTGTGGCAACAGCAGCTCCAAGTCACTGCGGAAATATGAGTTCAAGCCTGATCCTGCACAGTGAGTTAAAGTATCCAGCATTGCACAGCTGCAGCATACGTTGCAGATGTCGCTGGGTTTCAATCCCCGTCCCAGGAACTTCCATATGCAATGGTGTGGCCATAAAAAAACAAACAGACAAGAAGACAAACAAATAAATAAATAAGTAAACATATATGATAAGTCATTTAAAAGTTGAGATGAATGTATTTACCAAAATCTTCTCTGGGAAAAATCTTTTTAAGAAATAAATTATTCCTATATGTGATTACAGGTAGTTTCAGTTAGCAGGACTTTACAATTAAAATAGCTATAGGGCTGTGAAATTGCAAAGACAATGGTTACAACACAGAACATACTCTGTCTTTTTCAATGCAACATTATGATATTGAAATTCAAAGGAATGACAAACCTTGTCTAAACATTTTAATTTGTTAAGTTATTCAGGGATAATTTTTTAAACGAGGGATATATTTTCCCCCACATTAGGTTTATTTATATCCAATAAGAAACAGGTTTATTTATATAGCTATTATATACATAATAAGATTTAATTTCTCTCGTTGAATAATCTAAATGTAAAGATGCCTAAACAAAGAAATAAATTTGTATTCTTTCAAAAACCAGGGGTCATATCTGTCTTTTTCATTGTTACATCCCTTGTAACTCTAATAATACTTGATCAGTGGTTGGCATTCAATAAATATTTGTGGACTGAATAAACATACTCTTTTAAACAAATCTAACAGTTAACTTAATCTTGGACAACTCATACTTCTCTTGGTCCTCCTATTCTTAAATATGTAAAATGGTTAAAAGCTTTCAATGAAATATTTTATGGTTATAAAAAAACTCATATATGTGCAAGAACTGTGTAAAATTTAAAGGCATGGAATAGATAACATAATTCTTAGCTATGATGCCTTTTTGAATATGTTTTTAATGATATGCCTTTGTTTTCATATTTACTTTCTGACTCTATCTTTCTTCTCAGAATTTTCAGATGTATTCCTAAATCTATTAAAAAATTCAACTTCATTGAGCTGAGAAAAATGATGTTTCAAAAAAGTCTGAAAGCTAGTTTTGAATAACAGCTCCAGAGGTTATCATAAACTACTGAACAAGAAAAAATTACTATTTAAGTATTTTTAAGTTATTGCCTTATAGAATTTTAAAGGAAAATATTAAAATATGTTATACTTCTAAATGTTATTTGATAGCAAAGGAAATCTTTTTAAAAATTGTTTTTAGACATCTCTAAGCTAGTTTTATGTTTTGTTTAGTCTTATTCTACTTTCATTTTCAATGATGTGTGAAGTCTTGACTAACAAAAATTATACTTAGTGATTTAATTTTCACATCATAAGAAATGGCCATTTGTTATGTATAAATATTGAAAATTAACATAGCCGTTCATGATTCAATAGTGTATTTCAGTGGTACTTGATCAATGTGGTACATATAAAAACCTAAGCATTTCTAAGGAAATACATAAATGTATTAAAGATAATATTAAATATAATAAGAATATTTAAATCAATGATGCTTTCAGAAATAAAGAAAATGGGATTCAGAAAGCTTTAATGAATTGTTAACTTTCTGCAGAGAGCAAGTCTGAAGTGGGACTTAAATCCAGTCCATCACCAATGCCGACTGTTGTTTATTCAAACTACAGTGCCTTAAACACAGTGACACATTTTCTCAAATAAAATCCTGAAAATAGCCTTGGCTATTTCAGGTCCCATGTTAGTCTGACACATGAATACACTAATGTTTTGATTATTAGATGAATAGGATCATGTAAATATAATATAATCACAATAGCATTCTAAAAATCATACTAAGGGGGCAAAGAGATTTTTAGAAGTTAATGCTTCTGAAAAATGATTGAACATTTTGATTACTTAAACTATTAGCAACACTTTTTATTTGCATAGTGTTTATACATTTTCCATTTTATTTTAATAACCATTTAAATATATTGCTCATTTAAAATAGTAAATGAATAAATCAATTCTAAGGACGATTAAGCTATTTGCTAAGTACCGCATATCTAATAAATATCAGAACTTTATATTTTGATCAAGAACTTTATTTCCAACCCATGAAATCAGCGGTTCTTAACCCAGGAGTTTAAAAATCCCAGTAATTGTATGCATAACTTTCTGTGTGTATTATTAAGGGATAGGTCACATAACTTTCTACAAAATTTCAATAGACTTTACATTCAAAACTCTTACAGAACCACAGTTCATTTTTTTTAAAAAGGTTATATAATAGCTTTACATATTTTCAATTGTTGCTGTTTGATTAATTTGATTCATTATAATGGATAGTATATTACTGTAGTATTTCTTCACTATTTTGGAGTCACTGTTCAATACAATACATTGGAATCTCAAGACTAAATTGAGTGAAAATGAACCTGGATAGTCAATGTCCAACATTAATCAAATAATGGACACTGCACACAACTTTCATAAAGTGAGTTTACTCTTAGCATCCTCCAACAATGCCATTTTAGGCGTGGTGGAGACAGGTAAAGGGTACACTGGGAGAAAGCAGTGCAGCTCTACAGAGGTGATGGCTGTTCTCAGACAGTTCTTATGATGGGCACAGGCAGGTGCTCTGCTCTGAACTGAGTGGAACATACTCAGTACCCTTCTCACTGAGAATGGGCTGTTTTTATTTCCAGTCCATTCTCTCCTTGTTTGTATCAAGTGGACAGTCTTCCCAAAAATTCTGCTGTACTTTGAGTAAGCCTAAGGTATCTTTTTCTCAAAGATACCGGTACCTCAGACAAATCAGATTTCAACTTCTTTCTTCCTTTTCCTCTGTTCCTGCCCCCCCGCCCAATCCCTTCATCAGAAATTTTCAGGTCTTCCCAAGATCATTTTAATTGGCAGCCAAGGCTAAGAATCATTGTTATAGAGCTTCTCTGTTCAGTAAAGCCATCTTGTGTGGGTAAAGTCCCACGAGAGGTAATTAACACACATAGAGAATTGGCTGAATATCATTCGCAAATAGGAATCTTGAAAAGTCTTTGTTTCTAAATCACTGTTTTGGGTGCCAGCATCCCAGTAATACAGCTACCAAGACCTCATCCCTCTCAGGGGATCTACAAGCTCTTACCAGTTTTTCAGTTTGCCCTGATACTAGGTTGCAAGCCCATGAGGACCATGATTTGAGATTTAAGAAATATATATCGTTGTTAGCTCTTTATGAATGGAAACTTCATTTGGACTTTAGCACATTTAACTTTTATAAAGGATTCAGAAAAACTCTTTCTGAGAAAAACAGGGGACTCTCTATATTTTATGTTGGGCCAGTGTATAAAAAGTTGAATGCTGTACAAAACACGTGGATGTGTTGCAAACTTGTTCTACTTAATTTTTTCTTTTTTTCAGAGTGACATAAAGCTCCCCTCTTCCAAGGTAAAACAGGTATGCTAATTCGTTAGTCCTTTTTTTGTCTGGTTACCAAAAGACATGAATGACACTTAGGGTTTGGGAGCATGCAAATTATTTCTTAATTCTTTTTATACTCCCTGAATTGTCAATTAATCTAAGAAGTAAGAATGGAGGAACAGTAAAGTTCCTAACAAATCAGCATACCTGATAAATGCTTTTTCAACTACCCTATTGGTTAGAGGTGTTTTTTTGTTTGTTTTGTTTTTTGTTTTTCATTCACAGTAAATATAATTCATGTTGTCCACGATAGAAATAAGTTTCCCCAAGGGCATTTCCCTCTAACTAGTCTAGTTTTAGCCATATCACTCACTGTAACAGCTGAGATTAGTGCAGCTTTTCAACCATCTTTAAGAAAGAATATTCAGATGCTTTAGCAGCTGCCCAGCTTCTTAAGAACTCACTAATCCTTTAATCTCCAGACACTTTTTTTTTCATGAAAGATTCACAAGCAAAACAAATGCAATATGGATCAAAAATTTAATCAGAATGCTTAAAATGCAATTACATTCATCAGGGTGTTCTGTTAGGCTGAGTATTAAATCTAGGCTTTATTCAATATCCTCCTTTTATTATAAAGCAATATTTTTCCACTCTGTAAACCATCTGATCCCTAGGCTAATGTCCTCTCTGCTAAATATTAAAAAGAGAAAGCACTATGAAAAATGAGCTAGAGAAATATTCCACTTATTTCAATGAAAAACGTTCAAATTGCACTCTTTCTGAAATCCTGTCTTAGAAATGACCAGATAATTTTACCACCTGAAATTCTAAAGTTATGCTTTCGAAAGTAGCTACAGGTTTGTTATCCTACTTTATGCCAAATGTATATCCTCCCACACTCCTTCTTCACTGAATAAAAAATATCAACAATTGATATTTGAAAATAATAGTCTATTGTTCCAAATTCATTATTTTCAAAGTTCACAGGAATGTTATTTTTTCTTCATGCTTCACACAAGCAGAATGGTCTCATAAGTTTAAAAAACATTCACCTTGGGCATATTTCTCTAATTCTCTATTCACATCTAATAGCATTCAACTGTAACAATAGCTTTGAAATAAAGAGCTGCCCACCACAGCAGATTTGAAACAGCTGGGTGCTTCTCTTAAGTCTATACCCTGCTATAACATGGTGGTTCGAGTTCTGTAAGACATATGGAAGTTAAGTGAAGCAGTGTAGGGAGTTCAGGGATTTTTCCTGACAAACGCCATCCTTGGAGTATGAGAAACTTACTCAAAGATCGAGATATACTTAGATCTTAAGTTTTGCCTAGTATTTAATAGATGGTTCACAAAATTTGTAAGTGGCATAATTATGCATTATTTCAATTTGTCTGTCTTTTTTCTCCAAAATGAGCTTCTGCAAATTAAAAAAAATGTAATTCCAATTTTTCCACATTAAATAAAAAAAGAAACAATTGATTAATGCATTATCATTATCTTTTAATCAGTAATCAAGTGATTATTACAATAAGGTTAAAATCTATTATATATAAATAATTCAATTGTCCCTTAATAAATTCCTAACTTAGCTCACATGATGACACTGCAAGTACAAGCAAGGAGATTAAAGATTTCAAGTAGCTTTATGTTCAACTGGCTCTACATTCTTTAAAGGCCAGGAAACTGCCACAGGCAAAGATACTATACTACGATTGCTGCTATTGCTGGTAGAGATAGCTCTCAGTTTTTGAAGATGTCCTATGTGTCTGGCTCAATATTTTATGTTACCATTAAGTCTTTATATTAGTTTATGATGTTCAGTTTGTATTATAAACTTGTTCATCTGGGCCCCTTTTTCTTTCATATACATAGTTAGGGTAATTATTCATGTTAGAGATGAGAAAATTAAGAACTAGAAAGGTTACATACTTTGATCAAGGTTACATGGCACATAAGAGACATAGCTGGGTTTCAAAGCCAGGCTCTCTGACTTAAGAGTTTATGCTCTTATTCTCTAGACTAATGCTGCCTTCCAATGTCTGCCTACATCCTAGAATTGATTTCCTATCTGGACTTATTTGTCACAAGATAACATAGAGCTTGAAATGTTATCTCCCTGATATTAGGCTCAAGAAGTAAAACACTGGAAACATGGACTTTGGCTAAAATGGCTCCATTTATGTGTATAAAGGATGTACCCCCTTGTGTCATGTGCAGAATAAGCCATGACCAGCTATGATGTAACCTGAGTAACGCAGACGAAAATAGAACAAAAATATTTGCAAGTTGTGGAGTATGACAAGAATTCTCCCTTGTATAGATACTGAAATTGAACCTTGAATTATAACAGGGTTCCTTATCTAGCCTAAGGGAGTAAAATGATACAGATCCAGTGCTTTTTGGCCTTGTGGGATTCTCAAGACTCTGTAGGCTGCATAGTCTACATGATTTAGGAAGTGCATCTTTAGGAATTGGTAAGCATCTGGAAAGAAGTGTCTTTTAATTTTTATCTTTGTGTATTATCACTCTGCTTTGAGGTTGGCTCAGAGGTAAACTGAAGGAAGAGTATTCATGAACCTGGTCAAAGTTGTCAGTTTTGCAATACTACGAACATGCAGTGGTCTTTGTTATCAGTCCTGGCAAATAAAAGTTTGCATGAAAGTATCCTGCTGACTAGGAGTTAGACATCAGAAGTCATGCTACAGAATGAAATCCAGAGACACCAAATATGAGGGGAAGTCAAGAGTAATATATTTACAACCAATAGAAATGTATCAAAGTAAATAGTAGTTTATCAGCTGGAATGCTATTAGTAGATGCTTGGCATCTGTTACATTTTAGTCTTTTTTTTTTTCTTTTTAGGACCATACCTGCAGCATATGGAGGTTCCCAGGCTAGAGGTTGAATCAAAGCTGCAGCTGCCAGCCTACATCAAAACCACAGCAATGTAGGATCCAAGCCACATCTGCAACCTATCCAGAGTTCATGGCAATACTGGATCCTTAACCCACTAAGCGAGGCCAGGGATCGAACCTGCATCCTCATGGATACTAGTCACGTTCTTCATTACCACTGAGCCACAATGGGAACTCCTGTCACACTTTATATTATGGTACATGAATGTATATCCAAATGACTGGTATGACATTGAGCAAAGCACGTATGAAATTTTTCTCAGCAGGTAATGGTTAAAATATTTATCTATTTTTAAATATCCCTGATAATTCTTAGACTATGAAAAATCAGGATTGGTGGTATGTAAACAATAAGTAATTTTTTTTCTCTGCAGGAATACAGAAAGCATATTTGCCCCATGAATAACAGCATGAAAAGATTCTAAGACAGATTATTTCTGTTTTATGCATAGTATGCACATGTTATTTAATACCCCAACCTGGAAAATTTTGATAGTGAAAGTACACATTAATATCCAGGACTAGGAAAACAGATGGGAGTATTCTAGGCAAATTAGGACATATGATCACCATATTTATACAGTACTACAGAATTGAACTATTTTTGTATATAAAGTTTGAAATATATATTCCTATTTCTACATTACAATGGATTAAAGCAATTTCAATGAAACAATGAAAGTACTTAATATATTAATAACACAGAATAATTGTTTTTCCTTTCCAATGTTTAATTATTAAAACTGGTATATACCTTGAGTAAGATTCCTTTAAAATAGACATATGCTACTAGCTCTTAGATCTTCTAAATACCCTTTCATAGAAATTTAAAGTCACTTTTTATTGTTTTAGGAGTATGCAGCAACCTAATTATTACTTCAATGTTTTTTAAAAAAAACAATATTTTATTTTACCTTTTTATTTTCAATATGCAAAGTTAATGAGATCTTATTTATAAAGATAAAAGCATACATAGTCTCCAAATGACATTTTACTAAGGTCGTCTTTTTATACTGGCATTGCAAATTATACAACCAAAAATGTATAATATCCTATGGCACAGCAAAGTACAAATATAAAGAAGGTGGAGAACAGTACCATATTCTATGCACAAATAACATGTATTGGTTTTAAAAATGACTGTAGAGGAGTGTAATAACAGTTTCTCCATGGAATCTTAGCTTATTCATGAATTTTTGCTATGCTGTTCAATAACATACCCAGAGTTGACCAGTCTCAAATATCTGGCTTGAGACTGAGATACATTCATGTTACTAACATTTCTAGTTTCCATTTATGCTTTTAAGCTTCCATCACAATTCTCATGGAATTATGTATTTATTTGCAGAGCTGAGAGTTTTAAAGTATGTTTCCTTTCTGTTTAAACTATAGCGATAAGCAGCAACTTGTAATATTAGCAATTGTCCTCTGGGAATTCTGAGAAAGTTTTGTTTAAATCTGTGCTGAAATTTGGTTACATGTTGAGGATGGGATTTGAGTTCCTATACTGCAAGCTCACATTCACTTATCCTGTATCTAAGCAGTGATCAAAAATTTATTCACCTGCCATATGTACTTATTTATTCATCAAAGGTGAGAAATAGCACAAAGGATTGTAAAAAACACTATTACCAAGAAGCTTTATTCTTACTCTCAATCAGCATACAATCAAGCAGAGGAGAAAGATAACCTCAGATATTAAATAGTATACAAAGGAACAGCTTTTTATGGACATTCAGAAACCAAAGGCCTTTTGGTTGGGATAATCAGATAAGACTAATCAACAAGTTAACAATTAGCAGAAATGGTGAAAAAGGTGGTGGAGTTGTCATGGATGAAGAGTATAAAGACTAAGGAGTTTGAATAATGTTATGAATTCACATGTCTGGAAAATATGAATTAATATTCATTTTAATTAATGGATTAGATCATGATTCATTAATCAAGAGTTCAATGCTCTCTACATATGGGACAGCACTACCTACAATATTCTTTTTTCTTTTTCTTAGAATGACAGGATATAAAAAACTGAGTAATAATAGAAATTATCTTCAGATTCTTAGGAGTTTAGATTCTGATGTGTTCATAATTATACGTATTCAGTTTAAGGCAGGACGTTGGGAACTTATCATCTGACTCAAAGTTTGTTCTTGACCCTGCTCTATCTGATAGTCAGTACAATTACAGAACTGAAGCTGATCTAAATTATTTCAGAGACTCATATTTAAAATAAAGTATTACTTTTAGAATTAATCAGCCTACAATAAAACTAGTAACAGATAAAATGACAGTGCATTTTTTTTTTTTAGGGCCGCATCCAAGGGCATATGGAGGTTCCCAGGCTAGGGGTCCAATCAGAGCTACAGCTACCGACCTGCGCCACAGCCACAGCAATTCCAGATCCGAGCCGTGTCTGCGACCTCTACCACAGCTCATAGCAAAGCTGGATCTTTAACCTACTAAGCGAGGCCAGGGATTGAACCCGAAACCTCATGGTTCCTAGTCGGATTCACTTCCATTGCGCCATGACAGGAAGTCCAACATACAGTGCATTTCGTTTTGAATAAAAATTGACAGAGATCCACAGTTTGACCTGAGAAAATTGGACTCAGTAAAAAATGAGCTGTAAAAGAAAATCCACAAATGAGAAAAGCTACTATATAATATGTACTAATGAAGCAAATCATTATTTTAAGATCTACAAGGAGAATAATTTATCCAATGAAAGCCAACTTGTAGAAAAAAAAGACAAAATGGAAATTTACACCCAAAAATGTGTTCAGAAATTAAATTTTCTAATACAGCTTAATCCAGAAAATAATTCTAAAATTTGTACTACATCAAAATAACAGAAGCAAAGCATCTAGTGGGTCCAATTATTTTGAACCATTATAATTTCCTCCTTTGCTAAACTAGAAGCCTGCTTTTTCATGTTAGCATTAAAAAGATTTAGCATGAGCTCTAAAATACGGTAAATAAGAAATACGTGTGAGTTGGATAACATAGTTACTATAAGACTGAACCTTATATATGATCAAAAAAATGACTATATTTATTAGAATAACATGATATATCTTAGTGTGAGATAATAGAAAACATATACATTGGTCTCTGGCCCCAGTTCCTGGCACCGAGCTTCTAAAACCCATATAATTTCCAAGTGATGAGAACACTAAGGAACATCTCTTGTTCTAGTATTTGTTACTGACCCTGTCCATGACCCAAGGCTGCTAAAACCCTTGTAAATCCCTAAGTGATAAGACACTAATGAGGCAATTCTGGGTGGACTCCTTGAATTGCTCCCAGATGGGGGCTGGTCACCAGAAAGATTAAGCCATGATGAGAAGCTGAGAATTTTCAGCATCATTTCCCATCCTCCAGAGAGGCAAAAAGGGCTGGAAATGTAGTTAATGATTGATCCTGCCTACATGAGGAAGCCTCTATTAAATTTCATTGGTAGTAGTTCAGAGAGTTTCTGGGTGGGTGGACACATGGAGGTTCTGGGAGAGTGGGAACAGTGAAGACAAGAAAGGGGTCTTTGGAACCTTAGATCTATAATAGCACAGGTGATAACCTGGACTTGCAACTGGCATCTGAAATGGAGGAGGGAGTCAGACTCGTGGGACTGATCATTAAACCGTGGAATCTGATGCTATCTTCAAGAAGATAATGTTAGAACTAAATTTAATTGTAGGACACCCAGCTGCTGTCACAGAGAATTATGTGGTATAGGGGGAAAACCACTTGTTTTGTGTCTAGAACTGTCAGAAATGTGAATGTTTTGTATGAGATTCACATCAAAAAGACTCACAGGAGAGAGAAAAACGGCAGGAAAAAACTGAAATTTTCAATTTTTCCCTCACACACAACAACTAAAGACGGTCCTTGCCTTCAAGATCTTTTTGTCTTATTGTTATGACAGGGTAAATGAAAAGTAAACAAGAGACACATGCACTGAATGTTTAGAATACAGCAATTTTAAGACCACTTTTTTGAGAATAGTTTCTCAAGAATTTTTTATTAAAAGCATAAAAGATATGACAAGAGGCTAAACGTTTTCCATTTTACTTTTATAAAGCACTCAAAATAATATCCAATTTTTTAGGTGCTTTTATTAAATTTGATAAAGTCTGTATTGTTATTCTCTGCTTTAAGGACATTTTGTGAAATAGCAACATAAAACAAGTAAAATTATTAAAAGGTCTGAACACACGTGGTGGTATTTCTGTATTTATAACTTCCATTCAGTTTTTACTGCTTCTACTCTAGTCTAGACCCTCATCATTCAAGTCAATGCCCTTCTCTTTTGGGCCTTGCATGCTTTCAATATCTTCAAATTTTAATTCATCTTTTATTAGTAGATTAATCATTCAAAACCAGTACATCACCCCACTCGAGCGATGGAAAAGCCCTCTAACTGTCAGTAAAAGAAGAGTAAATGAGGAATATACTTAAACGTTCTTTTAGTCATTCAGGGATGGTACTCTACATTTTAATACAGAGAGTCCCCAGCTTATAATGGATTGACAATTTTTCCACTTTATGATGCAAAAGAAATATGTATTCAGTCAAAACTGTACTTCAAGTTTTTTGACCTTTTCCTGGGCTAGACCAATGTGTTATAAAATACCCTCCTCAATGCTGAGCAGCAGCAAGCTTCAGCTCCCTGTCAGCCACTCTGATCATAAGTGTTAAACAATCTGCATCCATTTACTTATTCTGCTTTTCACATTCAGTATAGTATTCAAAAAATTACATGAAATATTCAACCCTTCATTATAAAATAGTTTTTTCACTACACAATTTTGTCCAACTATAGGCTAATGATCTTAGCACATTTAAGTTAGGCTTAATGATGCTCTGTTTGTTATATGTATTGGATGAATTTTCAACTTAAGATATTTTCAACTCATGGTTACATAGAGAGGGGATTAAGATGCTGGAATAGAGAAGTAGAGCTCAACTTCTCTCATAAAAACAACAAAAATACAACCAAATGCTGAACAACCTTCAACCAAATGGACTAGAAATTTCAAAGAGATATCTTGCTCCAGAAGGCAAAGAGGAGGCCGCATCAAAAGGTAAGAGAGGCAATTACAGGATACAAGCAGCCCCAAACCTTCGAGGTGGGACTTTCCAGTCCCACAGACTGCAAAGTAACTGTATCACAGAGACTCACCTACAGGAGTGAGAGTTCTGAGCCCCATGTCAAGTCCCCACACCTGGGGATCTAGCATTGGGAAAAAGAGCCTCCAGAGCATCTGACATGGATGGCCAGTGGAGCTTGTGCACAGGAGCTCCACAGGACTGGGAGAAGAGAAACAGAGACTCCATTCCTGAAAGGTGCACACAGACTTTCATGTGCCCTGGCTCCCTGGGCAAAGCAGAGGCTCCATAGGAATCTGAATTGGACCTGACTACAGTTCTTGAAGGATCTCCTGGGAAAACTGGAGGTAACTGTGGCTTATTGTGGGGGAAGGACATTGGAGGCAGAGCTCTTTGGAATATTAATCAGTGTATGTTTCTCAGGAGCTGTCCATTTTGGGAAAATCTAGCCCCCTCACATCAGCACTGAGAAGCTCCAGGCCAAACAATTATCCAAGTGGGATCACAGCCCCACCCATCAGTAAACAGGCTGCCTAAAGACCCCCCCAGGCACACAGCCACTTACAATCTCATGTAAAGACAAAGCCCCACCCACCAGAGGGTTAGGAATCAGTCCTACCTACCAGTGGGCAGACAACAGTCCTTCCCATCAGGAAGCCTACAGCAAGTCCCCATACCAGCTTTAGCCACAAAGGGAACAGACATCAGAAGTAAGAGAGGCTATAACTCTATTGTCTGCAAAAAAAGGCTGCCACACCAAAAACCTATAAAAATTAAAAGGCAGAGAACTATAACTCAGATAAGGGAGAAAGAAAAATAAAACAGAAAAACAGCTAAGTTATCTGGAGATTATCAGCCTCCAGGAAAAAGACTTTGGACTGATGATGCTGAAGATGATGCAAGACATTGGAAGTAAACTGGAGGCAAAGATTGATTATTTACAGCAAACACTGAGCAAAAAAATACAAAATTTAAAAGTTAAGCCATCAGAGATGCAAAATACAATAACTGAAATAGAATTAAGTTATTGTATTTTCATTAGAAACAACCAATACCAGAATACTGGAGGCAGAAGAACGAATAAGTGAGATGGAGAACAGACTAGTGGAAATCACTGATGCAGAACAGAAAAGAGAAAAAAGATGGAAAAGAAATTAAGAGAGTCTCAGAGAACTCTGGGACAACCTTAAATACACCAACATCCGGCTGCCAGAAGGAGAGGAGAGAGAGATAGGGACAGAAAAAATATTCAGAGATAAGAGGTGAAAACTTCTCTAACATGGGAAAGGAACCACACATTCAAATCCAGGAAGCACAAAAAATACCATATGAAATAAACCAAAGGAAGAATATTCTGAGACACACATTAATCAAACTGACCAAAATTAAAGACAAAGAGAAAATATTGAAAGCATCTGGGGAAAAGAAACAAATAACATAAAAGGGAATCCCGATAAGATTATCAGCAGATTTTTCAGCAGAAACTCTGCAGGCCAGAAGGGAGTAGCATGATATACTTAACATGATGCAAGGAAAAACCCTCCAACTAAGATTAATCTACCCAGCAAGGCTCTCATTCAGATTTTATGGAGAAATCAAAAGATTCACAGATAAGCAAAAGCTAGGAGAGTTCAGCAACACTATACCAGCTTTACAACAAATACTAAAGGAACTTCTCTAGGATGAAAAGAACAGGCCACAACAAGAAACAAAAACACCACAAATGACAAGGCTTACCAGTAAAGGCATACATACAGTAAAGGTAGGAAATCATCCATGCATAAATATGCTACCAAAATCAGAAATCATGAGAAGAGGAGGGTACAAATGCAGGAAACTGGAGATGCACTTGCAATTAAGAGACCAACAACTTAAAACAATCATACACACACACACACACACACACACACACTCCTATATCAAAAACTTCAGGGCAACTGTAAACCAAAAATCCACAACTGTACACACACAAATAAGAAAAATCAACTCAAATACAACACTAAAGATAGTAATCAAACCACAAGAGAAGAGAACAAGAGAAGCAGGGAAGAAAAAAGAACAACAAAAACAAATCCAAAACAGTTAATAAAATGGCAATAAGAACATACACATCAAAAATTACTTTAAATGTAAATGGACTAAATGCCCCAACCAAAAGACTCAGGCTGAATGGATACAAAAACAAGATCCATATACAGGCTGTCATCAAGAGACCCACTTCACTTCTAGGGACATATACAAATTCATAGTGAGAGGATGGAAGAAAATATTCAATGCAAACAGGAATTAAAAGAAAGCCGGAGTAGCAATATTCATATCAGACAGTAGAGACCTTAAAATGAAGAATATTTTAAGAGACAAGGAAGGGCATTACATAATGACCAAAGGATCAATCCAAGCAGAAGGTATAACAATTGGAAATATATATGCACCCAACGTAGGATCACCCCAGTATATAAGGCAACAGCTAACAACCTTAAAAGCAGAAACTAACAGTAACACAATAATAGTGGAGGACTTTAACACCACACTTACAGCATCGGACAGATCATTCAGAAAGAAAATCAATAAAGAAACCCAGGCCCTGAATGAAGCATTAGACCAGATTGACTTAATAGATATTTATAGGACATTTCATCCAAAAGTGGCAGAATACACACTCTTCTCAAGTGCACATGGAACATTCTCTAAGATTGATCACATTCTGGGCTACAAATCAAGCCTTGGTAACTTAAAGGAAATTTAAATCATATCAAGCATCTTTTCTGACCACAGCGCTATATGGCTGGCAATCAACAACAAGAAAAAACCTGCAAAAAAACACAAACACATGGATACTAAACAACATTCTACTGAACAACCATCGGATCTCTGAAGAAATCAAAGAGGAAATGATGGTTACATAACCTCCTGCTAAATTGAGGAAGATCTGTATAGAGAAGATGATAGGTATTATCCTGAGTTCCTGCCAAAACTGGCCTTAAGCTAAAAAACGCTACCCTACATAAAAGTTTTAACATTTCATTTGGGGGGAGGTTATCTTAGTCTACTGCAGTACTAGCTTGTCTAAAGAAATTTAAAATAAAAAGATGTTTCACTCTTTCTTCTATGAGATCCTTTGTTTGCTGCAAGATAGTGAAATACTATCTAAAAAGAAAGTTTCATGACCCATTCTCTGGTGCTCTTACCAGTGGGCAGAATTTAGAGATCTGCTCCACAAAATGAAGTTAAATAAAAAAATAACTAACACCACTGGCATACTGTCTTAATTTACAAAATTTTTAATGAAATTGTGTTGGCTCTATTACACTTATTTCCACAGTTTATTACTGGGGCAAGTAATGTAAGTTTGTGCTTCTCTTCTACTACCATTATTTTCTCTGCTTGGGGAGATATCAGTCTTGTTTATGAGAATAATATGAAGAATAACATTGAGGGAGTTCCCACTGTGGCTCAGTGTTGAGGATGCGGGTTCAGTTGCTGGCCTCACTCAGTGGGTTAAGGATCCAGCATTGCTGTGAACTGTGGTATAGGTCACAGATGTGGCTAGGATCCTGCATGCTGTGGCTATGGCACAGGCCGGCAGCTAAGCTCCAAATGGATGGGACACCTAGCCTGGGAACTTCCATATGCCGCAGGGGCAGCCCCCAAAAAATAAAAAAATATGAAAAAACAGCACTAAGTAGACTAGCCTTTGAGACTCCACAGAGCTTCTTAATGTATGTGTGGTTTGGGGCTGGAAACGGAGACCAGATAGTTACATAATTTATTTGTGTGAAAGAGACTGAATCAACCACAGATCTTGCTCTTTCTTTCTTTCACTTATTTATACTCCATCAATGAGCTAATAGGTTTAGAGTGAGCAGTTTATGCTGCTTGGCTTTTAATTTGGAGTCTATTCTTTATCCAATTTAGGTCAAGACCTTTATTCTAAGGTAACAATATCAGTTATATGATTCTAGAAAATTCCTTAGTTCTACTTGTATGACTTACATTAAAAATAACAACTCTCATGGCTATTTATAATCCAGCGGTGACCTCTGGCAGATTCAGACCATTACTCAGTTAAACAAACTTGTTACTTCTTGATGGCCCAAGTCTGGAGGTCATTAGCTTCTTTCTTAGCAGGAAGTACACACTCCAGTTACGTGGAGGCAACAGCTTGAACTTAGGTCTTTATGTAAAAAATAGCTGTTGACTCCCAAGCAAAAGCAAATCTTCCCAAAATATTCTTATCTCATTCTTAAGCATCTACATTCAAAAACTCCCCTGAAACTATTAAAAATGTTCTTTTTTTTTTTAACCTTCTGTTTAGGACTTCTCACTGTTTATGTTCAATGACCATATATATAAATATATAAACACATGACAAAGACTCAATAATAAATAATCCATTAACTACAATGACTCAAAAAGGAATCCTTCCCAATTTCCACTATGAGTTTGGTGGTATATTTGCAAGGGGCGCTTTCATTTATTGTTTAACAGATATTTTCTTATTCTTAACAACATACAATTCAAAACATACCCCTGGGGGAAAAGGTAAATCTTATCAACCAAAGGAACAATGTTATGATGTTCTGAATTTTCTCAATTTGTAGCTTGAGAATCTAAATTATTAACAAAAAGAACATCAGCATGAAAAGCAAAAAGCAAAAAACAAATCTACTCTCAGTGAAAAAAATAGAGGGATGATGATCAGAGTAGTTTCATTATCTAAAGGAATCAAGGAGTTCTTAACTAGAAGTCTCAATTGGTTTGGCAGGAAAAAAGAACACTTTAGCTAACTGTAGTATTATATTGTGTATTTTGGATATTTAATTTTTAAATTAATATATTTTAGAAATATTACATAAATATTTTAAAATATACATACGAATCGTAAATATACACTTCAATAAATTTCTGCAAGGTAAATCACTTGTGCAGTAACCACTGAGGCAAAGACTTAAAACAATGTCAATGTCTATGAATTCCTTTTGTCGCTTCACAACCACTAACCACATTCTCAGCTTTCAAAAAGGAACTCAACTTCTAGAAGCACAGATTAGTTTTACCTGTGTATAAATAAAATAATATAAATGAATGATAGAGAATATACATTTGTGTGTCTTCTCTGTTTCATTCAACACTATTATTTTTGATGTTCAACCATATTGCTTTGAAAGCAGTTAATTCATTCACTTTAATTTGGTAAATATTATTCCACTGTGTATTTATATCCCCAACAAATAACTCCATATTTCTATTGGTTGAAATTCAGGTGGTTACCATATAATATTTCTGTGAACATTCCTTTTTTTTAACTTTTTAAATTGAAATAATTTACAATGTTTCAGGTATATAGCAAAATTATTCAGGTACATATATACATATATCTATGTTTTATATATACATGTGTGTATATATACACAACATTCTTTTTCAGATTATTTTCCATTTTAGGTTATTATAAGATATTGAATATAATTTCCCTGTGTTATACATTAGAACCTTAGTGTTTATCTAGTCTATATATAGCAGGGTGTATATGTTAATTCTAAATTCCTAATTTATTGCTCCCCCACTTTTCCCCTTTGGTAACCATAAGTTTGTTTTCTATGTCTGCAAGTCTATTTTTGTTTTGTGAATAGGTTTATTTGTATCATTTTTTTAAGATTCCACATATAAGCAATATCCTATCGTATCTGTCTTTCTCTGACTTATTTTCTTAGTATGATAATCTCTAGGTCCATCCATGTTGTTGCAAGTAGCATTATTTCATTCTTTTACTGCTAAATAATATTCCACTGCATGTGTGTTTGTGTCTGTTGTGTCTGTGTGTGTGTATGTATGTGCATCTTTATCCATTCATCTGTCAATGGACATTTAGTTTCCTTCCGTGTATTGTAAATAGTGCTGCAAATGAACATTGGGCTACATGTACTTTGTGAATTAAAGTTTTCATTTTTCTGGATATATATCCAGGGGTGGGATTGTCAGTTCATATGGTAACTTTATATTTATTTTAAGGAAACTCCATACCATTTGCCACAGTGGGTGCACCAATTTGTATTCCCACCAGCAGTGTAGAAGGGTTCTCCTGCAATGAGCATTCTTGAACTTGTCTTTTTGTAGATATAAACGTAGACAATGAAATGGATATAATATAAATATAGATCTAGATATATTTACAGATACAGATACATGGAAGGCATATTTTAGCATGAATAGCTGCTGCTAAACAGTTTCCCTAACTGGTTGTATCAATTTGAACTTCCACTTGTTTAATAGTTCCTGTTCCTCCATGTCTCCACCAACATTTGCTACTTGAAGCCAGTCTCATGGGCACATAGAGATGTCTCATTGCTATTTTAATTTCTTTTTTTCTGATATTAATTGTCAGGCATAGGGCTCTCATTGTGCTTAGCAGATTATGAACCCTACTCGCTTGAAGGATGTGGGTTCGATCCCTGGCCACGGTCAGTAGGTTAAGGATCTGACATAGCCATGAGCTGAGGTGTAGGTCACAGACATCGCTTGGATCTGGCACTGCTCTGGCTGTGGTGTAGGTCAGAAGCTAAAGCTCCAATTTGACCCCTAGCATAGGAACTACTATATGCAGCAGCCCTAAAAGACAAAAAAAAAAAAAAATTGTGCTGAGCAGCTTTCCATATGTACAAGTGTTCATTGGATAAACTCTTTAAAAAGTTCTTCTTTAAGATTTTGCACTTTTTCTATCATGTTGTCTGCCTTTGTCTTGCTGAAATGTAGAATTTCTTTTAATCATTTGGATAAAAATCTTTGGCAGTTATATGCAATCTTTTCTACTAAGTGACTTATTTTCAATTATGACCCATTATAAACAAAATTTTTAATTTTACTTTACTGTTTTAAATTTATTTTTTTCTTTATTGGCCACCTCACGACAGGATCTGAGAAGATGCAAATACTGAAGCCCATAATCAATGTAAGTTACCATTATTTCTCTAATTTGAAGTCATGTTTCTGTTTCTCAGGACAACATATATATAGCCACCCTCAGACATAACTGCAGTTATGTTACATACAGATTTATGACTATTAGGGAAATAATCCTGAAAGGTACCAGAGGGAGTGGGGAAGATACAAGGAAGGAGAAAAGGAGATAGTACTCACAGTGAGACAGAGACCAAGATATAGAGGAATGAGTGACGACTGGCTGATGTACACATCCAGGAAAAGCAGCAATCCCATTCAAGGGACTGAGTATTTCTACTCACTCTTCCAGGGTCATGACTAAATGCATAACTAAATTTTATTACTTTGATTTTCCAAAGCAAAATGAAAGTATATTTCAAAGTATATTGATTTTGTTAGCAAATGAAAGTATATTCAGTACATCTACTTTCCTAAATGTGAAATGTAGAATTTATGAGATTAAAATCAAAACAAATGTTTATGGACTAATCAAAATAAAGTCCTTAATAGAATTTGATGTAGGTCATTTCATGCTAACTTGCAAAGATCCACCACCAAGGACAGAACACAATCAACCAAAACAAAGGATTAAGGGTTAACAAAATTATAGTTTATAAAGGGGCATTTTTTTAAATTCCTACCAGCCATAAGAAATTTGGGTAGCATTTTCTTTCTTGGCTGTTGATAAATACCCAGTTGTAGATAAGAAATACAATTTTGAGACAGATGTGGGACAGACTATAGAAATATACTTTGTGTTACAATCTGGTATGTTGTATGATCTTCCTATTCCAAATAGACAAGGTATCTTCCAGCACAGTGTAGTAATCCTACCTGCCATCTCCCTCACAGATGGATTGTTAAAATTAATTCAATTTTAAGCATCAAAGCTGTAGATGAATTGAGTGATTCAGCAAACAATGAAAACCTAAATGAAAAGGCACAGTCATTACCCAGTTCCTCATACATTCCCTTGAACTATTTTGCTCTACACAA
The DNA here is from genome assembly GCA_004024745.2 of Catagonus wagneri. Lineage (NCBI taxonomy): Eukaryota > Metazoa > Chordata > Mammalia > Artiodactyla > Tayassuidae > Catagonus > Catagonus wagneri. Next base: position 14,379,178 of record PVHT021183688.1, on the reverse strand, counting down.
GGTCCTCTGATAGGCACAGTTCACAAATACACAGTGACCATAATTTATAAGCTACAACTTGATCATCACCTCCCTGTCTTGTTTACACGTATTATCTAACCTTTGTCCAATTATAAATATATTTATATTCACTTTTTGTAGGCTAAATTTCATGAACATTCTCATATATATATATATATATATATATATATATATATATATTCATTTTATAAGCTTAGATGATAAAATTATTCAGGCAAATGTCTTTTTAAAAAACTCATACTGTGTGATTAAGTTTAATATTAAAACTCCCCAAAGTGAATTTTAAATTTAAAATTACAGAGCTGTGACTTCCTGGGGAAAAACAAACAAATAAACAAAAGAAACAAAGGAAACACAGGAGTTCCCTTTAATGGCTCAGCAGTGAACAAACCTGACTAGGATTCATGAGGAGAAGGTTCAATATCCCTGGCCTCGCTCAGTAGGTTAAAGAGCCAGCGTTGCTGTGAGCTGTGGTATAGGTTGCAGACAAGGCTCAGATCCTGCTTTGCTGTGGCTGTGGTGCAGGCCAGTAGCTGGGAACTTTCATCGGCCACATGTGCGGCCCCAAAAAGCAAAGAAATAAAATAAAATAAAATTTTTAGAAATTTTAAAAAAGAAAAGAAACAAAGCAAACACACACACAATTAACCCTTTCTTCCTAGGAAAATATTTCCTTGTATTTTTAATTGAAATACTTTTGTGGGGTGGGAAGTTACTCGGTTTGTGAATTGAATTGCTCACATCCTCATATTAGATGTGAAAGCTGAAGACAACAATGATTAACATAAAACATGCAATCAGTAGGTTCTATACACGGAAGAGATTAATTCTTTGAAACTCAGTTCTACAGTGTGCAATATGTAGAAATGGTTCACCATAAAGTAAGTATAAGAAATGCAAAGAATTCCTATTAACCTCTTGTACTATCTGTGGTACAAAATTCACAAATTAATAATAAATTTCAAACTCAACAATGTCAATGGTAAAACAGAATAAAATTGTTGATGAAATCTTTCACGAGTTCTAGTAATTGTATACAAGTCATTTTACACAATGGTCAATATTTTATGCCAAAAAGTCTCTTGGCATTCACCCTAAATTTATGAAAAGTCACTTTGATTCTGGAAGCCTGTGTGGGAAAAGCCACAAGCCACAAGTCAATTGCTATTGTAGGCTCTAAAGAGCTCTTTCATGAATAATAAGGGAAGTATAATGTGGTTGTATGATAGGAAAAAATAAAAAAGGATATAACCTTTCACTCTTTGTAATTTGACTCGATTTGTGCTTTTTAATTACTCCAATTATTTTCTAATAGTTCTACATTATTCTGATTAATTTCTAGCTACGGGGTCTTCAAAAGATTGTTATAAACCGAGCTCTCTCAAATTGCTGCTTTCTTTGTTTCAGCAAGGACCAAGAAACTCATAAAACAAGTTTATTCTTGTCAAATATTAGATAAAAACAGATTGCTCCTTTTATGTGATAACAGAGTTGAAGCAAGATGAAGTCACCTCAATTATCATTGTCCCTGGGTTTTATTGTCTACTACCCATCTAAGATAAATAATTACCCAGGTCTTTTAACTTGCAAGCAATTCACACATTTAAAAGTCTGTAATTTTCTGCATTTCTGCTCCCTTCCTGGCACAAAGTTTATTGACAGTAAATATTGTAAACGTCCATTTTTTCATAGAAATCCTTGGTGCTATGTGACTGAGAGATGACTTTCTAAATTACAGAAATTTCAAGCAATGTATTATTTAAATATTAAAAAATAAGATTTTTCATGACTACACTAAAACTATCTTGGGATTAGGTTTAATAATAAATAGCCACTAAAATTAATTTGATATAAAAGTAAATTATTTCTAAATATTCTTTCTTTTTGAAATGAGGTAATGCATTATTAAAATATTTAGGGAAAAAACAGGTAATAAAGATGTAATGCAAAAACAATTTGAGTATCACCATTAACAACATATTGAAAACAAAAAACCCATTGATGTTATGTGGGACTAACAAAGAATTGCTTTTATAATTTTCTCATCTATCACAGCTGATATCTGCACTATATACACACCCATATAAATACATACTCCCATGAGTGTGAATACACAACATATTTTATGTTATGAATATTGAGAACAACAGTTGCAGGTAATCAAAGTATATATTTAGAAGGAAGCATCTTTAGTCACACAATAAGCTATTTATATCAAATTCAAACATTAATGGGGCACTTAGATGTTTAGCTTTGTGCTAGGTTCTGTAGGAGATGTAAAATAATTCTCTGGCAACCTTTTATATGCAAGGATCATTCTACCTCATTGATAGCAGTGTATCAATGTGATATACCTAGTAGGACTCCGTTATTTCATTGAAGCAAAATGATATGAGTTCTGAAAATAAACTGAAGAGAATAGAGGAAAATAGGTCTTAGGTTGTCTTTAAGAATTAAAATAGTTATGAAAAATGAAGAAATTATATTATAGAAGTGGGTTTGAGGTTGGAGATCAAGGAAAAAAAAAAATGCCAAAGCAACGCCAGATCCAAGCCACCGCTGTCACCTACACCAGAGCTCACAGCAACACCAGATCCTTAACCCACCGAGTAAGGCCAGGGATAGAACCTGCATCTTCATGGATGCTAGTCACATTCATTTCTGCTCAGCCACGGTGGGAACTCCCAAATATACCTGATATTTATTTGCTAAAAGGATAACAATTTTATAACTTTGTAATAATCTTGATGAAAAAAACACAATCGTTTTTTAAAAACCAAACTGATACTATAAAATCTGTTTCTTATTACCATAAAATAAAGTTTGTAGGATTCCTGTTGTGGCTTAGTGGAAACCAACCTGACCAGTATCCATGAAGATGTAGGTTTGCTCAGTGGGTTAAAGATCAAATATTGCCTTGAGCTGTGTTGTAGGTCACAGACAAGGCTTGGAGCTGGTGTTGCTGTGACCAGCAGCTATAGCTCCAATTAGACACCTAGACTGGGACTTCCATATGCCTCACCTGTGGCCCTAAAAAAAAAAAAAAAGTGTGTACTGTATACTATGTTATTAATTAAGTTGAAAATATAACTTTAACTTTTTAGAGGATGATAGTATTCACTTTTGGTGTCACAGAACACTCTATGATTGAAATAATTGTCTTTTTAATGAAATTAATACCATTTCCTTGGCTATTTTTGTGTCATGCAGAAAAAACAGGAATTTTTAGTATAGGAGAAGAAAACCCATAAATGTATAACACAGACACTTTCCTCAAAGAATTCAAAATAATAAGCTGAACCACATAAAACTGCTGACATTTGATCATTATTTCACCTAGAAAAAAAAGACAATTTTCTATAGCTCAACCTAGAAATTGCAAAGCATGTGTAAGAAAACAAAGGAATTGTTAATGAAGTAAAACTAAAAAGGGAGGTTCTGACTCAATATATGAACCTGTGGAGGTCTTACTTGCATAGGGTTTTTTTCACCGAAGAAATAGAGAGAATGAAACATTTTATTTCTCTTTTTTTTGTCTTTCTTGATTCCCTACTTCACTGGGAGAGCTCCCAAGCAGGATGCAGAGTGAGGCTGTGTTAGCACATTGGCTTGAACCTGCAGAGTCTGGTCCTACAAGGGGTCAAGATCACCAGGTCTGTCTTTGTTCCCAGAGTCCCCCTACCATCTCTGGATTTACTTGGCATCCAGCCTCAAAAAAATTATGTCTGCACATGTAGTTTCTTTGCCATTTCTTGATTTCTTTCTAAAGCTCTGTTGGTGCATTGACCTTGGCTCCTTTTTCTTGCTTTTCCTCCTCTTCCAGGCTACTGCTACTGTATCCTCAGCCATTGGCATAATGGCCTTGATCCTCAGATTCATTCCCATGACCTACTATCATCACTGTCCACAGGCACTCAGGTGTCACCCATGGGCCTGTTGGTATTTTCAAACACTTTCTCTGAATTCACATCAAAAGGATCAATTTCCTCCTCCTAGGGTCCCCCTTGGCATTACCCAGAAGCTCCTTCCTTGCCTGGAGCATCCACGCCATGCTGCTTCAGGCCATATACTTGTCCAGAAGCTATTTGTTCACATCCAGCAGGTACTTGCCCCACTTACACTTCCACAGCCAAAGGACAGCAAGGTCTACAAATCTCTGGATGCAGAAGGTGGCAGCAAAAACCTCCACAGAGGATAGTCTGCAGGGTTGGCCATAGTTCACAGGGCTGGCAGCCACTCTGTGGGTCAGTAGCCACAAGAGACATTCTGGCATCTTCCCAAACAGTAGCTCCTCCAGTCTGGCACAGGAAAAGTCCCTGATGAGGACCTCTGACTGTCCTACAAACTGCCTACCTACATGGGACATATGCTGAGCACCCAAGAGGCTGAGCACAAAGATGCTGGACCTCTGGCCCAAGTCCAGGTAGGAGGAGGGTCACAGTGGACCAGCTTCCACCAGACCAGCATGCAAAAGGGCTCCCAATGGGCCCTGGCTGCCCTTCACTCAGGCTACCTATCGCTACACAGACACTCGAAGCTGTACCCAACTGTGGCTCCAGGACTCCCAGAAAGGCCACATTGTGTCCTCTGCCCAACTTTGTTCCTGAAGCCCATGGCAGGGAGCCAGAGTCTCTCAGCTGCTTCTTTATCTTTTAAACTAAATAATTCTATTAACTTAAGCAGTCTTTTGGTTACCTCAAAACCATGCAGAATGTAAATCACTAAATATGTAAATAATACATGCATTGATTTAATAAAAATTATCTTCCAGGGAATTTCCATTGTGGCTCAGTGGTAACAACTCCAGATAGTACCCATGAGGACGTGGATTTGATCCCTGGCATCGCACAATGGGTTAATGATCCAGAGTTGCTGTGAGCTGTGGTGTAGGTCACAGATGTGGCTCGGATTGCATGTATCTGTGGCTGTGGCATAGGCCATCAGCTGCAGCTCCAATCTGACCCCTAGCCTAGGAACTTCCACATGCGACCGGTGTGGGAGACAAAACAAAAAATTATTTTCCATTCAACCTCCCAAGCTCTCAATAAACACATATACAGATTTATATGACAACATGTCTTTGCTTAGGATTTTAGGGAGATAACACAAATGGGATTTTTTTTTTTTCCTTTTTAGAGCCATACCTGCGGCATGTGGAAATTCCCAGGCTAGGGGTCAAATTGGAGCTACTTACACCACAGAGCCAGCGATGCCAGATTCGAGTCATATCTGTGACATATATTATACTGCGGCTTATGGCAACACTCAATCCTTAATCCACTGAGTGAGGCCAGAGATAAAGCAACATCCTCATGGATACTAGTCAGGTTCTTAACCTGCTGAGCCACAATGGGAAATGAGAAATTTCAAAAGAATTTTTTATGTTATATTTATACTTCTAATGGAATTTTGTTTTGGTAATTTTGTTATGGAAAGTTTTCAACTTCTAGGAATTGTAATTTCAGACTTTTGGGCAAAAGCTAATAAAAGATCCACAGTTCAAATATCTAAATTGAAACATCTAAACATAAGCACATCAAATCAGAACACTGAGATCATATCAAAAAGCAAAATATTAAGATCAGTATCACAGAGAATCCATCCTGGACCAGGTAATTTTTCTCTGTCTTCACAGTTATACAATTGCATTTATCCATTGTCCTTTAAACACATTGCCATTACTTTAATCTCTCTCTAATATATATTTTTCTTTTTCCTATTTTTGTTCTTATAATCATTATATTTTCAATGTTTCTTCTTCACTCTCAACCGTATATCATAGTGTTAAATCATGATTGACTATATCCAAACTAGAAAATTGAAAGAGAAGCTGAAAGACAAGGAGGGGAAAGGAGAGTGCAGAGATGATGAGAGGCAGACACAGATTAAGCGGGAGTCACTGAAAGGTTTTCACACAGTGGGTTTTTGTGTGGCTCTCTAAAAAGTCAGAATAGTACCTGAAACATAGAAGAGCTCAGTATGCATTTATTAAAGATGAATTAAAATAAGCATTTTAGGAGAATACATATTGTGAAACAGGTTTAAATGAAAGAAGAACAATACTAAAGTCTAAGTAATCAATTAGAAAGCAAATGCAGTATTTCTCTATTTAGACTTCAATGGCTTAACCACTGAAGTATAAACAGACAGACAGAAAAAGAACAATGTGAAATGTTATCAAATAAGACAGGCAAAAAAAATTGAAAAGAACTCTAATTTTCCTCATAAGTTGATTCTGAATAGGGAAATGTAGTAACATTAACAGAAAGTGCAAGGTAAGAAAATAATCTTATTTCTGATTTTAAAAACATGAATAGTGTTTAGGTTGTTTTTTAGAAGGTGATAATTGGGCATATACATACTAATTTTGAGCACACATTTAATGCATTTAATTGGATTAGCATCCCAATAAGCAGTCATTGAGAAGTTATTATTTTGAATAGAGAATAGCCATCCTAAATGTTTTACATTTAAATATCAAGAGAGTTAGGAAGAAAAAATTGTACATTGGGCAAATCCTTTACTATCTCTGCCTTGACACAAAGAGATAAAGGCTGATGAGAATTATGCTAGTGACAGTCCACTGCAAAAGGGATTTGAAAGCTTTACTGTGGGTACCTTTTGCATCCTTCTATGGTGTCTCTTAAAAAGCCTTAAAGCTTTTCAATATTTTTGCAAATATGCCTAGGTATAAACATTAAGAAGACTTCTAGGGAGTTTCCGTCATGGCTCAGTGGTTAACGATTCCAACTAGGAACCATGAGGTTGAGGGTTCGATCCCTGACATCGCTCAGTGGGTTAAGGATCCGGATGTTGCCCTGAGCTGTGGTGTAGGTCGCAGATGCGACTCGGATCCTGCATTGCTGTGGCTGTGGCATAAGCTGGCGGCTACAGCTCCGATTAGACCCCTAGCCTGGGAACTTCCATATGCCGCAAGTGCAGCCCAAGAAAAGGCAAAAAGACAAAAAAAGAAAAAATTTCTAATAGAGAAATGCTCTATTAGATTTGGAAAAATCTCTCCTGACCACAAGGTTAACTGATTGTAAAGAATGTATACTTTTCGGGGATTTTTCTAACTCATCTTAAATTGTCATCCCTTTACTCACTGCCCAACTTCTTCTTTGGAGTATCTTGATAAGAAAGGAGGTATTCTATTTAAAATACTCAGATAGTGATCCTTTGCATAGATAAAATAGGTTGGTAATAATTGTATCCATGCCATAAGAAAATATGTTTCTTTTGATAAGTCATAACTGGAGTACAGTGTTGGAGTCAGGAAGTATTATGCTAAACCAAATTATCGAATTTGATTTTGTGATTAATTTTAAAAGGGTTTTTAGTCAAAGAAAAAAGCACCCTATTTCTGACTATTTTGCACCCATTGGCAACTATTTCTGATTATTTCAATGTCTATTAGACATAGCAAATTACCATCCTCAAACATATTTCTCCATCAGTCTATCCCATATTTGTTAATGGCACTATCATCCACTCACAAACTTAGATCTAAGAGGGAGAGTCACTTCTATTTTTAACTTAATCCAACAAGTCTTACCAATAATATTTCCAAAGTATATCATGGAATGGTGACATTATTTCTATCTCCATTGATATCATCCTCTCTTGGAAGAAAGTGAGAGACACCTACTCGTTTAAAATGTGAAATAAATAACAACGTGTTTATTTAAAGTCCTGTTATCTATTCTTCTTTTGATTAGAATTAAATGCAAACTTTTACGGTGACCCATAAAAGGTACTATATGGTCTTCCCCTAGATTCCTCTCTGACCTTACACTATTGTTCCTATTATTTACTATTCCTTTTTAGACTTCTTTATTTTTCATAAATCATAACTAGCTTATTACTATCAATGGCACATAGACAATGCCTGTTTCAATGTCACTTTATGGAATCTAGTATCAGGAATTGAAGAAATCATACCTTAAGATTCTTAAATTGTTTGGTCAGAGCTCTATAATATTACATTACTGTTGAAGTATAAGCACAGGCTTTCAGGGAGATTGTTAGACGGGGATAATCAAAATAAAGTTCCTTGATAATGGGTACATTGCTCTGATAAGAATTTGAAACTTAAAGACTATGAATTATGTTCAGTTTCATAATCAAGTGTGATTTAACATATAAGCGAGGGAGCAAATATGCAGACTTTCCTAGGTGCTGCAAAAGTGAGCCACCAAAATAGCATTAGTTAATTCTGTGACTAATCTTAATCACAGTTTTTAAAAAGTATTATCTAAGCTTGTCTCCTGTAAAAGGCAGTTGCTTGCAAATAAAAACAAACATAAATTTGAAAATATACCAACAAATCTATAACAACACAGTGACCTGAAATTATCTATGGTTTTTGTTTTGCTGTTCAACTGTTCTGAAATTCCTTTGTGATTTGGACAATACAAGTAATCTGAACTGTCACAAAATATAAAATGTATAAAATGGCAACTTGGTCCATACATTTTTCAGATACTTGTTAATCTCATCCAATGTGGATAAAGAATGAGACAGCGTAGTTAATAAGTTTTTATATCTGCTATTCAGTATATACTTTTAGGGTTTTGATTTAGCTATATGAAAACAACAATCCAGGCAAAAAATGGCAAATGGACCTGAAGACTTGTATTTTCTCTAGTGAAATCATATCATTTACAAGAATTGAACATTTCTGTGAATACACAGATCTGCAAAGGGCAAAATTTACAATTATATAAACATATACCATCCAGTGGTAAGGATAAATGAAGAAAAATGGTAAAATATTGTTTTAAAATGAAAGTTTATAAATATATAATAGCATATCAGAAATGGAAAGACTTCAAATACTAAAAATCACATGGAATGCCATTATAAATATATGATATATTCTTATAAAGCACTTTATTTTTAATCAAATCAGCTATTAAATTGAATCTTTGTGCAACAAAAATCATATGTTTACTGCTATACCTAAGAAATGTTCCCATAAGAATTATGTTTTCCAGTCTGTGTATTATGTGTGCTTATTCTATCCCATAACAATTAATCCCTGTGATTGAGTAATTCAGCTGCTTTCTCTGGAAATTACTAGCACTCTTTGCTTTGCTTTTCAAAGAAAAGCAGCATTTACTGGCATCCACTTAGGAATGGAACAAGATCTTTTATTACTCTTCAATGTTATCAGATTCTACTCTGATATATAGGATTATATGAATACATGGAGGGTTTACTTGGATAGCATCTCTTCCTCTGATTAACAACCATCCCTGCAGATTTTAGGTCAGACTCTTTTAGATAGGAAAGTATTAGTGGAAGGTGAAGCATGCTTAATAGCATGGGGAGGGAAATGTTGAATAGTTAAGCTAGACAGGAAGATAAAGGGTATCTAGATAATAGGTAGCTCTCACAGAAAATTTAGACTTGAAGGAATAAGAATTAAGAAATTAATGAAACTGCTGGTTTCTACCTATACTTCTCTCTTCAAGTTTTGGAACTCAAATATTTCTTATTCTCAAATCATTAAGTGGATATTGCTAAACATGGCTTTACAGTTAGCCATCAGGATTTTCTTAATGTGTCTAAGCCTCTCAAATGAGACACAAGTGATTCATATAAACCTTTTAGATTAGATGGCACCATGGAAATAAACCATGTTGTATATGTTGTGTGAATAAATAACAGAATTATCTTTAAAAGCTGGTATTTATAAGTAATCATTTTTATCTTCTTATTGACCCTATATGTTCTCTAGCTCAGCTACTGGGCTGTTCGTTGGTGAAAGAAACCCTAATTGTAAACTCATGTTGTAAAATATTGAAAACACTGTAAAACATTAAAATAAGTCTATAATGTAAATTATATTGAATGACTGGATAATAAATTAGAAATTATTTGGTGTCATGGTTCATGTCCTTTCTAGTACATTCCCTAATTTTTTTTCTGACTCAATTTTTCACCAGTTTCTGAAATAATGTATCAGGTTCATCAAATTCCACCTGTTTAAATACCAATTTTCCTCACTTCTCAGAAGATCTACTGCATAAACTTACTAAACAGGATTCTTGTCTTGATGTTTTTCTAAAACAAAAACATTATTGACACCACATTGTAAATAAACTCTAAT